>VDFB02168118.1:212402053-212471543 GCA_007258455.2 Sequoia sempervirens
AATAAGGGATAAACAATGAGTGAGATAAAGTGAGAAAGATGATACAACTTGCTAATTACTAAAATTTGACCTCCAAATTACTAAAATTTGACATGTTGATTACTGAAATTTGGCTAAGTATGAAAAATTGTAAGATCTTCTAAAAACTAGAATTTAAATTATAACTTCTAGAGATTTGAAACCACTCAAACATCCTAAAACTACATACATGAAATATAACTTAAAGTATAATAAGGTAAATATCCATATGTAAATGCCAACTTATACTTTTAAATGTTTATTTCATGTATATAATTTCTATGAAAGATAAGAAGAAGAAAGAGAAAAAAAAAGAGAAGAAAAAATTTCAATGTAGACCAAAACATGAGCACATTATAATGTGCCCACGTTTTGTAAAGTTGCTCTTTTAAATTCAAAAAACACATGTTTTGTGAAATTCAAGCCATAATGCACTCACGTTTTGGTTTGGTAATGACTGAACCTAGGCTTGGTCACTGCCAACCCATAACGCAAGCATGTTTTACTATAACATTTTTGCGTTTTCACTATTTCAAGATAAAAAAGTGAAGTTGCCACTTTTTGGCCCCCATACTTTTTCACCTACCCAATTAAAATAACCTTTATTGGGTTAGTCTCACTACCAGTGAATGATATGAATAAGATTTCCCAATATATTATGCATTTAGTGTATGAGCGGTTGATTTGGAGATATGGTGAAAAATAATGTGAAAAAGAAGAGGGGAATGGAGGTTATTATGTTATGTTTTGAAAAACCTTTTTTTTAGTGATGTCCCCTAGTCTCTCCATATGCTCAGACTTTGTCAAGGTCCATGTGTTTGCTAAATCTTGAGTTGGTTGTTTTATATGTGTGAAAATTATTTATTTGTTTCATGTTTTAAGGATTTTTTATTTGTACCCAATTTCATTGGATACCTCCTAGCTCAAAGGTGGCTTGCATCAAGCTTAAGATGGGTGGTGAGCATACCTTTGATCTTGGAAATCTTTATGTCCTTTTGTGCATATTGGGAAACAATGAAAAAATATATCAATTTTAAATAAATTATACTAGTATCCTTGAAGTATTATTGCATGAGAGATGTGTGAAACTAACTTAGTGAAAGAGAATGCAATCTTGGAAAATCACATAAATCAATTTTGTTCCTCTCCCAATATCTCTCATATTTGTGAAGAAGATATTTTGGTGTTAGAGGAACCCATTATTGAGAGCCATGAGAGTCCTATTTGTTTCTCTTCTCCTTGGAAAAACATTATTTATAAATAAGACAATCCATTCATTGGTAACTCCCCTACTTGTGATGAAGTTATTTTAGAAGATCCAACCATTGAATGTCATGAACATCTAGTTTGTAGCTCTGCTAGAAACTCTCCAACTAGGGAAGATATCATGGTGCAAGAAAATGACAACATTGAAATATATCTTTCAAACAATAGTAATGTGGCTTCATTAGATGAGGATGATAAGATAACATTAGACTATCCTTCATTAAAATATCATCAAAATAAGGATAAGTCTTTTGAGGTTATGAAGATTAGATATCCATTGAGTTCTCCTACATGTCCTATAATTATTGGACCTCCTAAGTCATCTCCTAAGCCACTTCTTACCCTCTACCCACCATAAAAAAAACACCAATTTCAAAACAAACCCATGCTCATCCTTGAACCACCTAAAAAGCAACCATTACGTCCAGGAGCTATCTTGAATTTTACAAGGAAAATTTCTAGTAATGATGTTTCACAACAACCACATTATAATACCATTGCTCACACATATAATACAAGGAATAATAGACAACCATAAATAATTCCCATTTCATTACCATTACCTGAACTATATCTCCCACCTACACCTAATATCTTGCAACATAGTGGAAAAGAGTATGATCTTCTAGAACAACTTAAAAACACTCCTGTTAAGATATCCTTATGGGATCTTATTCAAGCCTCGCCTAATTACCATAGTATGCTTCAAAATGCATTGCAACAAGTTGTGGTCCCCCCTGGTGCAAACACAAATGATGTGGCAGCCCTAATTCAAGGAATGAGTTCAAACATTGTTTTCGACCAAAGTGAGCTACCTCCTTTGGAAGTGCAAAAGAAAAATGAAGCTCTCATGATAATAGCTATTATTGATAGGACTAAGATAAAGATAACCCTTGTTGACAATGGCTCGACCCCTAATGTGTGTAGCATAAACCTTTTGAATGACATTGAAATGGATAAGAGCATGATTGAATCTAAATCTTTATCTATTTTTGGATTTGATAATGTAGGAAAACAACCGCTAGGTGTGATCACATTACATATTAGAGTTGGAAAGGCCACATTGCAAACTCCTGTCCATGTTATGCCTCAAGATATTTCATATAATCATCTCTTGGTTAGACCATGGATTCATGAAGTGCATGCAGTACCTTAAACTCTTCACCGTATAATGAAATATGTTTACAACAACATGGGTTATACGATCAAAGTTGACCTTGAACTAGAAAGTTGTTTGCACATTTAGAAAGAAACAAAAAGTCCTTTGAAAACAATGACACCAACTACACAAGTGGAACCCATGCAAGAGGAACAAAAATAAAAGAATATTGAAGAAGTCACACAATTATTGGATGATGATTGGGGTTCCTTTGATTTTACACCTACATTCATGCCCAAGAAAACAAGATCACAACAAAAGAGTTTGAAAAGGAAAAAGAATCAATGATAATGCTAACAAAAAATTCGAAAGAACATTCAAAAGAATTCACTTCAACCACTTTAGAAGAAGAAATAAATTACAAAAAAAACTTTGATGACGTTGATTATGAACAACCACCAAATTTGAAAGAAATGGAAAATATTTATGGAAGAGGTTACGAAATTTTGAAATAACCTAGTTATAGTGGAAAGGGATGTGGTGCTAGAGAACACGGTATTTGTGTCCCTATAGAGCCTCAAATACAATAAACCACTAATTTTCTTGGTTATTTTCCTTTGAAAGAAAAAAAAGTCCTTCACTCAATATAAAAACTATTACAAAAGATTATTCTAAGCCAAATTTAACCTTGGTGCATCCTGAACTGATATAAACAACTAGTGGTCTTGGTTATTGTCCCTCGTAAGAAATGAAAGAATCAAATAAATCTTTGCTTAATATCAATCTCATCACACGAAGAAATCCTAGGACATCTTCCAACACATGTCTTAGTAATGATTTGAGTTCACTAGATTTTATAGCTTCCTTTAAGGGAGAGAACAAAATCTCACAATCTCGAGAGTCTTGTGTATGTATGACACCTTGTACTAAGCAAGATATATCCTTTTCATAAAATATTTGATCAAGAGAGTATCTTTTCAAGGCTTCTCCAAGTCCGCTTGATATATCTCCCTCCAAGAACATGGAATTTTTTACAACAAAAGTTCATTTTGTGCATATCATAGAATTCATGGTCATTCTACTAATGAATGTAAGGATTTGAGTGATAGAATTCAATATCTTAAGGATCTTGTGCTCTTCCTTGTGTTGATGCACTTGTTTCCTCTATTGATACTATTTTTCATCCTATCATGTTGCTCATCACTATGTGGAATTAGTAGATTTATGTGTCTTGCTCATTTTCATTCATGGTGGTACAATGTTAGGTGCAACCATATCTATCTTACCAGTAACATGATAGTTATTTTTGGTTTTCTTTGTCTCTATGATTGGGGGGAGAGGATAATTAGTTTTTCAAGGTGTGCATTCTTCTCAAGGATCACCTCTTCCTCTCTTTCTACTTAAAATACCAACATAGTAAGTATGTTGACATTTTAAGTAGGGGGCATATTGTCCCCCATTCATTTTTTGCATATTCCCTTCTTAGTGATGATAGTATACACCTCCTAGAAGATGTGAACTTTTTATTCAAAGTGTGGTATGCTCAATTCATGTGATGTGTCTTCTTCTTGGTGACATTGGATTTGATTTCCTCCAACATTGTGACCTTTCTAAGCATATGAAATTCCTCTTAGTGGTAATGTTATGGATTACATTCCCTAGGTTGTGAATCTTTTATCCTCAACTAGTCCTCTCTTGGAGACATTAAGCATGATGTTCCCTAAGGTAAGACCCTTCATGAATTAATAAAAACCCCTTCGAACATGTCTTATCCTATTTTCATTTTTTTCATTAGTGTTTAGCATAACACAACTTGCTAACCTTGTGAAGCTTGAAGTTACAACCCCTTTTTCAAGGCCACCAAGCATAACACACCTTCATTGCTAGTGGAGCCATGTTTGTTCATAAGTGTTTAACATAATGCAGCTTGCTAAGCCTTATGAATCTCAAACTTCATATTGTGTGGTACCTTACTAAAGTTATCAGAGGTATAAATTTGGTATGGTTATGGGAGCCTAATAATATTCTCTCATTTTCCACTTTTAGAGGCTCACCTAGTGGACAATATACTTCACTAGTCTGTATGAGTGCGCATTGTTGTTTGCATAGTGGACAACGAGTTCCACTTGTAAACATTTTTGGAAAAATAACTAAGGCTTGATCCACATCGATTTGGAAAAATAGTCGAGGCTTGATCCACCCCTTTTCTTTTTTATTTTTCTTTCTTTCTTTGAGTCTTTGATATTGTATGATTGAGTATCTTGTAATTGTTGCATATATATATATATTTAACATGGGCATGTGTCTCCTTGTGCCTTTTTTTTTTTTCCATGTGATCTTAGATCTTGGTGGCTTGACCATCCTCCTTGACCTTTTTCATCTTATCTTTCCAAAAATTGTACAATTAGACCTCTCTTGATTTTCTACTTTAGTGAGTTTGATGCAAGGTCATCCTCTCACAAAAGTAGGGGCTAAATGTAGTGTATAAAAATGTATCCCTTTAAAATTTCAAACTTTTTTTGGGCCTTACTAATTAAAATGAGCTTAATAATGCCTTAATTTAGTGTTGAAATTGTATCCCTTTACATTTTCACACCTGTTTGTGCCCTTTTAATTAAAATGGACTTAGTTGGGAAGGTGTATGAGCTCTGTTAGGGTTTTCTTATGTTTGTGTTCATTCTTGGCCCCTCTTCTACCATATTATGCTCTTTGTGCAAGAATTTTCTTTTTTCTTGTGTGTACTTTTATTGTGGTTTTTTGTTTTAATATACCTTCAACTAGCTCTAACCCAGAAGTTCATGCTAGTGTTGGAGGTTCAATGGCTCTGATCAATGGCTCCTTCTCTAAACAAATGACCCTAAAAGTTTGTTCCAAAAGTGTTTCATGAGATAGGTCTTTTGACTCCCCAGATGATGTGGTTTTACCTTTGCCTGATTTTGATTCTACTTGTCAATGGCTTGAGCAACATACCCTTGTTGTGTATTTTTTTGGGAGGAATCCCCTTGAAAGTGTGCTTAAAGAATGGGTCAACAAGGCATGGGTCCCTCATGGGGTCTGCCTTGTTATGGTCCAAAATTTAACCAAGGTTTTTTTTCTCTTCCACTTTGCAGAGGTCAGTCATGTTTAGGAAATCCTGAACCATGGTCCCTGTTATGTCAAGTCTTCTCTATTTGTTTTCCATTCATGGACCCGGGACTTCATTGTCTCAAATGATACCAAGTTGTGGGTCTTGGTCTAGATTGAGTTTCCAGGTTTTCCTTTTCCTTGTGTGGCTTTTTTGAGTCATATTGATGAGGGCCACACCACCCAAAACCCACATAAATCACAAAAATAGATACCAACATAGAAAATACGAGATAGAAAAACAACCCACTTTCAATTATTTTTAGATAATGAAATTACAAATTCAAAACTTACATGCTACAACCTCATGGGCTTGATTCATTACAACAAAATCAACTAAGAAAAGAAAATCTATTATTCAGAGCCACAATCTACACTATCAAGGAAACCTTCTACAACCCCCACTCAACCCTTTTTATTTTCCCCAATAACTACCATAGAATGTTCTACAAAGTACAAATTTCACCTTTTGTTTTGGCACCAAAAGTCTCTTTGTTCAATTTTTGGCCTAGGAAGAAATTTTTATGAAATTCACTTTTTAGAGGATCAACTTTGTGGGGCCATAACTTTTGATCTGGGTGTCCGATTCACTATTATTGAAAATCATCGGAAAGCTCTCGACGAAATCTACAACATGTGAACTACCATAGGTTGGTTTGGCCACTTTTTGAGCCATTTTCAAGGCCTCTAAAGTTTTATATATGAATTTGAAGCTACATTGGAGAAATTTTTCAGGACAAAAACTTTAATTTCTTCCAAACTGATTAGGGTATTGAGGTGATTCTTTCGCGACTAGAAATGTTTTTCTGCTCTACTCCTTGGGGTAAATTTTCATGTCCATACAAGCCCATTTTTACCAACTTACTAAAAATAGTAAGTGCTTGTTTTTTGTTATTTTTGATGTCTGGCAGTCTTATATCCCCTAAGTGCCATCATGGGACTCAAAACAACTAAAGAAAATAAAGAAAAAAAAAATTTTATTGGGTGATGCAAGATTTCCCTATACCACTGGATGCTCCTACATCAGACACCTAGGGTAATTTGAAAAGTGACCCTGTCAATTCTCAAGAGTTAGAGGGAAACCTAGATAGTTAACCTCAACCTTAGATATCTATCATGAATCTTCAACAGGCCTTCCTCTCCATTTCACCAATTACTCTGCATATTTTATGTTTCTTGTGCTTCTACCCACATGGTTATCAAATATTTCTTCTATCTCTTCCTTCTCTGAAGTAGGTGCTGGGATTTTCAACTGTTCATTTATCAGACGCTCCTTTATATCACCTTCATGATACTCTATCAAATCAGCAATGTTGAACATAGGAGAAATGTTTATTCCACTAGGAACTCTACCTCATAAGCATTTCCTAAATCATGCTTCTTTAGGATCTTGCATGGTCTAAATTTCTTCATCTTTAACTTGTTGTATGTACCAACTAGAAACCTTTCCTTTCACAAATGAACCATGACTTCATATCCTACTTGGAACTCCTTATACCTCCTTTTCTGATCTTCTTGAGCCTTATATTGTGAGTTCTCTTGTTGATGTGTTTCTTCAATTCTTCATGCAAATTCTTTAGGTGCTCAACAAAATATTTACCTCAGCACTACTCTTCTCCCTCTTATCCATCTTTCTCAGTTCAAAAGTAGTTCATATATAATCTGGAATGGTGATTTACTACTACTCCTATTGACATAATTTTTGTAAGCAAATTTTGCCTGTGGTAAAATAAAATCCCATCCCTTTGGTTTATCTCCTACTAAGCATCTTAGCAAGTTACCCAAACTCCTATTCACCATCTCTATTTGTCCATTAGTCTATGGATGGTGTGCAAAACTAAACTTCAAATATGTCTTCAACTTCTTCTATAATGTCCTCCAGAAATAACCAACAAATTTGGTATCTTTGTCTGAAACTATTCTCTTTGGTAGACCATGTAGTCTCACCACCTCTCTGAAAAAAAACCCTGCAACATCAATAGCATCACTGGTCTTATGACATGGAATGGAATGTGCCATCTTTGAAAATCTATCCACCACCACAAATATGGAATCATGCCCTCTCTATTTCCTTGGCAAGCCAAGAACAAAATCAATGCTAATATCCTCCCATGGCCTCTCAGGTATAGGTAATGGCTGATACAATCTAGTATTCTAACTTGTCCCTTTCACCATTTGACATACTCTACAACTTTGTACAAAATTATTCACATCTTGTTTTAACTATGGCCAATAATAATTCTCACTGACAAGAGCAATGGTCTTATCTCGACCAAAATGTCCAACCAATCCTCCACTATGCTTCTCCTTGATTAGATTCTCTCTCATAGAAATCCTTGGAATGCACAATTGGCTTCCTGTAAACAACATCCCATTTTGGATTAAGAAATCTAACCATCTTGTCCTATCCAATGTAATAGGTTCCAAAAAAGCCTTCCAAGCTTTTGCAAAGTTTGGATCTTCTAGATACAAACTCTTGAGTTCATTGAACCCAACAACCTCTATATTCATCTCTATCAACAATTTTTTCCTTCTACTTAAGGAATCTGCAACTTTGTTTGACCTTCCACTCCTATGCTTCAAAACAAAAGTATAACTTTGTTAAAACTCAACCCATTTTAAGTGCCTTTGATTCAACTTTCCTTGACTATTGAGATACTGCAAAGCCTGGTGATTAATATATAAAACAAATTCTTTTGGCAACAAATAGTGTCTCCATTTCTTCAAAGCTTGAACTATAGAGTAAAACTCTTGATCATAGACAAAATATTTCTTCTTAGCCTCATTTAACTTCTCACTAAAATAGGCAACATGATTACCTTCTTGACTCAAACAACTCCTATGGTAGTGTCACTAGCATCACAATCTACCTGAAAGACCTTATTGAAATATGGAACTGCCAAAATAGGTTGCTCTGTAACTTTCTTCTTTAACATATCAAAAAATTTGGCTACTCCTATAGTCCACTTAAACTCTTTTCTATTCCCTCTCATCGCTTCACTTAGAGGTGCACAAATACTACTGAAATTCTTAAAAAACTTTCTGTAAAAACTTGCTAGACCATGAAATAATCTTACCTCTATAACACTCTTTGGAGTAGGCCATTCAATGATAGCTCTGACCTTCTCTGGATCTATTTTGAGACCATCTGCTGAGACAACAAATCCTAGATACACCAACTCTCTCTTCACAAAACTACATTTCTTCAAATTAATCAACAACTTCTCCTCCCTCATTTTCTCAAGAACTCTTCAGATACGCATCAAGTTCTCCTCCAATGTCTTACTGAAAATTAAAATATCATCCAAATAAACAATAACAAATTTTCCTAAAAATTCTTTCAATACCTCATTCATAAGCTAGATAAATGTGCTTGGTACATTGGTTAGCCCAAAAGACATGAATAACCACTTGTACAATCCCTCCTTGGTTTTGAAGGTGGTCTTCCATTCATCTCCTTCTCTATTCCATATCTGGTGATATCAACTCTTCAAATCTATCTTCATGAAGTACTAAGCTCCAGTCAAACAATCCATAATGTCATCCATTCTTGGCAAGAGAAATCTATACTTGATGGTGATCTTGTTGATGGCTCTAGAATCTGTACACATCCGCCATTCCCCATCCTTGTTTGGTGCTATTACTATAGGTACTTCACATGGAATCAAACTCTCTCTAATCAATCCCTTCCGCACTAACTCTTGCACTTGTCTGTTCAACTCTTCACTCTCTATTGGAGTCATATGGTGAGCTACCTTATTCGAAAAACTAGCTCTAGGAATTAGATTCATTTGATGACTAATCTTTCTTACAGGAGGCAAAACCTTGGGTACGTTATCAAAAATAATATCTTGAAACTCATTCAACAAATTTGAAACCTCTACAAGTACCTCAATAGTATCTTCTTTATCAACTATAGGGATCAATGGAAAACACATATGATCATGCTTCATACCTTCTAGGAACTTTCTTCCATGAACCAAATTTTTTTTTGCATTACTGCATATCTTTTCCTCTGCCTCCTTCAAGGGCTTCAATTTATGACGAACTCCATCCTTTGTTAAAGAATAAGTGTTGGCATGTCCATCATGCATCACTTGTCGATCAAACTGCTACGGTCTGGCTAACAACATATGACAAACATCCATAGGCATAATATCACACAATACCTCATCATGGTAATTTCCAATCTTGAACTTTAGTATACATTGTTCATTTAGCAAGGCTTTATGGTCCTTCTGCAACCAAGCAATCTGGTATGGGTTTGGATGCCTTCTCTCCAACCACAACTTACTAACCATTTCTTTTGAAACAAGGTTATCAGTACTACCTCCATCAATAATAACATTGCAAACTTTACCTTCACACTTACATCTGGTGCGAAAAAAATTCTTCCTTTGAGTTGGCTCATTCTCCTCATTCAACAAGGCTCTTCTAATAACAATAACCTCTCCTATTTTTGCATCCTCAGAATGTGAAGACTTAGAATCTTCATATACATGTGCAACTTGTGCATTTCCCTTAGGTCTTCTATTTTTCCTTCCTTGATGTTGAGGAAACCCATAGGATCTAGATCTTCCCCTTCCTCTTTGGTCTCCATTATTTTGATCACAAGGATGGTAGGTGTTATCTCCTTTCTGGTTCTGGCTACTACTGGAGCCTTCACCCTTCTTTTGATCTTCATTTCTACCTCCATATGACCATCCATCGGTCTTTCCTCCATGACCTCCACCTCATTGTTTGTTCTCAAACCTCTTGTTCAACCTTTCTTCAACCTTTATAGAAAATTGATAAGCATCTTCAATGGTGGTCATTCTTACCAGTGCCAATTCTTCCTGTATGCTTGGCTTCAACCCATTAATATAACGAGAAAATTTCTCCTTACTCACCTTAAAATGTCTTGTCTGAATCAAGACCTTGTGAAATTCCTATATGTATTCTTTCATTATCTGTGTTCCTTGCCTCAAGCTCTACATCTTTTTGAGCAGCTCCAATTCATAATCAACTGGAATAAATTGTTTCTTCAATTTGGATACCATTCTATCCCATCTGGAAATTTTATCTTTCCCTTGTCCTCCTCTTTCTAACTGGACCTCTTTCCACCATATATTGGTGTGACCTTTCAATTTTGTCTTTGCAAACCTCACTCTATGAGGATCTTCAATCTCCTCAAACTCAAAAAATTTCTCCATGTCATTGATCCAATCAATCAATTCCTCAGGATTCAAATTTCCACTAAAAGTTGAAACTACCATTTTAGGTCTCTTCCCAATGCTTGAGATCACTTGCAAAAATCTTGTTTCTCTAGGATCCATTGGATCCTACTCTTCCTCTTCCATTTCCTCCTCTGTTTCATCTTCACTTTCATCTATGTCTTGTTGCAAGGTTTCTAATTGTCTTCTAAGGGATTTGATTTCATCTCTAGGTGGACCTCCTCCACCCTAGCCTCCACCTCTGCCATACTGGGCACATCTTGGAGGCATCTTGAATTCAACCCACACTCACAAGTCCTACTGTAACTGCCTCACATTCGGTGCTCTGTTACAGGCTTAGGAACTCCTACTTTGATACCACTTGATGAGGGCCACAATACCCAAAACCCACAGAAATCACAACAACATATACCAACACAAAAAATGCAAGACAAAAAAAAACCCACTTTCAATTATTTTCAGATAATGAAATTATAGATTCAAAAATTACATGTTATAGCCTCATGGGCTTGATTCATTACAACAAAATCAACTCAGAAAAGAAAATCTATTATTCGGAGCCACAATCTTCACTATTAGGGCCACCTTCTACAACCCCCACTTAACCCTTTTTATTTTCCCCAATAATCACCCTAGAATGTTCTAGAAAGTACAAATTTTCCCTTTTGTTTTGGCACCAAAAGTCTGGTTGTTCGATTTTTGGCCTAGGAAGAATTTTTTATGAAATTCACTTTTTAGAGGACCAACTTTGCAGGGCCATAACTTTTGATCTGGGTGTCTGATTCGCTATTATTGCATATCATCGAAAAGATCTTGATGAGATCTATAATATGTGAACCTTTGTAGGTTAGTTCAACCACTTTTTGAGGCATTTCAGTTCCTCTAAAGTTTTATATTTGAATTTGAAACTGCATTGGAGAAATTTCTCGGGACAAAAACTTTAATTTCTTCCAAATCGAGTAGGGTATTGAGGTGATTCTTTTGCAACTGGAAATGTTTTTCTACTATGCTTCTTGGGGTAAATTTTCACATCCATGTGATCCTATTTTGGCTAATTTACTAAAAATAGTAAGTGCTTGTTTTTCACTATTTTTTATGCTTGACAGTCTTATATCCCCTAAGTTCCATCATGGGAATCAAAACAACTAAAGAAAATAAAGAAAACAATATGTTTTTTTGGGTGATACAAGATTTCCCTATACCATTGGATGCTCTTGCATCACATATTGTATCCTCTCTAGGGAAGTTTATTTGTATTGATTTAGATAGGTTTTTCTAGGCCTGACCCCAGAAATGGGTTTGTGTTGAAGTGTACCTTTCACAATATTTGAAGGAATCCATTGGCATTCAAATTGGAGTTCTCTGGCATACCCAGAAGGTCACATATTTTAATATGTCTAACACCTGTTATAGATGTTAGTCTGCAAACCATAAGATCAAGGACTACCCTTTAGCAGTGCCTCATACTCCTTATGTGCCATGGGAATCTAAAAATCCTCGTTAGGCGGATAATTCTAGTGCCAAACTTGATGAAAAATGGACCATGGTCACGAACCATAAAAATAAGTCCAGTGGCTCTGGGATGACTTTCAAAGTCTCTAAGCTATCTAAAAATGTTTCAAGCCCTTCAGCGAAGGGGAAAGAGGCTCCATTCAACGTTGATAATATTCCAATCTAGCCTAGGCCAAAGGATACACCTCAGCATGCTACCATTATGATAGTGCAGTCAAATGCTTCTCCTCCTGTGTTAGGAGCTCAAAGGCAGTCTCGTAATCCTTCTCCGCCATTGGAAGAAGATGAATTTTTGCAGGAGAAATGAATATTTTCTTCTCTAAATATTCAAATTGGTTCAGTTCTGCTAGAGGTTTTGCAAAATCGCTTCTCTACTTTGAGTGAAGAGGAGTCAGACTCTGATGATATGAAGGATTTTCACTCATGAATTTCCTCTCATGGAATGTTTGAGGTTTGAAAAACCTCTCCAGAAAGTATTCTATTAAGGATACTTTGCAGAAATATTCTAGTATTGAAGTGCTTTGTCTCCAAGAATTTAAAATTATTGGTTTTTTGCTCGTGTCGGCTTGTCGCTCTATTTGGCTAGCTAGTCAAATGTTTTGCACTGATCATGAAGTTAGGAATTATAGAGCTACCACCCTTTTGTCCCCATGGTGGCATGCTTGTGTGGTTGACCATGAGTCAGACACTACACATTGGCTCGTCTGGATCCTTCTCAACATTGATAGCCATTCCTTTGGGATTATTAATATTTATACTTTTAATAATGTTGTAGAATGCTCTATGCTTTGGTGTTGGATTGTTGATTCATTCCCAGTTGCTACTTTGTTATTGTGTGGGGATTTCAATATGGTTGAGATGGCGTATGATAAAGATGGCACTTTTCCATTCAGATGGATAGTTGGCAAATGGGAGGCGTAGTATTACATGTGTAATAAATTGGGGCTTTTTGATCCCAACATTGGCCACCACCATTCTCATTCCCTCTGGAACACTTGGTGTAATTACCAAGCTAGATCTGATAGGATATTTAAGTTCCTTGATCGTGCCATGATCTCAACTCAAACTTTCTTCTCCTTTGATAGCTCTTTGCTACCGGTTAAGCCGTTAGTTGATGTGACTTTTTCAAATCATTTCCCCATTTCCTTTCACATTGAATGGGAGACAAGATAGCCTCAGGCCTATAAGACATAATTCTTTTTGAACAAGTCTCTACTTTCACATCAACCCATGCTAACCCACATTCGTAGGGTTTGGAATTTGGATTGTAGGCCACCACATAATAAAGGTTGGATTAATTGGTGGAATGATGCTATCACTAGCACGACTAGGTTTCTCCACATTTATGGGTGCCAGTTGGCCATTTTCCATTGGTGGTCTTATGAGGCTACCACTGCTGACCTGACCTTAGCTACCGAGGCTCTTATGGACAACCCTTTCTCCCCATCATTGCAAGTTAGGGTGGCGGAGTTAAGGCACAAAAAAAAAGTTGCGGATAATTATGTTGCCAGAGGTGCACAAATTAAAGCCAGATTACACCGGTTAAAAATTGGCGACCATTACTCAAAGGATTTTTTTTCTGGCCTTGTATGCTAGGAATTCTTCCCTAGGTGTAAAAAAAATCAAGGATGGAATCTAGGTGCTTTCTGAGCTACCTGATATTCTCCAAGCCTTTGTCAGGCATTATGAGCAAGTTTTCATAGCCCAAGATTACACACCAGACTGCCAACAAGCCCTTTAGGATTTCCTTGCTATTGTGCAAAATCAACCAAGAAATCTTTTTGTGAGTAGTTTCTCAGTATTAAAGACTTGAAGGAAGCCATTCATACCATGGCGGATGACAACGCCTTAGGTGTTGATGGCTTCCCTTGTGAATTTTACAAGGCCCTTTGGGATTGTGTTGAGCAAGATTTACATAAATTCTATCTTGAGGCTTTTCATTCCAAAAATCTGGGTAATATAATCAATAAAGGAAACATTAAATTCATACCTAAGCCTAGAGATCTTGAGGACATCTACAATTGGTGGCCTATTACACTCTTCAATGTCTCATATAAAATCATTGCTAAAGCTTTGGATCTAAAGATTCACCCATCTTTTGCCTCGAATTGTGCACTCAAAGCAAACTGGTTTTATTAAATCTAAATTTATTCTAGACAACATTATTGCCATGTGGGAAGCTATGGAGTGGGCTAGGCATTCGAGCTAGAAATCCATTTTTCTCAAAATTGATTTTGCTAAAGCCTATGACTACATTGAGTATCCTTTCATTCTTGCCATATTGAAAGCCTTTGGGTTTGGGCCTAACTTCATTCAAGTCGTCCAAATGCTTTTCTCAGTTTCCTCTTTATATTAGTGTTAATGGTTTACAATCTTCTACTTTTGGTCTTTTTAGCTATATTCGGAAAGGATTTCTACTTGCTCCTTCTCTTTATGTGCTTGCTGCCAAAGGATTTGGTTATTTCCTAGCCAGTGCGGTTCCTCAACAGTGGATTAGAGGAATTTCCCTGCCTAATTCCTAGGCTCAACTTGTTAGTGGCCATTTTGTTGATGACTCTGTTGGTGTTTTTTTTTGTAAACCAGGTTTGTCTCCTAATCTACCTATGGAATTGCCAATTCCAATCAAGGGCAGCTCAGAGGACCTAGACCAACTGACAAGGATTTTAATGATAACCTCCTACACTTTGGGTTCTGTAAGACCCAGGAGGGTGGTCCTTATAATGTGTTTATGATCTCTACACAAAATTCATAAACAATCATTAACAATTCATAGATAATCCCACAAATAACTCAATAGAATAGGATATCACTAAAATGAATTGGCCTTTCACCAGTAATATCAACTACTTGGAGCATGAGATGATTACAACATTATTCCGTAACTTATGATAGTCATTTTATTTTCAGTTTGGCGGCAAGCCCTAAGCAAAGACACACAGATGCAAGGTTTCAAAAACTCATACAATTTAGATCAGTGCCATATACCATTGGGGAGTCAAATTCATACACATTCATGATTCAACAACATATTTAAATACTTAGCACCCATGATCCCTAACAATATTGCATTACAATAGTGTCAATTCCTGCCCCAACCCAATACTTCTTACTAAATCCCTTTACAAACATACCCATCCATGATTCCATCCAAGCATTTTAATTAATTCTTTGAATTAAAGCCAAAACAGAAAACACACACATTAGAGCAATGAGATGAACATTGTAATCCTTGATTATTCTATTCAAAATTATGATATGTTTGTATAGAGGAGAAACTTGAGCTCGAGATATAACATCATAGCTTAAATGATAGTATTGTTACGAAACATCTAATCTTCATAAGTTTAAAACCCATTTACAAGATAACCCCAACCCTAAATTACCTTAACATTCAAAAAAGTTCTTACAATTTTCTCTGCAACTATACCTAGACTCGACCTTCAAAATATATCTAACTTGCCAACAACTTTTCTGGCCTTGAAATCCTTCTTATAGAAAATGAAGGAACAACAAGCATCGGGCCGGAAATTACATGTCACCGATCAATTGGATCACTATGTGCTAGTTCAAAACTGAAACCAGAACCACTAAGTCTCAGAGCATCTTTTTGTTGATTCTACTCACCACACAAAAGCCACAGCATTTGTTACATCTCAAAACTTGCGCCCAAAGCCACCATGGAATAAAACCAAAATCAGTTACAAAATAACCGCTGAATTGTCAGTTGCCAGTAATATACACCGTTTCATTCCTCTTCGGTTAAGTACTTGTCAACCAAATTCTGATATTCCTCATCCGTTGGCCAATTAAAGTTCACCACCTCCCTCATCTTGGTATTGTAAGGTGTGAATTTCACCGCAACCTGGTTGGCCTCCCTTTCAAATGACTCTAAAAACATGCTGGTATTAATTATTTTATCCATGCTGCTTACTAACAAGTCATGATCTGAGTCATCACAGATTAATTTGATTTGTGCATTAATAACCTCTTCTGCCCTTTCTTGCCACTGCTGCAGTGTCTTAACATTTCCCTGTGTATCTATTGTATCTGGCAGAAAAGTGTCATTCCAATCATCAAAACTCTTTATTAATTCTCCAATTTTCTTGCTGAAATCATCAGGCAAGGACTGGAATCCCTTCAATGATTTCACAAAGATTTGAGTAGGCCTTAATGACTGAGGCATGTTATTTACATCAAATCTAGAAGCCTTAAACATAACATCTAAATCAGTGGCCCTAGGGATCTACTTCTCAACCAGAGGTAGAACCACTTCCCGATCTCTGTTAATGTTTTGTATTCCACCCAAAAATAAAGAATATAAAGAATGTACAACTGGCAACCTAGAATCAACCTTCTCATTTAGATGCCTCAAAACAGTGTCAACCACCTCATTGTGTTTAGCTACAACATCATCCTAATTTTCCCTTAGGGAAACTTGTAATTCTGTGATTTTATTCATCATCTACCCTTTGGCAGGATCTGCAGAATACTCAACCTCCTCTTCAATTGGCCCTGGTGCAAGGCTATCAACAGGTGTTTGAATTGGGGATCCAGGAGTAGAAATGATTGGGACAATAGGGGGAAATGACCCTGAAGTAGTATGTATTGCTCTGGTAGTAGGGGCACTGGAGGATTCTCCCACCTACCTATATTTTAGTCTATCTACTTCAGACTACAGCTCAACATTTCTTTGCTACATTCTACTATACTCCCCAATTATTGCATTGTACTTTTCCATCAAGCTTTTCTTTTCAACTTCATCTCTTTCAGCTGTCTTCTAGGCCAATTTGGCCACATTCAGTGTCAAGCTTGTGGCCTCTATCATTGAGGTTTTAGAAACTCTCTTGATGATAAGCCCACCCCTTAAATTTGGGCTAATATCAACCACATTTAGTTTTCTACCCTGAGGTGCCAATGCCCATATGGCTAAAGTCTCATATTCCTCACTAAAGGTAGAATCTTGTAGGGCTGCTTTGACTTCTTCTTCACTACTTTGCATAGGATGCTTGGACTACATGATAGCATTGAATGCTACAACTTCAGCTTTGTCCCATTCAAGGAGAAGTAAGACACCAGCCTGAGACACAAGTTTCCTTCCTTCATCAGGAGTAATGTTCTTGAATTGTTCCATTAATTCGGCTTTGACCTCATCATCATTCTCCTGGTCAGAACTATTAGGTCTTGATTCCCTCCTCTTGCATTTGTCCTGATATTCTTCAAGTTTCATCCTCCATATCAACTGCAAGAATACAAGAGTTTTCACGAAGGCATCATCATCCAAGAATGCCTTGTAGGCCACCATCCTGGCATCTTGTACACACTTCCCCTTTATATCCATATTAGTTAGCACTAATTGTGTTGATCTAGGAGGGGAGGGGATGCCAACCTGCATGTCCTGATCTGTTACAATTATCTCATCCACCAGAGCCTCTTGTAATTCCTCAACTCTTTGCCTCTTAAGGCTTGGATTTGATGGTGGCTCCATAGGATCATCCCTAGGTGGTGAATCCATATCCACAATCTTTATCCCTCCAGACTTTCTAATCCCATGACCCGATTGTGATGATGCTTTCATTATTTGTTTTCCTTTTCTATCTCCTCCCTCTTCATCACTGCTATCATCTCTCTTCCTTTTGTATAAAGGCCTATCCCTTGGTGGTTGATAGGTTGGCCTTTCTTCCTCAGGTCTCACCTCCAGTCCTTGAATTTTCCAGTCCACTTCCAGATCAATCCTCTTAGTTCTCACGTGTTCATGATTTCTCTAAAATTATTCATCAGAAAATCAATTCTTTTGTGAAATGGAGTGAACTCCATTAGTGGATCATATTTTGGATCCAACTTATGCACCATGGCCAACATTTTCTCATAAGCAATCCACTTCTCTTTATTTAATTCCTACCGGCTCAAATCAAACTCATTTCTAATCAAATCTTTAGGAAAATTGAAAACATGAACAAACTTGCCACCCTTAATTCTTTGTCTGAATAGGGAAAAGAATCCCTCAGGATCATGCTACCTCATAGACCCAATCTTCAAATGGTAATCATCAAAATATCTATCAAAGTATACCCATCCTCCCTTGGAAAATACAAATTTTGAAACAACGGTATAATCAGGGAACAAAGTCCCTTTTCCTCTTCCTGTCAAATTATCTTCATGAATGCAACCCAGTTGCCACATGACCTCTGCAAATCCCATCCTTGATGGTACATTATATGGGAGAATATGAGGAGCTCCTTAGAAACCATAAACCCTTAGGATAGTGCTTATAGGGTATGGAATGATGTCACCCGAATTATGACATACCTTCAAATCAGGCTTTCTTACTTTGAGTCAGAGGAAATCATGCAAATCCTTAGGAATCCTTGGCACATTCACCATCAGTCTAGCTCTGAGCCTAGAAGAAAATCAGTTATCAAACTGCACAAAGCTGTCACCTCCCTTGTTGCAAGACAAATCTGCACTCCAAGCCTGCACCGGTAATCCTTCTCCATTCACCTTCTGCCTCAACTCCATTTTCTCTCTGAAAAAGTTGGCATTCTCATACAAGAACATATGCATTAATAAGGAGTACCAAAAGAAAGGAGTACAAGTGTCCCCCACATATAAGTTTAGCAAACCCTCATGTATCCTTTCGGCAAGGAAAGAAGCATAGTCATACACTACAGAAAAGTTAGGATATTGAATTTGAGCCTTTATAAACATATAGGAAATGGGCATCACGGTACTAGGGTTGAAACCTAAAGTTTGGCAAAGTGAATAGAAAGTTGCCAAGAAATTATTAGCAAAAAAACTCAACCTGAAAGGTTCCTGATTAGTCTAGCTGATGTGAATCGTTGAACTGCCCGCCCTGGCTAGATGAGGAGGAAGCAATTTTGATTTGAAAAGAGGTTGTGTTCTAGCATACTCCTGCTTCATTTCCTCAAGGTCTATCTGGACCAAGAATGAGCCATATTCACTCAAATCAAAAACCTACTGAATCACATCTGCATTTATATTCAGTAAAACTTCGCCATCATTATCCTGATAATCTTTGTGACAGGATCATATCTTGCGGCCACTTCCCTGAGTAGGTCAACATCAAGAAACACATTTGGTACCACAAGCTTTCCCATATCATATCTCCAACCATTTGAAAAAGGATGAGATGCATTTCGTTGCCCATACCATCTTTTAAATAATTCCAAACCCGTCATTGGTACCCTAGCATCCGCAATGTTATAGGTTTTATATCTCAATCCTTCACCTAAGGTTGTCCCTCTCATTAAAATCAAACCCCTCTTCTTGTCGTTTGTTGACAAAGGGAATTGGTTAAGGAAATCGTCATATAGATTCCTTTGCAAGTAATTAATAAGGCCAGAATGCTGCTTTGTTGGTGCTATTTCAAACAACTAGGGCTTCTCCTAAGATCAAATTGTGAACAAACTAGGGCTACCCAAAATGAAATTATAGTAGAATTTTGCAATTTCCCATAATTCAAAAGAAATAGTAACCCTAGAACCTTAATCAAGAAAAACCCTGATCAACACAACATAACCCTCCACAAGAATCACATTCGAACATAACAGTGATAAAGAAAATAACTCACAAAAATTCACGCCCTGCAGAAGATCAAACCCTGTTGTGATTGCTTTGAAAACTCTATCTTTGGCTCTCAACTGCTTCAAAAACACTTGAATGCCTCAATGGTGAAAGCAGTCTAAAATTAAATTCTTAGAATTTATGAAAAATGGCTCGTAGACGTCTCGTCTGCCATTAAAGCTCACTTGCATACCATGCCAACAGCTTCAATTGTATTTGATGCAAATTTAAATCTTCACCGTCGATCTCTTGTTTCTGTCAGATCATCAAATGGTCCTCCTTAAAAAAGGTTGACAACATCTCCACATCATTTTCAAGGGCCCACCATAATACACAATGCCAAAAGAATACACGTGGTGCTCGCCCAAGATATCGCGAACATTAATCTCCCTTCAGTTTAGGATCACGTGATGGTGGGAAACCATTGATTTTCTTCATCGGTGATCATGATCATACATAACAAGGAACAACACCAATACCTATCTACCGAGCAACTTTCTCACCAAAGTTAAAACATTGCTATTGATTATGAACATGTGCATCTCACATGTGGTTTAGTAACCCACTCAATAATACACTAAAGTTCGATACACATATGAAACACTTTATTCACTCTTTTCAGCACCAGAAACCTGGGACACGTTGTGCCAACTCATGATATCGTGATCACCAAACAGCCAGCGGTGATGTCATTGCGGGATCATGGGGAGCAATCAGGATCAACCGTAGGGAAATCAATAGTCATCAAATAACCCCTGCAAAACATTAAAGTTACTTAGAAGAAAATAAGGGGAAGGGGACATCACCTAGGGCAATGACAGTCGACGACTCAATGTTGTTTTAAAAGCATAGGGCATGGACCGACTCAGACCTTAGTAAATAAAAGGAGGCCATCGAAATAGTTAACATTTTCATTAAAAAGGGCCAGGCCTAGACAATTCAATGGGACATAAGTTTTTTTTAACACCTCTTCCAAAAAGTAACGATGTCAAAGACCCAGCCCAAAGATAGAAAACCAAGGGTTCATGAAAGCAAAGCAAAATTCCAGCCCTAAATGCCTTCCGAATAATCAAGACAAACTAGTAATAAAAGGAAACTAGGGACCTAAAATTGAAGCTTCATCAGATTCTTTCCTCACCCTTCTAGAGGAAGAGAATAATATTAAGGTAGCTCTTGAATTCCTTCATATTTTTTGTCTTGCATCTGGTTCCACCATTCAATGGCATAAAACTTTGTGTTGCAGGCAGTCTATTCTTCCCACTCCTCACTGGCTTCAACAGTACACTTGGAAATGGATTAGGCCAAGGGAAATCTTTTGTTTTTTGGGCATTCCCTTCACCTTCCAGGCTTCTCCAGCTGAGTAGTGGCAAGTTGTGCTCTCTGGGATTTAGCCAAATCTAGCTTATTGGATTACCAAGCCTCTTTCTTTGGTAACAAAATTTCAAGTTTTCTCTAATATTTTGGCTTCTATGCATGTTTATTACTCCTATTATTGGGATCCTTCTAAGGCCTCCTATGCTAAGCTCAAAAAGATTCTTTGAGACTTTCTTTGGGTCTTTTCAGAGTCTCATAGAGGGTTTCACTGCATTTCTTGAGAGTTTTGTTGCTTACCTAGAGACTCTGGGGGTCTTGAGCTACTCTCTACTCAAAGACAATGGATTGCCTTGTGTGTGAAATAGATTATTAGATCCCTTACTGGAGATGAAACCTAGAAAATTCTCCTCATGCATTGCATCCAATCTGGCTTCCCTATTCACATACTTTCCTGGAAGGGGATTGGATTTCAAACCCTTTTGGTTATGAAAGAACCAGTAAAAATTGTGGGAATTTTTGTGGCTAAGAGAATTTGGAGAGCCTAGAAAGCGGTTACGCCTTGGCTCCGTTGGGCTAGCTCTAGCTTCTGGGATGGGCTTTCATTCAAACAACAGAACATTTGGTGGTTGCCCCTTTTTTCCAGCAATGGTTAGTCATTGGCCAAATCACCTTGGCCTAAGGCGCTAAGGTTCCACAAGAAATGCATTCAAACTCTTTAGCATGTGTTCCAAAGACCCAGAATACGCATTATGCCATGGGAATATTTTCATGCTTGTTATAGTCTCCATAACTAGGACCGTGATACTTATGATGGTCTAGTGAATGCTATTCCTACAAATATGCTGCATAAAGTGGGAATTGATGGGACCAAGCCTTGGTGGAAGGACTGGAAGTGGTACCTGTTGATGCCAAAATTTGACAAGGTAATAGTGTCTTATGGGAAACTCAGTTTATGGGGGACCTTTTGCGCTAAACTGAGTGACCTCCAGATTTTTAGAGAAGCCGACTTCTTCTATAATGGGGGTTTGGAAAGGGAAAAGGAAACATATATAATAAAATAAATTCTAATCTAGGGTGATGCACTGAAACTTAGTGATAAGCACGATAAATCATAGATTCAAGGGCCCGATTGGTATTTGTAGTGTTCCAAAAAGGAAAAAACTAAATATTAAAGTATAGATAATCCATTCATTGACATAAAATAACATTGTATACATTCCTACTGCCAAGAAGAGTCATAAGACATGATCTAGATCAGTAAAATTGCATTCAATATATATAGAAGTTCTCAAATGAAATATCTAGACAATGGTAGCACAGTTTAAAGTTTAATCAAATAGCATAAAAGAACAGAAAGGCCGAACAATTGGCACAGTTTGAAAGTTTTTTGCAATAAAAAAAAAATAGTAATAAAGGCTTGGTGTTTTTTCCTAAAATCAATGTTCCTTCAAAATCCTGACCCTTCCCTCAAAACAGAGAGAAGAATATATAGCTAAAAACTCCCACCACCTCAAAGAGCAGTAACAGAAAAAATTTGAAAATCTTTGGCAATGATGCAGAATTGAAGATTCCATTCTGCCATTGCAATAGAAAAGATTTGAAACCAAGCATCTAGTCAATTAAGGCTCAGGTGCATCCCCTACAAATGATGGTGGCAGTCCCGACAATGTCAAATAAACAAATGTCATCATCCCATGAAGTAATTATGAAACACAACGACCAGTCGCAACATTTGGTTAGCTTGATTGATTGCTCGAAAATGAAACCCGCCAAAGAAACACATGGCAGCATAGTGTTTCCCATGTGAATCTTTATCTTTCGTCGTTGAATACTTGTGCCAAGGTGACATGTGTCACGTGGAAAGAGCTCTATCCAAAATTAGAGGAAAGCGATCATCAGTTGTGTGCAAAAGAGATGCATGGTAGCATTTCATTTCCCACGTTCACTATTTCATCCTTTCATTGAAAGCTTGTACAGAGTAGACACATAGAAAAAGTGTATCGGAGACGCTGATCATGGGGCCCGCCAAACTTATTTGGGAATGAAAACTACATGGAATTCAAGCAAGGCCCGATGAGGAGGCAAAAGGAATTATCAAAATGGCCCACAACTATGACACGTGGAAGCATAGCGGGGATTCCTAAAATGCAAAGGAAATGACACCTCCAAGGTGCGCAGAGAAAACATGTGGAGGGGGCAACAAACTTTGACAAAAAGGTCGAGTGAACTCTTCATGATGCGTGGGTCGATACTTAGAGAAAAAATATACTCGAAGGGAGCTTGTTGAATATTTATTCACAACTTTTGGTGACTACCGAGGGCGTTTCACTTGAGAAATGGAGAATCCAAAATTTCTTTGGTTTTGCATACTAGAGAACCATTCACCAAGTGACAGAGTCAGAGTTTGGAAAGAGCCACTTGCAGTGGCGACTAATCATCCTCGGATGGTCTTACTATGTTGTGCAAATTCTCTTGTGCTCCACCTAAGTCGATCATTTCTTTATGAGGTAGCACATCGAGAAAACCAGACCCTACTTCACAATGGAACAGTAGCTGTGCAAGAGGATGAATAACTCCCTCAATGTCAGTTGTAGTGGGATGATGAATAAAATCCCTGAAAGCATTTGGATCATTCTCCTTCTCCTCTATTCTTTCTGTAATTTGCTCGGTTGTAGCAATAGATCCATCTTCAAGGAACGAAGATGTCATACCCATCTCATTTAGCTTGGAGAAACTCTCCTACATGTTGTCCATTGTCTTATTCAGAGTAGTTGTAGTTGCTTTAGTGCGCTTGAAGGTAGTGTAGACACCTAAAAATGACCTAGGCCTACAAGCTTCTTTTTTACCACTTTTTCGTCCTAGCATAATTATGACACTTTAATTATGTTCCTAACCCATCTTCAACTATTAATTAAATAATTCACAATTATTTAATTAATTCAAGGTCTTCTATTCTTCCTGATTAATAAATAAATAAATCATATTTATTTAATGCGTCACTAATTATCTAAAGTCAACTCATAATTAAATAAAGTTCTCATTTTATTTAATTAATTTTTGTCATTAATGTCCCACTGATTATCAAATAAATATATTTTAATATATTTATTCAATATGTCACTAATTCCTAAATCCCCTCTTTTAATTAAATAGATTTGCTAATTTATTTAATTAATTAACCACTTCTTCTAAATTAAACAATTATTTTTAATTATTTAATTGTTGTATGTGACATTTCTTTATTTTTAAATAAAGCAATTTATTTAAAAATGTCTCACATAGTTAATTGATTCTTCTTTTAGTAATTAATTTCAAAAATCAATTACTCCTTATCTCACAAAATCCATATTTTGAATTAATTTAATTCAAAATGGAAATATTCTTCTATAAATCAAGTAATTTCTAAAATTACTGATTTTCTAAAATCCCATCTTCTTATCTTCTGATTTTTGCTAATTTCATCTCAACTGTCACATTTATCCTTGATTTAATTTATTTAATTAAATCTTATTCACACATTTGGGCATTTTTCCCTAACCCTAATTGAGAGTTGACATTTTGAATCTTAACCGTTGATTCTAGGGCATTTTCTCAATCTCTCATCTCTTCTGTCTGTTCAAAATGACATTTTCTATACAATGCCATTTTCCTCTCACTTTTTGATTACACACGCACATATTATAGGCATTACATACTTACTTGCATACTTAGGCTTCTCTTTAGAATTATTATTTTTCATTTGATCAAATCTTAACATGTTTAGACATTATCAATCATAGTCATAGGCATAGACTTTAGGCATTTATGCAAATCCTTCAAGGCTTGTTGTAGGACTTAGAAATTTGTAGATTTCTCGCACAACGAATCTGAGGGAAAAGCATCATCCAGCAAGTAAGAAGGTATTACAAAAGTAAATCATAGAGGTCTCGGCGATCAGGTATAATCGTTCTTTCATTCGCTTCCATTGTGTTTTGTAATTACTTTGGGTTTATTGTCATTTACGATTTATATGCTTTATTAATCTAAACCTAAAAGAAATCCTCAGTTACATTAGGGATTCTCAGATTTAATCTGGACCTTTCAAGTTAGGTTATGATCATGAATTAATCTCACCCGTCCATTCAAAATGGTATTTTCTATAAAATGCCATTTTCCTCTCACTTTTCAAGACACATACACACACACATATTATAGGCATTATACTCTTGCACTTGCACTCTTAAGGCTTCTCATTAGAGTTATTATTTTCATTTGATCAAGTCTTAGCATGTTTAGGCATTGTCAATCATAGTCATAGGCATTAGGCTTTAGACATTTTTTTTCAAATCCTTCAAGGCTTGTTGTAGGGCTTAGACATTTGCAGATTGCTCGCATGATGAATCTGAGGGCAACACGTCAACCAACAAGCAAGAAGGTACTATCAAGGTGAATCATGAAAACTCATATGAATCAAAGGTATAATTTCTCTTGTTTTCATTGTTCTTGATAGGATCTTTGAGTTATATGCTTTATATGTTAGTTTATCTCACAATCTAACCTTAAGAAATAACCATAGATACATTTACGATTTTATATGCTTTATTAATCTAAACCTAAAAGAAATCCTCAGTTAGCTAAAATGTAGACACTTAAAAATGACCTAGGCCTGCAAGCTTCATTTTTACCACTTTCGTCCTAGCATAATTAAGACATTTAATTATGTCCTTGGTCCACATTCGACTATTAATTAAATAATTTATAATTGTTTAATTAATTCATGTCTTTGCATTCTTCATGATTATTAAATAAATAAATTTTATTTATTTATTAAATACGTCATTAATTGTTTAAGTCTTCCCTTAATTAAATAAATTTATTTAATTTATTTAATTACCCTTCATCATATATTTCTTCCTGATTATTAAATAAATAAATTTTATTTATTTATTTAATATGTCACTAAGTCATAATTAAATTAATTAATTAATTTATTTAATTAATTAATCTTATCTGCTAAATTAAATAATTATCTTTAATTATTTAATTGTCAAAATTAATATTCCTCTCATTTTAAATAAATGAAATTATTTAAAATGTCATCACTTTCTTAACTGTCAAACCATTTTGGTAAATAATCTGAAAAAGATTATTTATTGTCTCACAAAATCATTATTTTGAATTAATTTAATTCAAAATAGTAACTAATCTTCCAAAAATCAAGTAATCGGGCATATTCTTGATTTTCCAAATTTGATCTTCAGTCCAACTCTTATCTTCTTGATTTTTTTTTGAATCTCACAAATCAGACAGTCTTTATCTTCTTGATTTTCGAAAATCTTTATTTTCTAATTAATTTATCTCATTTATTCTCCACTGTCGATCCAATTATTTGAGATATTATTTTGACCTTTCGATTCCTAACCCTAATTAGGGATTCTCAGATTTAATCTGGACCTTTCAAGTTAGGTTATGATCATGAATTAATCTCACCCGTCCATTCAAAATGGTATTTTCTATAAAATGCCATTTTCCTCACTTTTCGAGACATAGACACACGCACATATTATAGGCATTATACTCTTGCACTTGCACTCTTAAGGCTTCTCATTAGAGTTATTATTTTTATTTGATCGAATCTTAGACATTGTCATAGTCATAGGCATTTAGACATTTTTATACAAATCCTTCAAGGCTTGTTGTAGGACTTAGACATTTGTAGATTGCTCGCATGTTCGATCTGAGGGAAAAGTATTATCCAACAAGTAAGAAGGTACTATGGAGGTAATCATGGAAGTTTCTCGAAATAGGTATAACCATTTCATTATTTAATTTCCTTTGTACTCGATAGGACTTTGGGTTTATTGTCATTTATGATTTATATGCTTTGTTAATCTAAACCTAAAAGAAATCCTCAGTTACAGGTAGAGTGGCAATGAATAAACTTGTTTTTCATCTGGGAAACAATGTTTTGATCTTTAATTCCTACCTTGGTGAGGTCTTCATCAGAGACCAAATATAACTTGGTGAGCAAATCCTTTTCTTCTAGAACCCTTTCCAAGATAAACTATAGGAATTGCCCAATTGTACCATGAGCCTCCTGGCTCAGTCTTGATGCTTTGATGATGAATCGAAGCATGGGCTGCAATGCTAGGAAAAAGGTTTTAATCTTTTCCCAGTGAGAAACATACAGTTGCTTAATTAATGGAATAATATTCGGTTGTGCAAGGGAGGACAGGAGGGAGCTTTTAAGAGAAGTGATCTCTACATCCTTTGAGTTAATGGCCTCAGCCAACTTTGTAATTTTTTCATTTTTTGGATGCCAATTTCTCTATAGAGTTGCTCATCTCTTTATTCCAGTTTTCCTCAGCTTCGAAGTGATTTGCTAAATGCATGTCAAGAGAGGACTTTGCCTCTTGAAGTTCTTGTTCTAATTGAGCCTTTAGGCCCTCAAATTCAACCTCTTTTTCTTGTAACTTCTACTCATATTGAGTTTGTTGGTGCTCTAAAGCCTCATTCTTCTATGATATCCCTTGATTATATTCAATGTGAAGCTGCTCCAACTCCTCATTCTTTAGCTGCAAATTTTGTTCTACCTCCTAATTCTTAGTACACAACTCATTAACCATAGCAGGGTCAATAGTCTGAACCTTCGCAAGCTCTCCCCGAAGTCTGTTCCTTTCATTCTCTATTGCCAGTGCCCTTTCTGTCAAACATGCAACATCTACTTCTAGGGATTTCTCCTTTTTCTCCAAAAAACTAGCCTTTTCCTTTATTGATCTAAGTTGCTCATCTCTTTTCTTTAGCTGGTGACCAGTTTGAAGGAAGCTGGAGGTGACCACCTGTTGTGTTTCCTCCATTAGCTCACCCTTATCTTGTGGTCGTCGCACCTTCATGTCAAGCCCTACTACATATATTTCATAGTCTTCTAGATGCATCTCCCCTTGTGGATTGGTTACCGTTGAATACATGGTTGCAAACTTCAGCTCTTGCTAAGTCTCATCATAGAGAGTTTGCATTTTTGGCTCAAACGGCATACTATCATCCTTTTCCTTGCACTTTTGCATTCTATTTGTGTGTGCTTCCTTTCCACAATTAATCTATGCCATGAATTAGGCTAGCAAGAAGACTATCCTTCCTGTGAAAGGAGCACCGAAAGGTAGGGCATATGGATAGGTAATCTTGATAGGCCCAAAAATTTGCTTCATCTAGAGAGTGGCAGTTTGTGGGGAGAAGGGAGTCACATTCCAAAGCTTGGTTTGAGAACCAACAAAAGGGTTTTCCACTTGCCACAACTCAATTGGTGAGCCAACAAGAGGACTCATGGGCTAGAATGATGAAGGAGTTGTCATCATGGAGTCAGCCTGTTGTGAGGGAAGATGAGGATTTGCAGTGATAGTGGAAGTAGGGGTACCCGCAGAGGGCATGCATTCAGAAAGTGAGGCAAGGAGGGTTTGAGCAGTAGTAGTCAGCATAAAGGTTCATGGAGGAGTAAAGGTGGGTGGAGTGATTTGTGAGAACTGGGTGAAACCTCCCACATACATTAGATCAAAGGTGGGAAACAAAGGGCCAACAGTCATGGTAGGGATTACCATGGAGACAGTAGATGATAGCAAGGATTGAGAAGCAATAGAAGGAGAAAAATTTACCTATTGACTATCGATGGTAGCTCCTCACTCATTAGCATCTCCTCCCCTTCTTCAGGCTCTTGGCTAGCTACAAGCACCTGCCTTCTGGTGGGTTCTTGTGAACTTTCTCCAACAATGGCCTCTATACGCTGCCACTTTGTGTGCAGGGTTTCCCCAGCCTCGGTAGTTACTGTCAGCTACTGCTGTGGTACTCTAACTACCTTAGAGGCCCAATTGAGTGTATGTGAAGCCCTTAATACATTAAACCACACATTTGTGGCTACATTGGCAGGCTATCCAGAGCTTTTCTCCTGTGGTGTGCAGGATGCAAAAGTAGCCACTTCTTCTTCTTGTTGTTCTTCAAACTCACCTTCTGGGTCATCAACTTTATTGGTGCTAGAGTGAGGGCTGGGATGCTCCTCATCCCACCATTTTTCAAATTCTTTGTCCTCCTTCAAGTTCTCATAAGGGGCATCCAATTGCCTTGTTTCTTGGTGATATTTCCAGAAAGCTTCTATCTTCTCATCAGTCCATTCCTCATCCTTCCACAACTGGTTGTACATGGTGCATTCCATCTAGAAATTATCCTTAGCCACTTCCATAGCAATGTAAAACTTGTGCCATGGCTCTTTGTTATCCTATGTGGGAACATGCGCTAGTTCAACAAAAAAATCATCCTTGTCTGTCCTCAGGTTGCATCTTTTTTCCCAGTAGGGCTGAGGAATATGAGTAACCTTCATGTGCGGCTTTGACAGGTCATTGAAAGGGTTGTAATCCCATTTATCACATACCAAAACCAACCTTAAATGAGCCAGTTTATCTTGCAATAGCTGATCTAATTGCTTCTTTAACAAAGTTTCCATTTTGAAATTCTTCGGAAAAGTGAAGAATCCCTTCCTCTTGACACTTGGGTTGCTACAGAAGGTATAATCAATGATACAAACTTTTTGATACATTTCAAGTGCGAGAAACCTATTTGTGAGGCAAGCTGAGAGTAGCAAAGGTTGACCAACGAAGCCCCATATCTAGAGAATTTTGAAATATGCTCCAAAGAACTAGTCACAAGCATGAGTGAAACTCTGCATATATCCGGTCTAATCTATGTTGAGCCAGACTATGTCACCTCCTCCTTTTAAATATTGCAAGGCCAGAGTTATAAAATAATCCAAAAATGCATAGTAATCATATGTCATGGAAAGAAAGGGTGTCCATGTGGATACTAGCTTCCTCTTTTACTTCTCATCAAAAATTGACAATTCAAAATATCTACTGAAGAAATTAGGGTTTTGATGTAGAAACATGTGAACCAGGAAGGAGAGAAATCTAAACCTTCCTTCCACCAAGTAATTTTTTATTTGTCATATCATTTCCTCCACTAGGAATTCGACGAAATCATACCAAAAGGTATTGTGTTGTTTGTTGAATTGGAAAGTTGACCCTAGATGAAAGGCTTCCACCATCTTGTCAGAGTCTCGACCACACACAAATGTTAGCATTGACAAGACATCCTACATGTCTTCGTGAAATGAACAAAGTGGCAATGGGATACTCAGCAGCTTAGTGCCTGTGATTCCCTTCCTACCAATTTCCTCCATTAGGAAATTTGAACTCTTTTTCATCACCTTCCATGTTTTTTCTCCTTTAGCAAGAGAGAAGGACTCAATTTTCTCCTTTCTTTTACTTGGGTCCAGGATACATAGCATGTTCCAAATGGCTTGTGGGCTGATGTGAACACTTAAGGTCCAACCCTCGATGCAGTGGGTGCTTGGGTTATAATGTTGAATGGCGGCATCAACTATCTTTGGGAAATAATGTACCAATGGGACCATGTATTGTGGAAGACCACTGTACCAAACCTTCTTTGCTGTCGATGTGGCTCCCTTACGTGACTTCATCCTTTCATAGGCTGCTTCTCTTAAGGATTTAGGGTTTTTTACGAGTCATGGGTCATGAATATGATCCCATTTCTCCTCAACCCTTTTTTGGTTTCTGTAATATTTAGGCCTATCCAGCTGTATTGTATTTTCCCTCTTCAGCTTGCTTGGGATACCAGGCGTAGTATATGATAAATCTTCATAAATATATACATCTTTTGATGAATGTATAGAATTAAGAAAATCCTGTCCAATCTCCTCCTGAATTTTTTGTGATGAACTCTCTGACATTTTTCTTCAAATGAAAGATTCTACAAGTTTTGAATTCTTCGTAATTTTACTCAGCTCTGGATATGCTAAAAATATTTCTTCACTTGGCTTAGCATATTTCACAAGACATTAAGCATTAAAATCTTTGTAGGTGATATTTAGCTATCTTTCCTCAAGGTGGTAGCAGAAAGTGGCTTTTTTGCATTTAATTCGGCAACTCCCTGCTTCATGCGAAAAATGAATTACTTTCCATTTCGAAGTGGCAAGAATTCACTATTGCATTTGGCAACCGTGTGATACGCTGTGACTTCCTTGAAACTTGAGGTGGAAATTTTCCTTCTAACCTTGCATTAGTATGTGCTGACAATTAATATCCTGGATGGAATGATTAAGCCAAAGAAAATGACTACTGCTTGAAAAGATATGAATCCTGCCTTGGGTTCTAGGAAATGGTTGTGAGGTGACACAATAGCCTACAAACCATGCAACTTACTGCCAATGAGCACCACCATTTTAAAGCTAATTAATTAGCTCTTATTAAATTAGCATGAATTGAGCCATACTTTTATAGATGCAACCAGTTGGGAAATGCAAATAAATGTAGTCACGCCTTTCAAGTTGGCACTTGGCTATCATCATGTTTTCTCAAAATAGATTAGCATGCCTTTTCTCATTTTTTCTATAAATAGGCTGCTAAGTGGTGAGGAAATCACACTTAACATTTGAGAAAATTTTAGCAATAGGTCATTGGCACAATTATTTAGCTTCAATAAACAAGTTTTCTCATAGGCTAGGTGATAGGCAAGTTTTAGGAGTAGTTAGAAGGCAATAGCATTGTGTCAATACCATGGACACTCCCATTAGGCTAGTTTCTTACAAGTCACAAACAAATTTCCTTGGGGAGATTTCAACTAGGTGTTTGAAAAGGATGACCAAAAATAAGCACTCCCTAGTTTTGATAGCCATAAAATGGGTTCTAGGTAGGGACTGCATAGAGTATGAGGAAAAATACCATGTAAACACCGATATCTGCTCGCACTTTGTTGCATCAATGTTAGACATTGGTATCTCGAGGTCTCTAATTCTGAAGTTGGTCAAGGAATTTTTTTTGAAAAAGTATCTAAATGGTCTAGGTGAGGTCATCGCTCATGCTGCGTATGGGGTAGGCCTATCAACAACCAGTGACCTCCAACGCTATATTGAGGAAGAAGCAGTCATTGTATGGCTGCCATTTCTCAGTGGATTCTATCTCCAGACACGCAACAAGCATTAGCAGAGGGTTACCCAAGCCTTGCACTTTCTATTCCATAGCTACAACATAGTGCCATTCTACAACATTGATTGGTACACTGACTTCAGGAATCTGGTGTTCCCTCCTCCAATGGAGATTGCTCCAAATGATTTTTCTTTTGCTGCTGAAGTACCTACTGATGAAGATGCAGTAGGCACTGTTGTTAATGCATCAATTGCTACTGCCCATGCTCTTGGATGAAATTCCTTCTTGTTTGTTTGTTTTTTTCTATTAAGAATACACCAACCATTTCCATTTTTTGTATGTATGCCTAAAAAAGGCCATAGATATACCATATATGAAAAGAATAGCACGTATAACCATATACTTTTTAATTATAGCTCTCTTAGCCATTTTCCGCCATGTAAAAATAAAAGAATATATATATAATGACATATACCTTTATAAAATACATGGCTCTCTCTTCTTTTCACATATATGTTGTATGGGTTCTTTTTCATTAGCATATCTTCTCATTTCCTTTGCATATGGGTGTATTTTCTGATATTTCTGTAAAAAAAATTTACTGCTCTACTCTCTGCAATGATGGGTTGCTTTCCACCGAAGCATGGATTAATTTCTAAAAAGACTGGCCAACACAAAGGGAAAGAAAATAAAAGCATTATTCACATATGTACAATAATAAAATTTGCCACTTAATGGAACAACTTAAGATGAATCCCATTGACCAAGATTCCCAAGGGTTCCTATTCCATGCTTTCTAATTCGAAAGCATTATGTTCTTTGCACTAAATGATTTTAAAGGGGCCCTCCCACAGGCTATCAAATTTTCCATGTTGACTTGGCTTAGTAGCCCTTTCATTATATTTTAGCACTAAGTCTCCGCACTTTAGGCCTTGGTCAGAAGCCCTCTTGTCAAACCATCGCTTGATCACTTACTAGTGGTTTGTTATGGTTATTAGGGAATTATCCCTTTTTTCCTATACTTCTAACAGTTCGGCAAGCCAAACCTCCATGGCACCATTTTGTTCTATCTTGAGGGATTTCAATAGTTGAAGTGCTAGAATCTCCATAGATATAGGAAACAGTGCCTCTTTCCCGTATACCAACTTATAAGGCGAAGTCTTAAGAAATTTCTTAGGATTTATTCAGTTTTCCCAAAACACTGCTCAGAGGTTTTTGTGCCATTCTCTCTAGTGCTCCGAACCAATTCTTTTGAGTTGGACTAGGTTCTTATTCGTTGACTCCGCTAGGCCGTTTCTTTGTGGGTAATAATTCGATGATGTCTTAAGGAACACGCCATTTCTTAATGCAAAGTGACATACCTTTGCACCTAGGAAAGCTTTGGAATTATCAAAAATGATAGTCTTCAGAGGACCAAACCTTGTCACCAGCTCCTCGAGGAAATCAACTATCTCTGCCTCTATTGTATTTTTAAGTGGAATGGTTTCTGTCCATCTTGTGAAGTAATCTGTAGTGGTCAGAATCCACTTGTGCCCAACACTGGAAGTGGGATTAATAATCCTGATGAAGTCCAAGCCCCATTGTGCAAATGGTTCATCTGCCACTATAGGCTTGAGAGGCATTGCAAAATTCTTCCTTCTGCCTATGAAGAACTGGCATTACTTACAAGACTTCACCAAAGAGTGAGAGTCGTTGAAAAGTGTGGGCCAATAGTAACCTGAACACATGATTTTGATGGTGGTGTTCTTAGTGGAGTAGTGTCCACCCGTAGTGTTGTTGTGGAAAGTGTCGAGGATTCTCTTCACTTGCTCTGTAGTAATGCATCGCAAGAGGAGACCATTGAAATTCCTTTTGAAAAGGACTCCTTCCACTAGCGCATATCCTCAATTCAATAGCCGATAGTATCTCCTCTTTTGGGAGGAAAGACATGGAAAATACTTTAATGTTTGCATAAACCTGACTCTATCTGTTTGCTAGCAACCCTTAGACTCTAGCTCATTCATCAGAATAAGCTCCAGTTGCTCTTCCTCAGTGGGTATCTCTTCATCATGCGCCATGTATTCGCACAGTCCTCTTCCATGGACGATTTTAGTGGGTTTGATCTCAATGTCATATTCAAGGACCTTGGTGATCCATTTAACTCTTTTTTCTGTGATTTCTCCCTCCATGATATATTTGCACACACTATAATGCACAACATAGATGATCACTTTGTTGCAGGAAATTAGATGGCAAAATTTTTTCAGTCCCTTCACTATTGCAAAGGCTTTCCTTTCGATGAAATTATAATTCATCTCATATTCCTTTAGGGTTCAGAAGTAGAATTCCACCAAATGTTCTCTGTTTCCTTCATTATCCTTTTGAGTTAAAACAGTAGCAATATTGGACTTGCTACTAAATTCATACATTATAAAATCCTTAGATAAGTCTAGATTAACGAGTACCAGAGCTACGGAAATAGCATCCTTAACTTTTTCAAAGGCTTCTTGGGCTTCCTTTGTCAACTTGAATGCTTGATCCTTTTTAAGCATTAGGGTGATCAACTTAATTATTCCTGCAAAGTTGGAAATAAACTTGCTAACAAAATTTACCTTGCTCGGGAAGGACTGAACACCTTTCTTGTTAACTGGTAGGGGAAGTTCCTTGATGGCTTTCACTCACTTAGGGTCGATTGAAACTCCTTCTTTGGACAGCACATGTCCTAACAGCTTGCCTTGCGGCACTCTGAATACACATTTTTTTGGATTTAGGGAAACCCTAAAATTTTGGAATTTCTTAAAAACCATTCCTAAATGATCAAAATGATCACCCTTAGACTTAGAAAATATAGTAAGATCATCCAAATAAATTAGGATAATATTATTGATTAGCTCTCTGAAAGCGATGTCCATTGTCCACTGGAATGTTGCCCCTGCATTGGATAAACCAAACAAAATTTTAGCATATGCAAATGTTCCCCACTTTATGGTGAATGTGGTCTTGTGTTGATCCTCCTCTTTAACTCGGATTTGATTATAACTGAAAAATCCATCAAGCAGAGAAAACATTTCTGATCCTGCTACTGTTTGCAAGATTGTCTCCATAGAAGGCAACAGATAATGATCTTTCAGGGATGCTCTATTCAGGTCTCAAAAGTCCACATATAAGCGAATATCTCCATTCTTCTTTTGGACTAGGACCAGATTGGATATCCACATGCTATGCTTGATAGAGAAGACAATCCATGACTTGATTAGCTTTGTTAGCTCTTGCGCCATTAGTGCTTCAATTTTGGGGTTTACTGGCCTCTACTTTTGTTAGACTGGTTTTGCACCCTCTGTTAGCTCGATGGTGTGCTAGATGATGTCAATATTGTATCCATTTAGGTCATCATAAGACAAGGCCACTGCCCCTTCATATTTCTCACAAAAATTGATGAGCCTCTATTTATCATGATGCGGGACATCTTTTATGACTCGAAGATTTTTTTCCTCTAAGACTTGAAGGTCTATGTAGTCACTCTTGTCTGCCACAAACTTCAGCCTATTATTTGTTGCATCATCACAATAAAAAATGTTTTCAAGAGTAACCAATCCTTTCAGAAGCTTGCTAGATTTGAGCTGCATGATTTTTCCTTCATAAGCCTTTGATATCTTTGGTTGGATTTGATCGACGAACTCCCTTGACTACTAAATGAGTTCAAAGTAATGTGTTCATGACTTTCAAACACCTGCTAGTTTTGATTATTATCAGGAACCACTGGTTGGACTATTACTCATACAAAGTGCTTGTTATGTATTAGGTCAGAGGCAGGATCGAACTGGGATCTGATTACTGCCATGCGATCCACATCTTGATTCTGGTCTCAAGAAATGGTCCTAATGTTGAAGGATTCAAAACCATCAACCAAGTCCTAGACACGATGCCGATAGGATCTCATGTAGACATTCCTTGCCATGGAAATTCCTTGGACTTGGTTGACCACCAGTTCAGAATCTCTGAACACCATTAATTACTTAATGACCATTTGCTCCACAAGGCTTAAACCTTGAACTAATCCTTCATATTCGGCTTCATTGTTTGAACAAGCAAACTGGAAGCATAAAGACCTTACTATTTTTTCATTTTGTGGGGATATCAAACATATCCTCGCTCCGATGCCTACTTTGCATCTTGCTCTATCAAAGTACAACATCCATAACTCAGGTGCTTGGCCACCTTTGAACTCTTTGGGAACCTTCAAGAGCACTTGGTCTTCATCATAGATTACATAAGTGCCCAATACTATAGCATGGTAATTTATGAAAGGGTCGTTGTCCATGTGTTCACTTAACAAAGCATCCTCTTGATCATTCTGGTCTCCATCCACCTTTTCTTCCTCTAGTAATTCAACACAATACATTTCTTGCTTGGTGACAGAGGTATGCGTGACTTCAAAATTGATCATGGCTTCATCCACTATATGTTCAGAGTGTAACACTTCCAATTCTATGTTCATTTTTGTGCCTTGCTTGGTTTTGAGATTCAAACGTGACCAATCCAGGGACAGGTATCTACCAACCTTTGAGGTAAATTCTCCGGATAGACAGAGGCCAAACATGAGAGGAACATCTATGATCATAGTGTCTTGTGGCATAGTGATACTAGGGAAAGCAAATAGAGTTAAAGGAAGTTCTTTGATCATACCTACAGTTTCAACTTTATTTCCATCAAGCTACATTACTCCCCTTTTCATGGGTTCATAGCTGAGTCCTAAAGCTTCAGCTATTTGTTTAAGCATAACTATAGTGCTGGCACCAGAATCAATCATAGCATTGTGTAATAACTTCCTACCTATAATGAGAGTTAAGAAGAAGGGTTGAGGCTTCAACTTATCTCTAACTTTGATAGGGGATTCTTTTGTGTTGTTCATAAGGAATTTAGTTGGAGATAGTTAATTAATAGCCTTTGCATTGGCTAACTGCTCTATTGGTGCTATGCTGATCTCTGCTTGAAGCACCTTCTGTAATAGCATCTTTTTCTCCAGGATAGATAGAATTTCCCATAGAGACACATTAGCAAATGATTTCCTCAATTGTTCCACCACATTGAAAGGTGGAAAAATTGGAGGTTTCTGCTCCTTTGCTCTCGTTATGATAATTTCTTTCTACAGATGAGATTGTGGCGGCACAATGGAAGTGCCAAGTATCTGATCAAAAGCACCTTTAGGTTGTGGACTCGATAGTTGTGGAGAAACTAATTTGTTGGTAAATCTCCTCTTTGAGCGAGTGTTATAGTTAGATTGCACTTGTGCTATTTTGGATATAGATGTATCATTAGCAAACACCACTTCTTCTTCTTCCATCCATGAGAAGAGCGCATGATCAGAAGCGATGTCAGATTCTTGTTCTAGAGACATCCCTTGCATTTGTGTGGTAAGGACCACATTCTCCATTTGTGGTGAGACATATACATATAATTTGTGGTCTAATGTCACACCTTGGTTGCGCTACTCCCCCACCTTTTGTTGTAAGTTGCCACATGGATAGTTCTGGGGCATATGCACATCATTGCAAGGGAAGCACCATAGATTGATATCATGAATGAGGTTATTTTTTCCCATGGTCAATTCCCTACTCAAGCTTGGTGAGGTGCTTGTCAGTGGAGTAGGCACCGACACCATTTGGTTGGCTGTCAAAGCTGGTGGATTAGTGCGGGAACCACCTTGGTACTGATTCTACTGATATGAGGACCGTCTGCCTTGATAGTTATGATAGGCAGGCTTTAGAGGAATTGATTGGTTCCACTTGAGGGTGGTTATATCATTTTTCATAGTTTACAATATTTCTTTAAGATCGCTCATTTTGTCCTTGGAAGAACTAGATGTAGAGGAAACATTTTGTGGCATTGTCACATATGTGTACATTGGTTGGGGAGGTGTAGGTGCACTTGTTGAAATGACTTCTTGTGTGGGCATCGATATTTCAAGAAATATTGACATGATGGGCTAAGGAGGCAACTTTCCGTAATCTATCAAATGATTTGTGGCTTTGACGATGACACTATAAGAATCTGGTATAGTAGCTTCCCCCAAAGATTTGATCATCATGGAAATGTCGGGGTGGATAGACTTTGAATAAAATATGAACGCCAACTCGGGAGTCAAGCAGATAGTAATAATGATCCTCTTCCAGTTCATGTGGAATCAGGCATTGTAGTCCATCATTCTCTCTTGGGGAGCTCATTTTATGATAGATAATTGATAATATAGCAAGGAGGAATCTCCACCATTTAAAAATATCTCATAAAATAGATCACTGAGCTCATCCCAGGTGCGGATAGTGCTAGGTGTCAGTGTTCGGTACCAATCCAACACCTTGCCTTTGAAAGATGTGGCGACGAGCCTTAGAGCTACATTTTGCACAATGATCTTGTGCACCAAACACACGTTCGCCACATCTTGTAGATGTTTTGTGGGTGTTCTTGAGCCATCTTTGATAAACTTGGGTATAGCTTTCATAGCTGAGACCAGGATAGCACCCCAAACAATGAGTGCTACTAGATTTGCTAAGGGACTTCTGGCATCCAATGCCACGTAATTTCTATTGGTGGCTAGCAACATGGTTAGAGGAATGGGTGGCGGGAGTGGAATGGTTACCAACTAATTTTTGGCCTGCATTGTTCCTAGTGGTGCTACTAGTAAACTGGGGTTGCTTGTGGTTTAGGATCTAGTTACAGGCCAATGGCTCATACACCCTACTAAAGCACAAATTTATTTAAGCTCTTTCTCACTGGGCATGCCATAAAAAGAACAAACTGTTGATGCCAAAATTTGACAAGATAACAGTGTCTTATGGGAAACTCAGTTTATGGGGAACTTTTTGCGCTAAATTGAGTGACCTCCGAATTTTTAGAGAAGTCGGATTCTTCTATAATGGGGGTTTGGAAAGGAAAAAGGAAACAGATATAACAAAATAAAATCTAATCTAGGGCGATGCTTCAAGACTTAATGATAGGCACAATAAATCATAGATTCAAGGGCTTGATTGGTATTTGTAGTGTTCCAAAAAGGTAGAAACTAAAGATTAAAGTATAGATAATCCATTCATTGACATAAAATAACATTGTATACATTCCTACTGCCAAGAAGAGTCATAAGACATGATCTAGATCAACAAACTTGCATTCAATATATATAGAAGCTTTCAAATGAAATATCCAGACAATGGTAGCATAGTTTAAAGTTTAATCAAATAGCATAAAAGAATAGAAAGGCCGAACAATTGGCACAGTCTAAATTTTTTTTGCAATAAAAACAAAACAGTAATAAAGGCCTGGTGTCTTTTCCTAAAATTAGTGTTCCTTCAAAATCCAGACCCTTCCCTCAAAACAAAGAGAAGTATATAAAGCTAAAAAACCCCCACCACCTTAGAGAGCAATAACATAAAATATTTGAAAATATTTGGCAATGATGTAGAATCAAAGATTCCTTTTGGCCATTACAACATAAAATATTTGAAACCAAGCATCCGATCAATTGAGGCTCAAGTGCATCCCCTGCAAATGATTGTGGAAGTCCTGGCAAGGTCAAACAGACAAATGTAATCATCCCATGAAGTAATTATGACACATGGTAGCTAGTTACAACATTTGGTTCACTTGATTCATCGCTTGAAAATGAAACCCATTGAAGAAAAACGTGGTAGCATAGTGTTGTCTGTGTGAATCTTTATCTTTCACTATTGAAGACCTATGCCAAGGTGACACATGTCGCATGGACAAAGCTCTATCCAAAAGTGGAGGAAAACGATCATCAATTGTGCGCAAAAGAGGTGTGTGGCAACATTTCACTACCTGCAGTCGTTATTTCCTCCTTTCGTTGAAAGCTTGCATAGAGTATACACGTAGAAAAATTGCATCACAGACACCGATCATGGGGCCTGCCAAAATTTTTTGGGAATGAGAACTACATGGCATTTGAGTAGGGCCTGATGAGGAAGCAAAAGGAATGATTAAAATGGCCCACAGCTACGACACATGGAAGCATAGCAGGGATTCCCGAAATGTGAAGGAAAGGAAACCTCTCAGGTGCACAAAGAAGACACATGGAGGAGGCAACAGACTTTGACAAAAAGGCCGAGTGGATTCATTGTGATGCGCTGGTCGATACTTAGAGAAAAAATATAACATAAGAGAGCTTGTTGAATATGTATTCACAGTACCCAGATCCATTTTAGGAATGGAAAGCCTAGGCTTGGCTATATGTGGCTTTCACTACATTTTCCTATGATTGAAAGTCTGAACTAGAGGTGGCTTCTTCAATCCTTCGCTCATGTCTGGTGAAAAAGATTCTCTACCACTTGGTCTGCAAGTGTTGAGCCAAAACTTTCCCAATTTTCTTGGTGTATTCTTTTCCAAGGCTCGCCTATGGGGGCTCGACTTGTTCACTCTTGGGGGTTTGGGACCCTCGGTGCCCTTTCTATGGGAAAGCTGAGTCTTTTAAGCATCTCTTCTAGTTTTTCACCAGAGCTCAGTAGTATCATAATTGGATTCATGACTTCTTTTAGCCTTTCAGACTAGAAACCTTCTCCTGGCATAGGGCTCTATTGGGAGATTCTCCTAAGCTTCCTGCTAAGTATACAAAGCTTTGGCACACTTTCAAGGTGGAAATCCTCTTCAATATCCAGAAAGATAGAAATGCCTACATATTTGCTCACACTCAAATGGATAAAAATGTTTCTTTGTATTATAAAGTTAATTTTTTCTCTAATGTTCTTTTGTCGATACAAGTTCAATCAAACAAAGTTTCACTTGAGGTGGCTCACCTTCAGGTGCTTTTGGATCATTGGGACAATGCCCTGTGTACTATGGCTCGGGTGCCTACTTTTCCCACCTCCCCTCGTAGTCGGTCACCCTCTTGGGGATGACAGCGGAGGGGCTCTGCTCACCCCCACTCTTAGCCTCCTCTTTGACATGGTTCTCACCCTCCTCGGTGATCTCGTTCCCCTCCTCTGTGGGATAGCTAGGGGTGGCCCTCTAGAGGAGTTGTGGGGAGCAGCGGTGATAGTTCTGAGTGGCCCTCTAATACTACTCTTGGTAGTGGCTTTGGTTCGCTAGACTTTGGTAAATGCTTTCCACATTTGGCACTTGCAATCTCACCCCAGCACGAGCAAGATAAAGAGAAAGAGAAAGAAGCTGATGATGATTGGGGTCCTCCTCATGACCCTATTAATGTATGGGGGAAAAAGATGGATGAAAAAGATCCTCTTGACTCTATTGGAACTGCTCTAGCCACTTGATGGCCATTTTATTTTACATGTTTGTAATGTTTATGGATTTCTAGGCTAGGCCCAAGTGACTCTAATTTTTGGTTTTCTGGGCTCTACCCATGTGACTCTCGGGGTGTTCCTTCTTACCACCAGCCCTTTTTTGTGAATATGTAACATTATCTTTATTAATAATATAGATAGCTACCTATTCATAAAAAAAAAATGGACTTAATTATGCCATAATAAGCCCTATTTTACATCTGCAAGCCTGATAAATTACTTTTTCTGAAGGGGAAACCTAACAACAATTAATTCCAACACATAATAAAACACCTTGAACAATGTGTGTTCCAAGAATAGGGGCCTAGGATGGGTCCTCCCTATTTCTTGGAACCCATTTTTAAAACATGTGTTGGTTGTATTTTTATCATCCCAAATTCAAATTTCATATTTCGGCTTGTAATGTTTATTTTTTAAGAAATTAGGGATGAATGGCTATAAATACAAGGCTATTTTATTAAATCAACTAGAGATTTTCAAGATATCATTAAAAGAGACAAGATTATTTTCAAGAGCATTCAAGATCAGATTTCTTCATCATTTGTTGCAGTAATCAAGATCTCAAGCATCATGTCAAAGTTACCAAGTATCTTTCATGTTTTTGGAGCTAACATTGTGATGTATGTTTCAAAGATTCAAATCAAGATTCAAGAGTCAAGATCCACATCCATTAAAGCCATCTCATGCAAGATTTTAGTCTTTCCAAGATTTATTGGAGGGTTTGTTGAATTGCAACATTGTATTGTTCATTCTTCATTCCTTTCATTCTTCATTATTTCATTTCAAGGTTTAATTACCAAAATGGGGTTTGACAAAGGAAAATACCCATTCACCAAAAACAATCAATTTTCCCCTCTTATGTTTGTGTTATAGATTTTAGGTTGAAGGAAAATTGAAGATTAGTGATCTCTAAAGTGCAATTTTTTGAAAAGTTGCAAAAGTTGTCAAAGTTGCAATAAGTCAAGATCATGAAAACTCAGATCCCGAGCTCATTTTTAAACATTTTCATGTGAAACCAATGGGAAATTAGATCTCAGATGTGTCTTTCGAGGCTCCCAAAAGTTCAATTCAAAAATTTGTCTTAGAACCCATTCGCTATTTTTGGACAGGGGGTTTTGGACACTTTGTAACCAAACAAGACACTCTGTAACTAATTTTGAGGTAAGTTGTAAGTGCCTTCCACTCATCTAATTTGCATAAAATTGACTATTTTTGTTAGATTTATGCTTCATCTACATGAATTAGGTCTTAGGTTATATATTTGAGGTTATTTTCTATTTTTTTCATCTCCCAAAAGTATTGTTTGAACATTACCCCCTGTCCACACACACATAAAGGAAATTGTCAGATTTTTCATAGAATTGACTCACGTAAGGGTTGAAAGTTAATTCTATCTTGGAGGATCTCATTTCCATAATGAAAAAGAAAATAGGTAGGTTCATTACATCCCATTTTTCCCTTTCTATTTTTAGTAATTTTGGTGAAACATTCCAAATTTAATATAAAATAATATGTTTTGACCCCCTACCCTATTTTTCTATGTTTTAAGACCAAAGAGAAATGTTGGCGTGGTTGTTTAGGGGCATTCCTTATTCAAGTCTCCACATTAGTTTTTCCACTTGCACTACAACCAAATAGATAGATAGATCAAAAGATAAATAGACAAGAAGATAAATGCATAGACAAGGGATGTGATAAATTCCAATATGCTCAAAGAAACAAGATAAATAGATATTACCTACAAGGCTTAAGGAATTCAAAGAGAGAGAGAGAGTTGTGGAAGCCAAGAGAGTTGCAAAGATTGGTGTGAGAGCTTGAGACTATTGTAGCAAGTTGTAGAAAGTTGTGTAAGCTTGAGAGCAAGAGAACCAAGAAAATATCCAAGAGAAAACCTAGAAAGATCTAGGAGAGAAAGTGTGGAGTGAAAAGATAGATTTAAAAGTGAGAAGAGGGCGAAAATGGGGCTATCGAGCTATTACAAATTGTCTTGAGCTGTTTCCATTAACCTAGGTAGGTGATAAGTGGAAAAATGATTAAAAAAAATACCTTTGAATGATAAAATGTCATAGGATTATAGTGTGGCATGCAGACGTCTGTGCAAGATGTTACTGTCTAGACAAATCATGATAAAAAATGGTGGGAGATGGGAAAATCAAATAGTTAACATAGAACTAACACACAAAGATAGCTACTAATAAGGTCCCTAAGAATCTTGAGAGGAATAAAGGTTAATACAAGGGCTAAAATGAGCCTACACAAATACTAAGGGAATGGCTACTAAATGGATACAAAAGTGTAGGTGAAATTGCAAGGGTAAGAAATTTTGGACTCTACAAAGGGTAAATTATCATAATCTTATTTTCACATCTTTACATGGTTTTGTGAGAGTGGACTTTGTTAGATCCTCATGATTCAATTCTAGAGCTAGAATCAACATATTTTCATCATTTATATTTGATGAATTTCATGCTTATTATAAAGATAAATTTTTATTATATATGTACTATTGATGTGTTTTTTATAAATTATATTAATGATTTGTGTGTAGGTTTAGAGATATTTCTCTACTGAATCAAAAATAAATCATTAGATATCATCCTAACATATATCCTTAAATCTATCTTCTCATATCATTTATTTCTTTCATGAATTTGCATCCATGATTCTTGTAGGTTAAATGCATAAGAAAGTGGATCCAAAATGTACAAGATAAAAGTGTATATTTTTCCTTTTTACTCTTTTGTTTTACACTTTTTTTTTTTTTTGTAAATTCAATGTCCAAATGCTCAATTTATCTAATTGTATAAATAATTGGACCCATATTTTGAAACCTATTAGCCATTAGCCTATTACAATAAAAATGGGCTAGTCCAACTCTCTCCATAGTTATTAATATTCCCTAGATCTGGCTATGGGCATGGATTTTTTCTTGGATAGGATATACCTATATCTTTGTACTCCTAATTCAAATATATTTTCTCACTTTTTTTATTTTACACTAAGATAATTTGTCCACTTTTCATTAACCATTAAGTGTTTTTGTATTTTGTGTAAAATACCAAGGTCATGAGTAAAATGATGGGATATATTTGGACATCAAATATCATTTGCATCAGATTAATATTCACATATTTCATTAGCACTTACACCATAGATACTATTAAAATAAATTTATTTAAGTATTTTACATATTTTCTTGGTATGTCTTCTCATCTTGTATATTGGAAATGGGACATGAATTCTATCAAAGAAGTGAAAATTATTTCTCTATATCTACAGTAGGCCCTTTGTAGCATAAGGAAAAGGGAACCCTAAGTTTAGTGCAGAAAACCTAGAATTTCTTTTGCTCCTTTTTCGAAGGTACATTAGGATGAAAATCAACAAAATGTTTAGATTAACTTTCAACCATGAAGGTGAGTCAATAAAACTTGGATCTAATCCTTTTGAGCCTTATAAATGAACTAAAATTGATTTTCTATAATTTACCTAACTATGTGCCCTAGTATGAAAATCGCAATATCTCGACAATGCATAGACTAAAATAGTAGTTTGCAGGTAGATCTAGGAAGTGTAGATGACTATGTACCTACCCAAAAAAAAAGGTTTTAGTATGAATAGAATGTATCATTCACCCTAAAAGTGTATAAGTCCTTGTATGTCTCTCTTTCTCTATTTTTGAGGTCCTCTAGACTTCCATTTCCACTTGCAAAGTTATTGATGTTAGAAACCAAGATCTGAAATGCAAACCAAAAAATCCTTCCACAGAAGAGAAAAACAGAAAAAGAAGAGCTATTGCAAAAAGATGTGCAACATAATATTATTCAGGAATTGATAATTACATGATAATGACTTGCTTTATAAAAGCAAAGATGCATAACCCTAATCTTATCTTGAGCAACAAGATAGCTCAATAAGATAATGATGAGAATTAATTAACCTAGGAATTAAATATTACCTAAGTAAAGTTATGCAAGTGTAATTAAATATTAATTACACTAACACCCCCCCATAAGTGCAACTTAGGGAGACTAAAAAATCATGCACCTAAAACTAAGATGAATGCAAGAAAGCATGAATGGGTCCCAACAACAAGGCCTAATCAGGTACCCAAGTACAAATACAATAATGAGGTAGAGAAGGAAAACCCAGTGGGACAAAACCCCTCTACAATGAGATGAATTCTACAGAGAAGCACTGGAACCACAATACGACAAGCAAGGAAAGATACTTTTGTCTACAAGAAACCAAAAATGGAATCATAATAATGTGACAGCAGACCCGATGCCACAGAACATTGGAAAACTCACAAACTGGAACAACCCTGGAATCTGTGAAGCAATAGTAGATGAAATGATGACATAATATGGAAGCCATGTATCTCGATGTCGATGCCAAAATGAGACTAAAAATCTTCCATGGGAAGGAGTAACAAAAATACTCTAGAACATTAACCATAAAAACATGGCCCTCAAATTGAGAAGGATCTGAACCAATGCGGATCAAGAAACATAATCTCTCAACTGAAGTGTGAACCGATGAATCCGATATGTGTCAAGTAATAGAAAAAAAGTTGCCAAAAGAAACTAGTAAACCAGATAACCCATGCGAGTTTCCAACAAATCAAGATGGAAATGGAGATCAAAGTGCATGCACACTCTAATCAAATTATTATGCAAGAAACCCCCCTGATGGAACTTTATCTCAGTTCATTTATTACAATAACACGACGATTGTAAAAGGATGGTGTAACTAAGGGTAAATTCTAAGGATTAGATCAATAAAGCATATAAAATAAACCCAAAGAGATATGAAGCACAATGGAAGTTAAACAAGAATGATTATACCAGATTCGTGAAGTTTCCATGAATCACCTCCATAACACCTTCTAATTTGCAGCGTATGATTGATGCCCTCAGATCGAGTGTGTGAGCATTACGACTATGCCATTGTCCTATGCAAGTTTTGAAGGATTTGAATAGAATTATGCCTATGCCTATGACAAAGATAAATGATAAATGACTATGAATAATAAATTCCTATAATAATGAAGTGGTGGATCGAATCCTAAATTATGAGCAAAATTGACATTTTATAGAAAATGCAATTTTAAATTGACAGACGAGATCGACTCTTGACAGAAACCTAAAATCAGAGGACAAGATTAAATCTCATCATCCCTAATTGGGGTTAGGATAAAATCCTTAAGTGAGTGATCAAGATGTCATATGAGAAAAATCTAATTGGCAGTGGAGAAAAGATGAGATAATTAATTTTGAAAATAAAGATTTTCAAAATTAAGAAGATAAGAGATAGCTTGCTTTGTGAGATTCCAAAAATCAAAAACATAAAAGGTGGACTGAAAAGCAAATTTGATAAAATCAAGAAACTGCTTGCTTTATTTGATTTTTAGAAGAAAGCTACCAATTTGAATTAAATCCACTCAAAATATGGATTTTGTGAAATAATAAATAATCTTTTCAAATTATTTACCAAAATGGATTGTCAGTTAAAATTGTGATGACATTTTAAATAATTTCATTTATTTAAAATGAGAGGAATATTAATTTGGACAATTAAATAATTAAAGATAATTATTTAATTTAGAAGATAAGATTAATTAATTAAATAAATTAATCAATTCATTTAATTAAGACAATTAGTGACATTAAATAAATAAATAAAATTTATTTAAGGGGAGACTTAGACAATTAATGACGTATTTAATAAATAAATAAAATTTATTTATTTAATAATCATGAAGAATAAAAGGACATGAATTAATTAAATAATTATGAATTATTTAATCAATAGTCGAATGTGGACCAAAGACATAATTAAATGTCATAATTATGCTAGGACGAAAGTGGTGAAAATCAAGCTTGCAGGCCTAGGTCATTTTTAGGTGTCTATAGATAGCGTACAAACATGCATAAACAAAAAATAAAAAAATACCTCAAATCTGTGTATTGGACTGAACTAGCTTTCCAACACTGCAAGAATGATGAAAAACGAATCACCGAATCAAAAGATATACCCTCTGGAGTGAAAACAACACATTTGAGTTCAAAGGCCTACAAAATAAATCTGGAGCAAAATATGGTACAAAAACCTACACCACTCGATTAGTGTCAGAATCAACTTTCCAACAGTATCTCGTTTGCGAAAAATGAAGATCGTATGCAAAAAATATGCCTGATTTAGTGAAAGTTGCTCCAGAATTCCCAATAAGGGTTGCAAGGTGCCCAAGGGGCTAAAAAAAATAAGCCCCTGATCACATGCAGGACCAGGGGGCTGCCGACTGGGGGTTGGGGCGGAGCCCCTAGTCATGCATATGACCTATAGGTGCTGGAAGGGGTCAGTCGGGGGCTGGGCGCATAGCACCCAGTCCCCCATGTGACCGACGGTCTACATAAGCGGCCTGTGGGGGATGGGCGTAGGGCGCCAGGTCACCAATGTGACAGGCAGCCTCTGCAAGGATGCCTGTGGGGGCTAAGCTCAGCCGACGGAGATATGGTGGTTGCTGCCCAGTGGCCGTTGGGTGGCATGGCGGTGGCGGCCCTGGTTTACACTGTGAATGTCGAACAGAGGAAAAAAACACATTTTTTTAATATATTTTTTTCAATTTGTGAGCCTCGGAGTGCATGTTGGGGAGACCGTATGACCCCCCAGGAAATTTTTTTCCTCAAAAACAAATTTAACCATAATCAAAAAAAATGAAAGGCGATCTTAGGGTTTTTGGCCACTGTGAACGCGATGGTGACCTCCGTTTCTGCTCAAACTACTCCAAAAAATCGGCTACCTCCAGATCTTGCAAAAAATATCCCAACTTGAAACCCTCACAGATCTAGAAAATGATGGCCAAAATCTACCAAATAAAAGTCAATCCTAACTTTTTCTAGTGCTCTAAATCTAATGGTGAAGCCCGGTCTAATCCAAAATTCCTCATAGATGAACTCAAGGCATGATACCCTCGAGGAATCCTGAACGACTCGGCAATGATTTTCTCAAAAATCTGAGAAGGGGTTGCAAATCAAGGCTCTGATACCATGTTAGAAACCAAGATCTGAAATGCAAACTAGAAAATCCTTCCACATAAGAGAAAAACAGAAAAAGCAGAGCTATTGCAAAAAAATGTGCAACATAATATTATTCAGGAATTGATAATTACATGATAATGATTTTCTTTATAAAAGCAAAGATGCATAACCCTAATCTTATCTTGAGCAACAAGATAGCTCAATAAGATAATGATGAGAATTAATTAACCTAGGAATTAAATATTACCTAAGTAAAGTTATGCAAGTGTAATTAAATATTAATTACACTAACAATTGAATCACTATTAGATAATTTTGTAGGTGAGTTTTTGTGAATTGAAAAGGTGTAGGTCTTCAAATGTAAAAATGAAAAAAAAATCTGCTAGCTCCCTTCAATCCTCTTCAAACCTAAAAACTACACATTCAAAAAGAGGGGCAATGTTGGGACATTTAGGGGCTTTCCTCAATCAAATACCATGTAAGTGTTTCCACTTCCACCATGGAAATGTTAATGATAAAATGATAATAAATATGAAAAAATGATGAAATCACAAAGTACTGTAACTCACCACCCTTCAATGGATTCCTTGAAGGATTGAATTCATGCACATCACTTCAAGGTATTGGATCTTTCTTGCTTGATTTGATTGAATTCTTTGGAGATCTACAAAAGTGTTAGACTTCACAAAACAATAATAACATGAACACTCATAAACTCACATAGAATTTGACATGATGTTAGGATCTTGAATTTCTTCAATAAAACTCTGAAATGTTGATCTTGACTTTCTTGATAAATCTCTTGATCATAAGTTTTCCAATACTTTTCTTGTTAGATTTCAAATGATGCAATAACTAGGTATTTACAGGAATTTTGCTAATCGAGAACTAAATCTCGATAGCCAACATTTAAAATTTGAATGTTAAGATATCCACTTTGACATATCAAAAATTGGTCTAAAATAGAATAAGGGGAGCCATTCCCCATAGGTTGAATTGGTCTTTTCCCTATTCTCCAAGATGTTAAGTGTCAGGGGTAAAATAATAGTTGTATATATTTTTTCAATGCTTGCAATTTCTCATAAAGTGGTACAAATGGGCTATAAAATGCATAATTTAGGAAATTAGGGACCTAATTAGGATCAATAATTTTGGGGGAGAAAAACCTAGTGTGAAATTGTCAAGGGTGACAATTTATGATGCTACATTTAGCTCCCACTTTAGTGAGGGTACGAATTTATGCTCAAATTCACACTCAAGTAGAAAAATATGTCAAGAGGGGTCCAAATTGTCCAAACATTGAAGAGATAGGATGCCTAAGGATCTAGGGGAGTGCAGAAGCCCCCAAGATCCAAGATCCCATGGAAAACCAACATAAGCACAAATTAACACACACATGTATGAAATCTAGTAAGACAACATGCACAAACATACATGTCACAAAATATGAAGCATAAACAATGAAAAAATATGACATAATGGAACATAAAGATGGTGATGAAATGAAAAAAACATGATGTGAACATTATGAAGACACTCAAAAAGGCACAATGCTATTACTTAAATATTTTATTTGGTAAGGCAAAGAGACCCCAGTCTTAAATTATCTCAAACACCAAACATCATCCATCGAATGTGATGTCTAATAAAATGATGCTCTCACAAGGATGTAAAATAACTTATGAAACACATGGCTCCACTAGCAAGCAAGTTTTGTTATGCTAGGTGGCCATGTTAAAAATAGGTGCTCAATTTCATAACCCAACAAGCTCTATTATGTTGAATCCATGAACTATCTTGCAAACATGCATTTCAAGGAGTGCATAAAAATCACCTAGGGGGTGCACAAAGTTTAATTTCTTGGGGGATTAATTGATAACCATGCCTTAGGGGGAATTACAAACAACACAATCACCAAAGGGGGTATGTCAATAGGTCAAATATCACAAGATGAATTGGATAGGTGTAATATATTCCCCCCCTTAAAATGTCAACATACTTGTTATGTTGGTATTTTAAGGAGAAAGGGTGAAAGAGAGGATCCTTAAAAATAATGCATGCCTCCCCAAAACTAGTTATCGTTGTGTCCCAATTGTGGAGACAAGGATAACCACACCAAGGAATATCATGTTGTTGTCATGAAAAATATGGTTGCACCTTTGATTATACCACCATGAATGACAATGAGAAAAACACATAAAGCTACAAATGCCACATAGTGATGAGCAACATGATACAATGACTTGATCATTATTGATTAGAGGAATTAAGTGGATCGACCCACATAAGAGAACCACAATCCTTAAGTTTCATTTTATTACTTGAGGCCTAACATTCATTGGTAGAATGACCATGCAATCGATGATATGCACAAAATGATATTTTGTTATAGAATTTCTTTTGTGTTCTTGGAGGAAGAGTAATCAAATGGGATTTGAGAAGCCTCAACAAGATATTCTCTTGATCAATAGAAGGGGACATTTCTTTCTCTTGTGAAGGAAAAATTACTTTATTATCACAAGATTTAATACATACAATAGATCATAAAGCATTAGATGAAGATGTAGATGACGGTTGTAAACCTAGATCATTCCTAGAAAATTACGGTATAGAATTCTCTTGATCCCTATAATCTTTTTAATGTTTTCATTACATCCATGTTTAGAAATAATTTTGTATCCAAGACCATAAGACACTTCCAACTCAGATGAAGATATTTTATGCTTCTGAGAAGGATTGGCTTCTTCATGAGCACACAAATCCCTTTTAATATTTTTAAAGTTAAGCATCTTCCTCTCATGAGGGATGGGAGTTGTAGAGCCCCCATCACCACCATGGGGTGATGTTGTTGATGTAGAACCAAGTGGATCCAATGAGACACAAGACTATTTTGGTTTATACTATGAGATATTGTACTCTCTCATAAAGGAGGGTGTAAAATATAATGCACCCCAATCAGCTCCAAAAATTTTTTTGAAGATGAATCATTTGTATTGGACACTTTAGACTTTGAGGGTGAGATTTGAGACTTCCCTTTGAAACAAGGTGTAAAATCTAATAGTCCCCAATCACCGTGTAAGATTTTTGTTGTAGGTGAAAGACAATTAGGATTACCATAAACTTGTATAGGTTCTACCTTTGAAGTTGGAATCAAAGTATTCAAAGAGTTAGAAGTTTTATGATCATGTTGAGCTTGTGAATTATAAATTTGTTCATCTACTTTAACCATGTATATATTGTTATTATATTCATACTTAATCTCACAATGAAGAGTAGATGAGACTCCCTTCATGGCATGAATCCATGGTCTACCTAGGAGAAGATTGTATGAAAGAGGTCCTAACATGGATAGGGATATGAAAAACCATGGGTCCAACCTTAATGGGTAGTGTGATCATTCCTAATGATTGCTTATTAACATTGTCAAATCCATAAGTATTAACATCATTGGGTTCTATCAGATTCTTGTCCATGCCAATTTTATCTAGGAGATCAATGCTACAAACATTAAGACTCAATCCATTGTCTATGAGAGTATTCCTAACTCTAGTTTCATTAATGATAACCTTTATCATTAGCGACTCATGTTTATTTTGGATCTCAAGCGAGGGTAATTCACATTGAGGGAATGCAATATTCAAGTTTTTCACTTACATACAATCAAATAAGGTGGCTACATCATTCAATCTAACAAAATATGGGACATCAGTCTTCTAAAAAATCTCTTGGAGCATCTTATTGTATGTAGGCGATGTTTGAATCAAATCCAAAAGGGAGATTTTTGTTTGAGTACGATGAAATTTATCAGCAATATCATACTTTTTTACCACTTCACTGAGGAGTACTATATATGTGAGTAGCTATGTGATAACTTGGTTATTGTGACACATGCTCACTAGTGATTTTTCTTGCAAAGTTCAAGATATGGCTAGGGGGTTTAGGAGGTCTTATAATGAGAGGTGACTTAGGAGGTCCACTAATTAAAGGATATCTAATTTCTAAGAATAGGTTTCCATTGATGTCAAACTAGTGTTAGTAGGTCATTGTTGTTGATAGTGGTTATCAAAGGGTGTCAAGGCTATAAGATGTGAAGGTTTTAAAAGATGAAGAAGATTTCAGTACTAGAATTGTCATTTATCTTAAGGTTTTAGGAGCATATTGTTTATCAGTGTGTAGATTATCTAATTGATTTAGGTATCATGAAGCAAGTTTTTGTTGTGGTATGACTACATTCAGATAGTTAATATATTTATCATACCATGTCAGGTATGTAGTCAACATGAGTGTGGTGGTCTAGAAGGATATATTTTGGGCTAAGATATTTCTATATATGGTTGGAATTTCTCTTAGAAATGTAGTATAGTTCTATAGTTTGGAAAGAGAGTATGTATACACTAGTTCTATCAGTTTCTTGAGTTTCTAATGGTGTGGCTCAATGTGCAATGAGTTTGAAGGGTTAGAAGCTTGTTCAATATGTTAAAATTTTGAGGCATGTGTAGTAATGGTTAGTAGTGTGAAAAATTCAAATAAAGAATGTGGAGTGAGGATAGGACCTGTTTAAGGTTCTTATGGTGGTGCAAGGTGTCAAGTTCTTTTGGCAGAATTTTTTTTGTGTTTGGACTATTTGTTGGAAATATGTGTCTCAATCTCATAGGCTGAAACCTCTGAAAGAGATAAGTCAGTGTGACTCTCATTCTGTCCAGCTGACTAGTAGCTTTGGAACCTTGTGAAAAGTTTTGGTCACTGAGACCTTGTCACTGTCTTGCCGAATGGACCTATCGCTATGACATGATGATCACTATGAAAATTTCTATCTCACTCTGCTCGGGGAGATCTTTGGTTGACAAGCCATTCTTATCAGATGTTGGGGAGATTCTGGGCGACAAGCGATGATCGGGGAGACTTGTGGTGAAAGAATTTTTCGGGGAGAGACTTGGATGTTCGGTATGTCTCATACCGACAAGAGAAGTCTCACCGACAACTTTTCACTTGGAGTCATCAGGGTGACTTGAACACTCGGTAAGATCTCTTAGCGATGGAAGCTTGTCTTTCCGACAGTGTTACACTCAAAGACATCGGGGAGACCCTTGGCCGAAAGGCTTGCTTCGAAATGATGTTTCATCGATAGCGGTAAGTCTCGCCAACATTGCTACATGTGTTTATTATCAGATGTTTTCGGTATGACTCCTAGCGAAAGGTGGTCTCAAGGTAACATGGAGGCTTCGGTATGAAGTCTTAGCGATGAACGAAGTCTCGCCGATAGTGGAACATTGTGGTGTAACTTGAAGGCTTCGGTATGAAGTCTTAGTAATGGGTGTTTGTCTCAGCAATGGCGTACTCAGTTGTCGGTATGACTTGAGGGCTCAGTATTACCTCTCAGTGATAGCCTAAGTCTTGCTGAATGTGTTCACATCGATATGAATTGTGAACTTGGTATAATGTCTTGCTGATGGTCAGGACTCTTGGTGATAATGACAATCAAGTCTTGTGGCATCGGGGAGACATAGTTAGTGTCTCACTGACATGCGAATATGTTTTGAACACCTTTGACCGATTGACCATCCTATGTGGTTTTTCCTCGACCAATCAGAGAAGCAGAATGGGAACCGCTAGCAGTTGGACTATTGCAGCCATTACTGAGAGAAAGATCGATAGACCATGGGCATCATGGATATACTCATGAATTGTAGATGTTGTTCGGTTCGATGGCTGCATGAATAGTTGGATGAATAGTTTGATGTATGATCAGTGTGAATTCAATTATGAGAGAATTGTAACTTGAATGTTCTGTACAAGGTTGATCAAGGATTATGCTGTTGTAAATTGACATCAGAGAGAGTGAAGCCCATACTCTATATGTAATTTCATTACTGTAATACAAAGGGGTTTTTTTTGGTGCGGTGGGTTTTTCTCCCATAAGGGTTTTCCCACGTAAATTTGGTGTTCATCTCTGTATGATTATTTCTCTGTTTCTATTATTGCTTTCAAGTGTATCTTAATTGGACTGTAATTGAAAATTTAAAAGTATCTCTGCATTCTTCCTTGAGGTTTTGATGTTAGTAGAGTTGTTTCCACACCTTAGCATTCCTTACAAGTGGTATAAGAGCCTGGCCAGTTGTGTTATCCTTGTCGGTACGTTGGGTTTTTTGTGTCAATTTCTATTCAGTGGGAGTCTTGTAGAAGTTTGGTAATTTGAATTACAGGTTAAGATGGCAAGCACGTCAAGAAAGATTGAAATTGAGAAATTCAATGGCAACAATTTTGAGTTGTGGAAACTTAAAATGGAAGATTTGTTGGTTGATCATGATCTTTGGATTGTTGTGTCTGGAAAAAATCCTACAGGAATGAAGCAAGAATATTGGGACCTTGCAAATAGAAAATCAAAGGGGCTAATAAGGCTCTATTTAGCAGACTCTGTTCTTCTGAATGTTCATGAAGAAAAGACTGCATCTTCCTTGTGGAAAAGACTGGCATCAATTTATCAGGGCAAGTCTTTGGTGAAATAAATTGTTCTTGAGGAAGAAGTTGTATGCTTTGAGAATGCAGGAGGGAGGATCTGTTGTTGATCATTTGAATGCTTTCAACATGTTGATTGCAGAGTTAACATCTATTGGTGTGAAGATTGATGAAGAGGATCGTTGTATGTTGTTATTGTGTTCTTTGTCAGATTCTTGGGATCACCTGGTGATGGCTCTTGGGAGTACAACATCCAGTTTCAAGATGGAAGATGTTGTTGCTTCTTTGTTATCAGAAGAGATGAGAAGGAAACCTTCTGAGATGGTGAAGGAGGCCCTTGCTGTTAGAGGAAGGTCGAAAGAGAAAGGCAAGAAGAAGGACAAGAAGTCCAAATCCAAATAAGAGGGGAGATCAAAGTCTCCAGGTAAGAAGTCCAAAGTGAAGTGCTGGAATTGTGGGCAACTTGGTCATATCTGAAAGGATTGCAAAGAGGAGAAAAAGAAGAAGAAGAAGAATTCTTCCAACTATGATTCTTCTCAGAGTGATGTAGACACCTTCATTGTAGCCTTGGCTACATAGGAATCAGATGATGTCTAGCTGATTGATTCTGGAGCATCTTTCCACATGACATCTCATAAAGACTGGTTCATGAAGTATGAGGAATACGATGGTGGGGAGGTGTATTTGGAAAGTGATTCATCTTTGTAAATTGTTGGTCATGGAAGAGTCTGATTTCAATTCCCTGATGGAAGAGTGAAGGGAATCAATGATGCAATGCATATACCAGGTCTGGCTCAAAATTTACTTTATGTTAGTAAGATGAATGATATTGTAGTGCAAGTCACATTCTCTGGAAATTGCTGCAAGATGACTAGAGGCTCAATGGTGCTAGCAAGGGGTGCTCGGATTGGTACCTTATATAAGTTGGATGCACATGTTGTTCAATGTAATAGTGTCTCTGTAAAGTCACAAAAAGCTATTCATGGAGGAAAAGAGGGAAAAGTTCCTGATGGTGTAAACTCTATGGAAGTTAAAATTCTAGTAGAAAAGACTATGCTTTGGCATCATAGGCTAGGCCACATTGGTGAGAAAGGTTTAAAAACCTTGAAGAATAAAAACTTGGTTGAGGGGCTTGATGATTGTAACCTCAAATTCGAGATTTGTGAACATTGTATATATGGAAAACAACACCATGTTTCTTTTTATTCCAGTCATCACAAATCTTCTAGTTTTCTTGATTATATTCATTCTGATGTTTTTGGTCCAGTGAATGTTCCTTCTTTGTCTAAGTCAAGGTACTATGTATCGTTTATTGATGATTATTCACGAAGAGCATTTGTCTATTTTTTGAAAAGTAAATCATAAGTGTTCAATTGGTTTAAGAAATTCAAAAACCTTGTAGAAAATCAAACTGGAAGAAAAATAAAATGTTTAAGGACTGATAATGGTGATGAATTTTGTTCTGATGATTTTAAGAGGTATTGTAAAGATCATGGGATTAAAAGATATAAAACTGCACCTTACACTCCGCAGCAAAATGGAGTTGCAGAAAGGTTCAATAGGACAGTGATGGAAAGAGCACAAAGTATGCTGAGCAGTGCTGGCTTGGAGGAGAAGTTCTAGGCTGTGGCAGTTGCTACAACATGTTACTTGATAATCTGTTCTCTGAATTCCACTCTTGTTGAGAAAAAACCTTTGGAATCGTGGTTTGGTAAGAAGCCCTCTCTGAGACATATTCGTGTTTTTGGCTGTGAGGCATATGCATATGTGTCGAATGAGAAAAGATCTAAATTGGAGAACAAGGCTGTCAAATGTATTTTTATTGGCTATAGTGTTGGCATAAAATGATACAAGCTTTGGAATCCTGATACGGAGAAGGTTCTATACAACTCAAGTGTTATCTTTCATGAGTTGAAGCCTTCTACCTTGGATCTATAGTCAGAGACAAAATCAGAAAACAAAAAGGATGTAGATGAAATTCTTCTGACACTAGATAAAGAGGAATTGAAAATCAAAATGTACCTAAAATTGAGGAGAGCTCAAGTAGTTCTAAGAGTTCTGATGAAGAAGAACAACATCAACCTCAGCAAGTGAGAAGGTCAACTCATGAACGAAAGCAACTTGATAGGTATGGGTTCTCTTTGATAGATCTACTTGTGCCTATGCTTTAATTTCTAGCACTGATGAGCCTAGGATTGTGAAAGAGGAATTTAGAATGTCTGATTCAAACTCTTGGTTGGAAGCCATGAATGAAGAAATGGCATCATTAGAAAAGAATGATACTTGGAGTTTGGTGCCCTTTCCTGAAGGCGAAAAAGCTATTGGCTACAAATGGTTATTTAAAAAGAAAATGGGTCTAGATGGCAGTGTGGAAAAATACAAGGCGAGGTTGGTTGCGAAGGGTTATTCCCAGGTAGAGGGAATTGATTATGGGGAAATTTTTTCTCCTATAGCTAAGCTGACATCTATCAGATTTATTTTGTCACTTGCAGTAGCGTATGACTTAGAGGTTGAATAGATGGATGTGAAGACAACATTTCTTCATGGTGATTTTGAAGAAGAGATTTATATGTCCCGGCTTGAGCACTTTGTGGAAAAAGGAAAAGATAAACTGGTTTGCAAGTTGAAAAAGCCTCTGTATGGTTTAAAGCAGTCTCCTAGAATGTGGTACCAAAAGTTTGACACGTTTGTTTTGTCATTGGGATTTGTAAGATCAAAATCTGATCATTGTGTGTATTGCAAAACTAAAAGTGATCAAGTCCTTATTATTTCTCTCTATGTTGATGATATGTTGTTCATAGGCAATAGTAAGTTAATGATTTCTGATCTTAAGTCTCAACTGTCTGCAAAGTTTGAAATGAAAGATCTTGGTGCAGCAAGGTATATTTTGGGAATGGAAATAACCAAGGATAGGAAGAATATAAAACTTTGGCTCAGTCAGAGTAAGTATATCAAGACTATTCTAGAGATATTTTGTATGAATGATTGCAAGCAGCTAGTTGTTCCAGTTTTTGCAGGAAACGAAGCTATCCATTGAAGACTCTCCAAAGTATCCTACTAAGATGGAGGACATGACCAGTGTGCCTTATGCTAGTACGGTTGGCAGTATTATGTATGCAATGGTTTGTACAAGGCCAGACATTGCCCAAGTAGTGGGAGTACTTAGTCGGTTTATGGCTAATCCTGGAAGGACACATTGGGATGCTGTGAAAAGAGTATTCAGATATTTGAAGGGCACTTCAGAATATGCTTTGTGTTACCATGGTAACTTGGTTGAATCATAGAGGACTCTCAGTATTTGAGGCTATGTGGATTCTGATTGGGCAGGGGACATTGACAACAGAAGATCCACCAGTGGATATATTTTCATGTTGAATGATGGTGTAGTGAGTTGGATGAGTAAGCGGCAGGCTGTAGTCACTTTTTCCACTACAATGGCAGAATACATGGCAACTACACATGCTTGTAAAGAAGCAATCTGGTTGAAACGTTTGTGTTCTAACATTGGTTTTGATGGAGGAAAAATAACAATTTATTGTAATAGTTAGAGTGCTATCTGTTTGGAAAAGAATCCTACTTTCCATGCCAAGACAAAACATATAGATGTACAGTACCATTTTGTATGAGATATGGTGGAGGATGGAAAGGTATCATTAGAAAAAGTGGATACTCTGGAGAATGTTGTAGATGCATTTATGAAGCCAATGAGCACAGACAAGCTTAGGTGGTGTGCCAGTTTGATGGGCCTTAGTGCCCATCAATGTCAGTAGTTTTGTTGTGCTCTGGAGGTGCCTGTGTGATCTTCGTCAAGTGGGAGATTATTGGAAATATGTGTCTCAATCTCATAGGTTGAAACCTCTGAAAGAGCTAAGTCGGTGTGACTCTCATTCTGTCTGGCCGACTAGCAGCTTTGGAATCTTGTGAAAAGTTCTGGTTGTTGAGACCTTGTCACTATCTTGTTGAATGGACCTATCACTGTGACATGATGATTGTTGTGACAATTTATATCTCACTCCACTCGAGGAGATCTTTGGCCAACAGGCCATTCTTATTAGATGTCAGGGAGACTTGTGGTGAAAGAAGTTTTTAGGGAGAGACTTGGAAATTCAGTATGTCTCATACCGACAAGAGAAGTCTCGCCGACATATTTTCACTCAGAGTCATTGGGGTGACTTGAACACTCGGTAAGATCTCTTAGCAATGGAAGCTTTTCTTGCCGACAGTGTTACACTCAAAGACATCGGGGAGACCCTTGGCTGAAAGGCTTGCTTCAATATGATGTTTCATCGATAGCAGTAAGTCTTGCCGACATTGCTACATATGTTTATTATTAGATGTTTTTGGTATGACTCTTGGCAAAAGGTGGTCTCAAGGTAACATGGAGGCTTCAATATGAAGTTTTAGCGATGAACGAAGTCTCGTTGATAGTGGAACATTGCGGTGTAACTTGAAGGATTTGGTATGAAGTATTAGCGATGGGTGTTTGTCTTAGCGATGGTGTAGTCAGTTGTCAGTATGACTTGAGGGCTCGGTATTACCTCTCAACGATAGCCTAAGTCTTGCTAACTGTGTTCACATTGATATGACTTGTGAACTCGGTATAACATCTTTCCAATGGTCAGGACTCTTGGCGATAATGAAAATCAAGTCTTGTGGCATTGGGGAGACACGGTTAGTGTCTCACCGACATGCGAATATGTTTTGAGCACCTTTGACTGATTGACCATCCTACATGGTTTGTCCTCGACCAATCAGGGAAGCAAAATGGGAACTGCTAGCAGTTGGACTGTTGCGGCCGTTACTGAGTGGAAGATCGACAGAGCATGGGTGTCATGGATATACTCAGGAATTGCAGATGTTGTTCAGTTCAATGGATGCATGAACAATTGGATGAATAGTTTGAAGTATGATCAGTGTGAATTCAATTATGAGAGAATTGTAACTTGAATGTTGTGTACAAGGTTGATCAAGGATTATGCTATTGTAAATTGACATCAGAGAGAGTGAAGCCCATACTCTGTATGCAATTTCATTACTGTAATACAAAGGGGTTTTTTTGGTGTGGTGGGTTTTTCTCTCGTAAGGGTTTTCCCACGTAAATCTGGTGTTCATCTGTGTATGATTATTTCTCTGTTTCTGTTATTACTTTCAAGTGTATCTTAATTGGATTGTAATTGAAAATTTAAAAGTATCTCTGCATTCTTCCTTGAGGTTTTGACATTAGGAGAGTTGTTCCGCACCTTAGCTTTCCTTACACTATTGTATTACACATCTAATGTAATTTTAATTTAGGTCCACTCTATGTCGTATAGGTTTGTGCAAATCCTTGGATGGCATGGAAGAGTCTTAATGTAATGTCATGTATATATTTCAAATTTTTATAGGTATTGTAAGGGTGGTGTACAAGTGTGTCATATATGTGTAGACATCTGAATTTGACCACCTCCATATGGTCAAATTCATCCCTTCTTATTCCTCCTTCCTACATCCCCTATTCACATTAATTAAATAATTTATCATTTAATTAATATTTCCCTTTTTCCTAATATCCCTAAGGTATTTAATTAAAATAATTAAATAATTTATCCCTTATCCCCTTTCCTCTCTTAATTAAATAAGTACTATAATTTATTTAATTTAATCATTTTCCTTTTATGAATATAAATCAATTTTAAATTCATCATTTCTCTCTCCTTGTCCCATCCTCCATAATTCCCCACTTGTCCTTAATTCTTCATTAACTGATTTAATCCCATGTTTTCACAACTCTAATCACTTGATTAGGTCAACCTAATCCTTATGCCATTTTTGGCATATGTCCAAAGTCAACTTCATTTATTGCTTTCTCCTTTTGGAGAAGGCAACCCCTTTCCCATGTGAATTTTAAATTCACATTTATTCCCCCTAGGCCTTTTAAGGAATTTTTAATTCCTTATCTCATCCCCATGTGGATATTTGAGGAATTTTTAATTCCTCACATATTCCATCACCCACATAGGGACAAGGACCTCCTTTATGAGGAGATCTTGTCCAAATCCCTAGGTACTATGTAGTACCTCCACCTCATCTCCCCTTTGACACCTCACTCACCACATGTCAAGAAGTGAGGACTTGTGAGTTCTCAACTCACCCTAACCATTGATCTTGTCCATTGTGGCTTCATCTTGATCCTCCTTCCCCTAAAAATAGAGGAATTTCCTCTCATTTGCATCAACACACATTTTTCACTCAACTTAGCACTGTAACATCCAAGCGTTCAAGCAAGTAAAAATCCACCATTGTTACACCATTTTGAGCTCATAACTTGCATCCATTGCAATACCCACTTGTATCATTGCATTCTCCATTACCTCATGATCATTTAGAGCTAAGTTTCATGTTATTTTTCCATCCAAAGGAGTACGCATTCGAATGATAAATAGGGCCAACCAAGAAATCAACTCAACAAGGTAAATTTCCTTTTCTTTGCATTTTGTTTGATTTCAATGCATACCCAATCTTGAGTGTTTGTTTTATACTTTTGATCTCTTGCATTAGTTAGATTTTTCATTTAGGGTAGATTAAATTCACTTGCACACATTTCTGGCACGTTCGGTGGCACCCACGTCATGGGTCTACACTTTGAAGTTTGCTGTTGTTTGAATTTTGTAGGTCCAAAATTTTCACGTAGGGGAAAATCTGCCCCGACGGGTGATCTTGCTAGTTACAGAGGTGAATCTGCAATCAAAAAAGGTGAACATGAATTCACCCTTTTGTGAAAAAAGGTGAACTTGAAGTGAAAGGTGAAGTTGCTTAAAATAGAGGCGAACACACAAAGGTCTCTGGGAAGAAGAAAGATTGATCAAGTTACAGAGGCAACTATGTATTCACCCCTTTCCCTAGATAGGCATTTGTGAATTTTCCCATCCACCCAAACAGGAATATGCACATTCATGCATCTTCTAAGACAGGTGATCTTGGTTGTTAGACACAAGTGAGTTTTCCTTACATAGAGGAAAATTTGAGGTACTCCCAAACTTTTAATTTTACAATTCCAACTTCAATTTGGTTTTGATTTTGGGTATTGATCTGCTAACTTGTCTACTTGTGAGTGTGTCATTTTACTAATGATTTGTGCAGTAATTGTTCCTTGTTCATCCAAGATCAGTGGCATTAAATTGCTAACATATTTTCTGCAGGATGATCGATTGAAGACCCCTAGATTAGCTCTGTCTATTGTCTATTTTTCACACTAATCTAGGCACACGTAGATTAATTAAAGGGTCAATTTACATTGTTTGTTGTACTTGGGAGCAAGCTCTTGAAATATCCACTCCCCTTACACCTTTCGGTGATCCTAGATGATGAGAAATCACAATTTTCTCTAGTATAATCTAGTCTACCTAGGAGTTGCTAGTACATCTAAGTTCTCCCCTTGCGCTACATGTGAGCCTGGGGACTAGCTGAAGCATCTAGTATCTTCTTCCCTTAGTGGGACCTACTTGAGATTTCATCACCTGGGGGACGATCCCAACCACGTGTTACCAACATAGTATTTAAAGGGGGGAGAACTAAAGTTGTACCCTAATCAGGTCACGTCGTATTTAGCAAAGTGTTGAAGCTAGGGTGATATCTAGATAAGACGTGCAGGGTTGGTCTAAGTTTCCACTACCTCGCTGGGGCTCCTGATCCACACTTGTGATGGGCTGGTGTTCATGGTTGTACCTTATGTACCTCGCATATATTAGGGACACATAAGATTTACTTGTATAGCCTAGATAGAGACTCGTGTTTTAGTCATGGCTTGGTGTAGTGTAGGGGATGCGCACCATACCCAAAATTTACTCACCAGGTAGTCCCTTGGGTTGAGATAGAAATCCTCGTGGTGGACTATGATAGTCTCCAAGAGAGAGTGTGAAGGTGAGCCTGTGGCATCTGTTGATGACCCTGTGCCACTAGATCACTAGCTATTTTCCTTCACGAGAAAGGGTGATCCAGAGAACCACCCTAGTATCATGAAGTATTAACCTTGGGTTGTCCACTCAAAGTGGTGGGCCTACATCAAGTTTGTAATCCTTCAATACTAATCTTAGGATTGTGCTATGTGGCATGTCTTCTTGTGCGATACCAGTGCTTATTTTTAGCTGAGTTGGTTTGGCCTTTTTATCTATTATTTGCCATGTTTTCTATCCTTTGCCACAGTCTGCCCCTACCCTCAAAGGTGAATTTGATTCTCAAAAAGGAAAATTTTCTTTTTGGATAGGTGAACTTGGCCTGTAAAGGGGCCATTTTCATCTGAGTCTAGTCTAGGTCATCCTCTTGGGAAAAAATTTCTTTGTTAGAGGCGAAGTTGCGTATGGGTTCCCTTCTTAGGCGACCCCACATTTGCTTGTTCCATGAATAGGTGAGTCTTACCATTCTACATCCAATTCATATCCGTCGAGTCTGTCTGTTCCTTGTGAATAGGAGATTTTGTCTTCTCCTTGGGAGAACCTATTGTCCACAGGGGCGATCCCACATTCTGTCTGAGCCTTCACCATCCATACACCTCTTTTAATAGGAAAACCTATTTCTCGCAGGGGAAAATTTGTGTCTGCTTGTATCATCCTAGTCTGTTCAAGTAAATATTTAGGCGAATTGGTTTGTCTGATAGGTGATCCCATTTTAATCGAGTCTTTTTCCTTCCGTATAGTTCAAGAATTAGGAAAACTCATTATCCCTTGATAGGTATTTTCACCTAGTCTGTACATTTCAAGATTTAGGCGAATTTGTCATTCTCGTTAGGTGATTTTGAAAATTAAGTTTTCTTGTCCCCCTTTGGTCTTTTGAGGGTTTAGGCAATCTTGTTGTGAGATAGGAAAATTTGCTTCTTGATTTCACCCATTTCTTGTGCATCCCTCAACATAGGAAAATTTGAGTCTAGGATATAGGTGAATTTTCTTGACATAGAGGCTATTTCGTTAATCTCAGATAGGAAAATTCATGACCTAAAAAGGAGAATTTGTGTTACACAGAGGCGTATGTACTACCCATACAAAATACAAAGAGTGAATCCTTGGGCCATTGAAAGCTTGTTGTTTTTTGAGTCCTTTGTCGTGATCAATTTTTTTTTATCATCATTTGTTCGCTTGTAATTGTCACTTTAGTCCATTTGTATTTTCCTAAATTCATTCATTCATTGATCAAATCATATAGGTGCATTGTAGAACATCCTTAGATTGCATATCTATCATTGGTTCATCAATCCTAATCCCCTAGACTTCGTTTTAGAGGTTTTATCCAAGTTGGCTTAGGTGCCTAATCCCAATCATCATCCTTCACACTTAATTAGGATTGTTAACCATCCTGAGTCTGTAATCCTCCATGACCCAATCAATCTACTTCCATCTTTAGGTAGATTTAGTGTCATAATCATCATTTTCATCATTTAATCTGATCGTTAGCATCTTGTGTCATCTAGTTTGACCTTTGAAATGGGTATAGAATCAATCACATCATCCTATCCAATCAATCATCCAATCCTATCATTCATCTCATCTCATCAATCAATCTAATCCAATCCAATTGCATCCTCTATCCAATCATCCAATCAATCAACCCATTATCTAATCCAATCAATCCTTTAGTCCTTACCTAGGTCATTCATTTAAGTGCATCCTAGAGCATAGCATCATCATAGTGTATCCTAGTAGTTTTGCATTTTCATGCCTCTTACTCAATCGCAAGCAAAGAAATTCATGGTATAACAACAGGCTCAAGGTACCCAGCCTCACATTCCTCAAGATCCCACCAATGGTGGCTCATCGCAATCTAATAATGAGGTCCATTCCATTTCACCTTTTACTATTGAGAGAATGGTCAACCAAACCAAATTCATGGTGGATGAATATCTCAATAATCCTATTAATGTCCAAATGACATACCATCTCCTCAATGAGTGTGAGGACAAGATCCTCACCACATTTCTCATGAAAGGCATTAAACCATCATCAAGGTTTGACTTATCCAAGTATGTCAATATCACACCTCCTGCGCCCCTAGCATTGCAAGATATTTAAAATTCATAGGAAAATCTAGCTAATTCATACATCCTCGAGGGTCCACTGCAAGAGGGTTGGTATTAGCTTAGGTTTGGAAATTTCATGCTCTATCAAGTCATACACCCTCCTCGGACTCCAATTTCAGTTATGGGGGCACCTCATCCAAATGTTCCTTAAGGTCCCAATCATAATGATCCCCTTGCTTTTGGTATGCCAAAAATTCTCCCTAATTTGCCACCAATTCCCATCATGCAAAGCTCAACTCCCATACCGTCTACACCACCTCTTCCACCTAACCAACTAGGTCAACCACCAGTGAATACAAGGAGCAATCCTTTTGTGACACTACCACCACCTCTTAGATCTACACCTGCATCCAACTTACTGCCACCCCCTTTCACATCTTAGCAATTGCCTCAAGGAAATGTCCCATACTTTAATCAACCTCACATTAACCTATAATAGGTAATGACATCCCAACCATCTCATCAACAAGTATCACAACAACCTCCATCTCAGCCTCTACAACATACCGCAATTCCCTCGCAACCCCCACATTAAGCAATGTAAGCTACTTCACATCCTCAACAACAACCCCCACAACAACTACAAGGTGTCCCATCACAAATCCCCTAGCAAAGGAAAATCCCTACTCATCAACCAACATCATCTTATCAGTTGCCTCCTAACCAACCATAAGTCCCTCAACAACATCAAATTCCATCTTGACCCCTTTATCAGCAACCACCACCTTACCAACAACCACCTCAACACTCACAAGTCTTGACACAACCGCAAGGCAATCTTGTTGCTCAATACCTGTATCACCCGCTAAGTATGTATCCTGCATTCACTACCTCATCCAATCCTAATCCTAATCCCACTTATAACAATCCACAACAATCCCAACCAAAACCTTCTTACACAAATCCCCAACAATCACAACCCAATTCGTATTATCAGTCATCCAATGCCCAACAACCTCTATATGCTACCCAACAACCGACTGCTACTTATAACTATTAGTCTAATCTATATTATTTCCAACAACAACTGCCATACCAACAGGGTGTTTCCACCTACTATTATTAAACACCCCCATCACATCAACAAGGTGCCTCCACCTCTTACTATCAGACCTTGTTAGCCTATTAGCAATCTTATGCCAATCCACAATCTGCATATCCCAATCAATATCAACAAATCCCTTCATATCAACCTCCACCATCATACAATAAAACTACCTCAACTCCATCCAAATCATATCAACCATATGCTCCATATAGTCAATCCAACCCAACCAACCCTCCAACAACACCTGTTAAAAAGGAATGGGAAGAGATAAAATCCGCATTGAAATATTTGCAAGCAAGGACCTCCAAACAATCTTTCAAGTTTGAAGAGATATGTCCCTATCCATTTGATCCCTCAATCTCACATGTTCCTTTTCCTAAGAATTTTAAAATTCCAAAGTTTGAAAAGTATAAAGGAACTAAAGACCCAAAGAACTACCTTCATGAATTCTACTCACACTATCAAGAAGTCCTACACAACGACAATTATCTCCTGCGGTTATACCCTAGAAGTCTAACGGGAGTGGCTCTAGATTGGTTTATGGGTTTTCTTAAGGGATCAATATCTTCTTTTGTGGATCTTTTTGAGAAATTTTTTACACACTTCTCCTTTAATCTAGAGAAGGATATCGATACCCTAGATCTCCTGAAAGAAAAAAAACATGAGGGAGTGACCTTTGCAAGCTACCTACAAAGGTGACACGCTTTGGCTAGTCGAATCAAATCTCAACTTAGTGAGAAGGACACAGTAACTCTTTTCATGGAAAAAACTCATGCAGATATGGCACATAATCTCAACCTTCATTGTGTCACAACCTTTGCAAAAGTCATAGAAAATTCATGGTCCTATCATTGAGAGAGCACTCATTGCTAAGGGATAGGTCAAATTTCATAATCTTGATAAGGATAAGTCATCTGGAGATAAGTCTCACTACTGGAACAAAAACAAGAACATTGTCAGTGATGGTGTCACTAACACCAAGCATGTTTAGGTAGCTAACACCTACCAAAGGTCACAATATTTCCCTAATCAACCATCAGTTTCTAATGTCATATTAGTGCCACAGGGAGCACCTAGCCCTCCTCAACAATCCAATCAACAGAATCAGCGGAACAATAAATGCACATTCACTCCATTGGGAGAATCTTTAAGTGTTTTCTTTAATGGGCTCCTTCAAGCGAGCTATCTATTCACCTATCCTGTGACCAATCCTTTCGATGAGTCTAAACCAAAGTTTTCCTAGTACAAAGAAAATGAATATTGTGACTTTCACAAAATTAAAGGGAATTCCATGAACAAGTGTTAAGGAATAAAGACGTACATCCAATATCTTATAGATTGAGGTGATATCCAAGTGGATGCAAACCAGGCCACATCTTCCAACACTCAACTCTAGATATACCAAAATGCCTTCCCAAAACACAATTAGGGTGATAGTACGTCCAATACTAATCCCTAGTCAAACAATAACAATAATCAAAATAACAACACAAATAATGTCAGTTACAAGAATGTACCCTATAACTACGATGGTATAGTTATGTGCATCAGTCAAGTAGAGTCTTGTGTGTCCATGATACAAGTCAAAGGAAAAGACCCACAATGTGTTGTCACAACCCGTCACACCCGCATAACCATTCCTAGAGCCTCCACGTCTGCCTAGCTAGTTCCTATAAGCTCTCAGTACAATATCCTTGATCATCTTGGAAAGATGCCAACTCAAATATCCATCTTGGATTTTCTTAAGCCTTCTGTTGGAGCCTAAGATTTCATGCAAATTTTAGGTTTCTATGTTAAAAATTTGGATTTCAATACTTAGAAAACTTAGTTAAAAAATCAGCCACAAAAGAACATTTGGAAAAATCATAACTGTAGATTTGTGTAGTTCTGTGCAAAACCAACTTGCAAACGTGTTTATTTACCATATGTGAGTGTGCATGCCAATTTCAGTTTCATACGATCAGTTTTAGTAGGGATTCAAAAGGCCAAGTTAAAGGGTTCTGCAAAGGTTTGTTGTCTACACAGTAAAATTTGTTAAAATGGTCAACTTTGGAAGGAAATATTAAGTAACCAAAAGAGTTTCATCACAAACTAATTGGTGTCTTTGATTCTGTCCACCAAAATCTACCTCCATGTCAATTTTCAAGGCTTTTGGATATAATTTGGTATTTTTTCAATGTCAAAACCAAATGAGTTTTACTGAGTTTTGACATCTGCATGTTCAAAACAACAGTTGCAAAAGGGCCAAATTTGACACTTGATATTTAATGAAGAAAATAAAACAATCGAAAAACCTCTTGCACATGTGTTCACCATGCTTAAATGAGCCAGTATGCAAATTTATAGCTTCTTAGAATTATATTTGATAGTTTTTCAAAAAAGGCAAATGGAGGGTTTTAATTGAGCTTGACAGTGGTAATTTTCATAAATGACTTGAGTAGGCATCTTTGAGTATTAATAGTTTTTAATCGTGATCATTTCATGCCAAACCATTTTTCAACCATACTCCCCTATCATAGCACAACATGTTGGTGCAATTTTATAACTTTTGGAGATCGTTTGATTAGTTTCCCACAACGATTTTGAAGGCTACTTGAACTATTTCCACCACTGTGCAAAAAGTCAGGACAAATTTTGAGGAAAACCTACTTCAATGCATTTCAAAATATGACGAATTTGATTGTTTAGGGTTGTATAAAGCTCACCCAAAATACCATTATCAGCTTGCACCATAGATTAGCTACTCACTCAGATGCCTACTTCAAGCACTAAATTGGAGCATATGATGAAATCAATGCACCATAAAGTTATACACAAAATTGAAGAAAAAATTATACACCCCTACAAATTCCTAAAAGGACACATTAGGAAGGAGGTGTTAAATATTTTTTTTTAGGCTTCATAACCAAGACATGTCTCAGAAGTACATGTCATCATTTGCAAAATTCTCCTTCAGCAAGACAACATTTGATAAATATTTTAAATTCCAGTACTCTGATATATGTCGCGGCCAACAATATGTTTCTCCAAGGCCACCTATCCTTCAAAGACTTCCAACTAACAAAATTGTTAAAGAGATTCTTTGGGTGGGAAGACAAAGGCTTGCAATATTTATGTAATTTCACCTTCAACCCATTACTTGAGAGAAACTATCAACACATTGGATTATACTTATTGAACTAAGAGTATCAAGAACAAACTAAAGGCTGACCACAAAATAGAATGATGAAGTTTGACCCACACGTTCTTCTAGTTCATAACAATGAGAATGTAGAGTTAAAATATTTTTCATCTGTGGTCGAGTTTTCAAAACATATATGCTCACAGTCATATAGGAAATCTACAAGCTTTCAACTTAGAAAGTGATTCCATTGTTTTATACACATCAAAAAAGGGAATAAAGAATACAGAGTTATACAAAGAGAGACCAATTACATTTAAGGAATTTTTTCCTTTTAACTGAGGGAATGTTTCAAACCATAAAGCGCAAATGGAAAACGTGTATTCAGAAGGTGGAGGCATAGCCA
>VDFB02168118.1:212471643-212556573 GCA_007258455.2 Sequoia sempervirens
GAGTAAAAGACCACATTCCATATTCCCTAAATGAAGACATGCCAGCTCCTCAAAACGAAAATTTTGTTGCAACCATGTTGAATCCTTATCCTTGTTTACCAAAGAAGATTCTCCAATAGAAAATTTAGCACAAACTTGCATATCGTCTAGAAACAACATACATGCCACCAAGGTCATTTAGTCTGGCACTTCTCCTACACACCAACCAAAACAAGAAATTACATGAGTGTTGAATAAGACAATCCTAACAAAAGGGGCATGGTTTCATAAAAAAAAAAAGGGCATAGTCACCACTCTAAGCCATTAACCCCAAAGGATACTTTCCCATGTTTTTCTCGTAGTGGGATTGGAGAAACCATTAGCACCTCCTTTTAAGAATCCTTTGATGGTACCAGGGACAGGGGATAATAATCACCCTCTAGATCAATGTCACCCTCACTGTTTGAAGGGTTATTAGAAACCTCACATGGATAATTACATCCTCCTGGATAAGCCTTACAATTCTTGCAATCCCTTTTTTCCTTCTTTTCATATTCTACCATCCTCTTCTCTTTGTGTTTGACCAATTCTTCTGAAATAGTTTGGCCCCACCATATTTCTTGAATTTCTTGTGTCCCCTTATGCTTTTTGGCATATTAGGAGCTCCTTCTGTCTCTATTTTTTCCTTAGAAACATTTTCCTCATACTCAAGCAAACTCAATCCCTTAAACTCTAGAACCGCCATGGTAGACCTACTCATCTAAAACAAGAACGCCTACTTCCTAAATCAGGAAAATTTAATACTCACACACTTCTTCACTAACCCATGCTGCTTATTCACTACAAACTAAAATATGATGAATGAGAATAACATGCAATCTACATTAAATAGGTAATTTGAAGCATGCATAATTAATGATCCAAGAACTCCTCGTATGAGCAAGTTGATAACTTAACAACTCTGTTTTGAATCTAGGTTGTTGATTTTAAAGCATTTAAAACTTCATCCATGGTGATCTGAGCCTTGTTTTTTATGCCTTTAGCAACTTTCTCATAGAAAAAAATGATGCCAACTCAAGTGTTGTGATTTGTCAATCAACATGTATCACCAACCTAATCCATGCTTTTTCATTAATATCGGCAAGGTACATAAGACTAGTTTCTTTTCTAGAGACAATATTTCCTTATACATTTCATCGCTCATCATTGATCTTCCCCAAATTTTAGGGTGCAATCAATAATGAAAGTATTCATGCGATGATGTTTAGTTTGTTGGATCATCCTATTTTAAAACTACATCAATGGTTCTCCAGTCCTTTCGCTGCTTTCCTTTTTGCTTTACATGAAATCCTTAGGATCTTGCCACGTTGCTTGTTCCATCAATAGTCATCTCCTATCACTGATGTATCCCATCCTTTATCAGCCTCATTAGAAATGTAAACATGCCTGCGATGAAATCTCAACCCATAGTTCTATGGCTTGTCCTTTGATCACATCAATGTTAGGGTTAGAAAGGTAGATATCTAACAATTAAATATAGATTTAATTAATCAACAGAGAAACTAAAACACACACAAAATAAATCATAACACAAAGAATTTAACGTGGTTCACCCAATCTGGGCTACATCCACCAAATCATAGCCATCCAATACTTTTATTATCCAGTGCAAAACTTATTACAATCTTGCGAATAATCGCATTTTTCATCATATCAGACAATTCCATCCGAACCCTTTAACAAGCTTAGAAGCTTCCAAATTTTGGGTTCTACAAAATCGGATTTTTCCTTTTTCATTGATTTTTCCCTTTTTCGGTGATGATGCGAAAAAGTAGGAGAAAAAATTTTCTCGGGGGCTACCGCCCTCGAACCCCCACCTGGGGCCCGGCCTGGCCCTGGACCCCGGCAAGGATACGTGTCAGGGTGTACAGTATACCATGGGCTATATAGTATAGCATGATTAGTCGCCACATACCAACAATCAATCCTTCCATCGTGCATCACTAATTCGAACTTTGCACCTAGGCTCCTATCAACAATGAGAGATGTAATGAAGGTGTTAGATTTAGACTTGTACACCTACATGAAAATTAATGGTACAAAAGACATTGCACATAAGATCTTATCATATTAGCGAAAGAAAAATTTCAAAGAATACCATCGCTCATTGCTAATTTGGAACTTAAGCTTTGAAATGAATTCGCGATGAGTGAAAAAGCATAAGGTCATCGCTCATCGCTAATTATCCTCATACAATGTACAAGAAATTAGTGATGAGAGGATTTACATAGTTTACAATGTGTATCATGTATCACTAATGTGGAACTTAGCATTTAGAATGTATCCACGATCATGCGATGTAAAGGAAATTTCATCATATCACTCATTGTTGATCCTAAATTTATCATTTTATGACCATCCGCAATGAGCGATAAGAACAAAAAACTAGGGCATCACTTATTGCTATTACAAATGTGAAAGCTCAAAAGCCATTAGCAATAAGTGATCCCTCAAGGAACATCACTCATTGTGCATTCTATTTAAGAGCTCCAACAACTATTTGCGATGAGCAATATCAAAGAAAACATTGTTTCATCACTCTTCACCAATTCAAAATATGTACTTATGAAGAAATCAACGATGAGCAATATAGTATGATGGCCATCAAGACTTAAGTGGAAAATTTAAGCATGCACATTTAAGTTGTTTTAATGAAGTGGATCCCATAGGATAACATGAGAATAATAGGCTCGAGAACTTCTAAGTCATGAAATGCAAAGGATGTAAAGGCCAAAAGATCCTTTACTTAACCTTATAAGAAATGGGAAATTTAGACCTATACATGAGGGATCGATCACCTAACGACAGTGAATAACATAAAACATAACTTAGGCAACCAAAGACCAGGAATACAAGTCACTGCAATAATACAATGATCTAGGGTTACAACACTTGTAGACCATTTCTGCAAGGTTTTAATCAACATAGAAACCCTAATACAGTGATGGGGACACAACCAAATATCAAAAATAAGGACCCAAGCCAAAATTTCATAGATTTATGGTGGAACCAGGAATTTTTTTTGAGGGGTTCCATCAATGGCTCCTATTGGGGACACATGCCTCCTATAGGCATGGTGAGATCCCAAGATCTTGGGTGAAGTAGACCAGGTGCAAGAACAAAACAAAAATAAACAACATATGTACAAAATTTACACTGGCCAAAAAGACCTAGGGGTGGAGATCCAATCTCCACCCCACATGAGGATACCCATAGAGGTAAAAATTGGAATATGCACTCCATGGTCTAATCAGGCTTTAATTCCTGTTTGGTGGCATTAGGCCACAGAGACCTCAGGAAAATTCCTGCGTCTGTAAAAAACTAGCCTCTTGAAAAAATTGATGTCCTTCCATCCACATTTGTCCCTGTTATACCACTACAATAAGAGTGATTTTATTCCTACCAAAAATGTGTCAGGCCTCTTTTGAAAAATTGAGAATCTTCCTAATTACAATCATTTCCATTAACATCTCTCACAACTTTTCTAAGCATAACATTGCCAATGTAATCTCAGTCATTCTTTATTGTATAATCAGGCATAAACTAAAGAATTTCATCATTACATGATACATATGTGGTATGTTTATTATATGAAACATGTGCATACTAAAAGAAACATTCCTTTCTCTCACTTCATTGTCATGTTCCATCAGAATACCTCCCCACTGAATTGGGAATTGAAAGTATTCATACTCCAATTAGTTGGCATCTTGAAACTCAACCTCATTAGTAACATATGTATCAAATGTAAAATATTCATAGGCAATTCCCTTAGAGAGCCTATTAATGTGCTTCTTTATTTGCTTAAGGCCACACTCTAACTCTATTTCAAATACATCATCAAAGTCTTCAACAAAGAGTGGATTATCTCTGCACCAATAAGGATCACCGTTTTTATCAACTAATGAAGTTGGAGGCTCATTAAATAAAGGATTTTCCATTAAATTCATTTTTGACATAAGAGCCTCCTCAACATGAAGGTTCAAATCCTTCAAGTCATCATTGTATTCAAAACCACTGTAATCACTAGAAGAGCAGATAGACACATTTTCAACTTCATTTCTACCCTCAAATTGTCCTGTACAGACATTAGAAATTCTTGTTTTTTCCACATGATTTGAAATATCACAATCAGAAAGTTCTTCAAACTTGATATCATTATCAACCAGAATTAGTGGCTTCAAATTCTCATTACAATGCATAGCATGATCATCTAAACAAGGCAACTCAAACTTCTTTTACAACATAATCTTAAGCTCTTACAATGAATTTTTTTATCTCTACTTGCTTAAGACCTACTAAATGGGTTTCTTCGAGAATATTGCATACTTCACTTCATAATAAATACTAAAATATGGTAATACAAAATATGCAGAAAAATCACTACTATTCCTTTCTTAGTGCTTATTTTCACTCAATAGGGAATCAAATTTTATCAAGTCTTACAAATATGGTTTTCATACAAAGATTTGTCTTTCTTGAAAACCAAAAACTAAAAAATACTTGGATATGTTGCAGCTGCTGCAAGTTCTTCTTCCTGAATGGAAATAGTTGTAGATCTGAAATGTTCACATCATCATCAAGTTCTTTGATAGAGTCGCCACCTCTTCTCACAGATGATTGAACTTCAAGCAATATGAAAATTTTGAAACATAAATTTCCTTCTAAGTCTTCTTCCATAGAAAAGTCACATATAAATCCCTTGAAGCTTGCTACAACAATATCACCTCCAAGTCTGAGAACTTCTCAATATTTGAACCAAGTGTTCAGATTCACCAAACTCTCAACTTTGAAAGTCTACAACTAGAGATTCAAAGTCCTCCCCAATAGAGTGGTCATTTTTTTTGGTGATATTTCTAGCAGAACCAAGCAATTCTCTAAAAAGTAGCTAACTCTTATGGTGAAGAACTGCAGGGTTAGTGGCCAACACAATGAGTATAGGATTTTGTGGTCCTTCACTTTAGGCTCTATGAAACCTAGGAGGGTGATCCCAATTGTGTTTTCGTGAAGTATATTTGATTGAAACACATTTATAAATAGATTGATTCTTATTTATTGCAAATAAAGATCCTTCTCACTGAAGATTTGGTAGATCCTTGAATGAATGACTATCTATCTCCTAAGAATTGGGATATTATCAATCCACACTATCCTTGAAAATATTTTTTAATTGAATATTGTCTTATCTTACTTCTAGAGCCAAGTATGCCTATTGTTCATTTGATGCAAGATTTCCCAACAAACTAGCTAGTGCTTCATCAATTGGAGCAACAAAGTCAAATATGTAAGAATCAATAATATATATAAACTACAAAATTTAGAGGTAGGTGAACTATTTTCACACTGCTTTGCATTTATGAAAACTCACAATGCCTAAAACACTTACTTCTTATAAATCCTAAGCAATTCCTTACACAATTTATAATCCTATTCAAGCATTTTAATTAACTCCTTGAATTAAAGATCAAAATAGAATAATACATTCAAATGGAAAATCTAAAGATAAATGATAACACCATTAGTATTTCTCATTCATAACTCTGTAAAAAAACATATGTAAAAAAACATACATAGGATAGTATTTGTTTCCAAACAAATATTTGTTACGATAGCAGTAGTTTATATAAAACTCATTTAAGATTACTACATATAGGATTTCATGCCCCTAACAAACCTCTGGCCTACTATCAGTATTATATTCAAAGTTCCTTTCCCGAACTTAAATTTTTCCTAAAACCCTGTTGAGACTTAAGAATCCAACCCTTGTAATAAGCCTTGATATCCCTCTTATAAAACAAGGGAGCAACAAGCATCAAGCTTAATTACATTTACATTTCGTTTCATTTGCATTATAATTTGAGACATACTCAGTTAGTTACATGCAATCATTAAGGAAAATAGAAGAGTAAAAGACCACATTCCATATTCCCTGAATGAAGACACGCCAGCTCCTCAAAAGGTAGAGTTTGTTGCAACAGTGTTGAATCCTCATCCTTGTTGACCAAAGAATGTTCTCCAATAGTAGCTCTAGCACAAACTTTTATATCATTCAGAAACAACATACACACCACCAAGGTCATTTAGTCTGGCACTTCTCCTACACACCAACTCGAAAACTTTCCACATTAGCACTAAAAAAAATAAATCACATGAGTGTTGAATAGGAAAATTCTAACAAAAGGGGCATGGTTTCATCAAAAATAAAAATAGGGCATAGTCACCACTCTAAGTCATTAACCCCAAAGGATACTTTCCCATGTTTTGCTTGTGGTGGGATTGGAGAAACCATCACCACCTCCTTGTCAGAATCCTTTGATGGTACTAGGGAGAGGGGATAATAATCACCCTCTAGATTAGTGTCACCCTCACTATCTGAAAGGTTATTAGAAACCTTACATGGAGAATTACATCCTCCTGGATAAGCCTTACAATTCTTACACTCCCTTTTTCCCTTCATTTCATATTCTACCATCCTCTTCTCTTTGTGTTTGACCAATTCTTCTAAAACAATTTGGCTCTATAGATGGTAGCTACTCTTAACACCATATTTCTTGAATTTCCTGCATCCCTTTCTGGTTTTTGGCATATCAGGAGCTCCTTGTGTCTCTATTTCATCCTTAGAAACATTTTCCTTGGACTCAAGCAAACTCAATTCCTTAAACTCTAGAACTACCATGGTAGACCTACTCATCTAAAACAAGAATGCCTACTTGCTAACTCAGGAAAATTTAATACTCACACACTTCTTCACTAACCCACGTCTCTTATTCACTGCAGACTGAAATATGATGAAGGAGAATAACACACAATTTGCATTAAATAGGTAATTTGAAGCATGCAGAATTAATGATCCAAGAACTCCTTGCATGAGCGAGTTGATAACTTAATAGCTCGGTTTTGAATCTAGGCCATTGATTTTAAAGCTTTTAAAACTTCATCCATGGTGATCTAAGCTTTGTTTTTTATGCCTTTAGCAACTTGCTGATAGAAAATAACGATGCAATCTCAAGTGTTGTGATCTGTCAATCAACATGTATCGCCAGCCTAATCCGTGCTTTTTCATTAATATTGGAAAATTACATAAGACCAGTTTGTTTTCTAGAGAGAATATTTCCTTATACGTTTCATCGCTCATCACTGATCTTACCCAAATTTTAGGGTGCAATCAACAATGAAAATATTCATGCGATGATGTTTATTCTATTGGATCATCCTATTTTAAAACTACATCAACTCTTCTCGAGACCTTTCACTACTTTCCTTTTTGTTTTATGCGAAATCCTAAAGATCCTGCCACATTGCTTGTTCCATCAATAGTCATCTCCTATTGCAGATGCATCTCATCCTTGATCAGCCTCATCAATGATGTAAACATACCCGCAATGAAATCTCAACCCTTGGTTCCATGGCCTATCCTTTGATCACATCAATCCTTCCATCGTGCATCGCTAATTCAAACTTTGCACCTAAGCTCCTATCAATGAAAAGAGATGTAATGAAGGCATCAAATTTAGACATGTACACGTGCATGAAAATCAATGGTACAAAAGACATCGCACACAAGATCTTACCATATTAGCAAAAGAAACCTTTTAGAGAATACAATTGCTCATCACTAATTTGGAACTTAAAGTTTAAAATGAATTCGCGATGAATGATAAAGCATAAGACTGTCCCTCATTGCTAACTCTCCTGATATAGTATACAAGCAATTAGCGATGAGAGGATTTACATAGTTTACAATGTGTATCACATATCGCTAATGTGGAACTTAGCATTTAGAACATATCTGTGATGATGTGATGTAAAGGAAATTTCATCATATCGCTCATTGCGGATCCTAAATTTATCATTTTATGACCATCGACGATGAGTGATAAGAACAAAAAAATAGGGAATTGCTTATCACTATTACAAATGTGAAAGCTCAAAATCCATTAGTGATCCCTCAAGGAACATTTCTCATCGTGCATTCTATTTAAGAGCTCTGGTAGCTATCTGCGATGAGAGATATTAAAGAAAACATCATTTCATTGCTCTTCGCCAATTCAAAATATGTACTTATGAAGAAATCAGCAATGAGAGATATAGTATGATGGCCATCAAGACTTAAGTGGAAACTTTAATCACATGCATATAAGTTGTTCTAATGAAGGGGATCCCCTAGGATAACATAAAAATAATAGGCTTGAGAACTTCTAAGTCACAAAATGCAAAGGATGTAAAGGCCAAAAGATCCTTTACTTAACCTTATAAGAAATGGTCAATTTAGACCTATACATGAGGGACTAGTCACCTGATGATAGTGAATAACATAAAACATAACTTAGGCAACTAGAGACCAGGAATACAAGTCACTGCAATAATACAAAAATCCAGGGTTGCAACACTTGTAGACCATTTCTGCAAAGTTTTAATCAACATAGAAACCATAATATAGTGATAGGCACATGACCAAATATCAAAAACAAGGACCCAAGCCAAAATTTCATAGATTTATGGTGGAACCAAGAAAATTTTTTTTAAGGGTTCCATCACATCACATTGTAAAATTTACTTATTATATTCCTGCTTGTGAGGCTTTCTCTCCGTAGTTATTTTCCATCCTAGGTTTCCACATATATCTAGTGTTATGTGTTATCTTGTGTTGTGATTTAATTACTAGCTTGTATGGTTTAGTTATTTTCATGTTAGAAATCTATATAATGGTTGTAAAGGTTTATAGAATTGTTTTTATCTACTGATTCACCCCCCTAGTAATTTGTGTGCTCTTAAATTAGTATGAAGGCTAATAGCTTAAGGTGGATCCGAGATGGCACATGAAATTTCATCTAGAAAAAAAGTACCAACTTTTAATGGATCCAAATTTTCTTTTTGGAAAGTTAGGATGGACTCCTATTTGATGGCTCTTGGGATGGAGATTTGGGAATCAATTGAAGACATATATGAGATCCCTAAAAGATCACCTAGAGATCAATCTAGAAAGAGGGGTTGTGAGGCTAATGCAAATGTTAAGAATGCTATTTTATGTGGTTTGAATAATTTTGAATTTGTGAAAGTAATACAGTGTAGAACAACAAAGGAAATATGGGAAAAGTTGGAAACTATCTATGAAGGTGATGATAAAGTCAAGGGGGAAAAATCATGGACTTACATAGCTCAATTTGAAGGTCTAAGGATGAAAGAAGGTGATAACATTGCTACATTCATGCTCTAGGTTGATGAAGTTGTCAAACATATCTGAGGTCTTGGTGAAAAGCTTGGAAGATAAGGTGGTTGTAAAGAAGGTACTTAGATCTCTACCTAGAAGGTTTGATCCTAAAATCTATGGTATTGAAGAAGCTAAATATTTGAATGCTTTAAAGTTGATTGAGTTGCATGGAAAATTGAATGCACTTGAGATTAGATTTGAAAATGAAGATTCTATAAGGAAAGAAGTTGCTTTTAGAGTATCTTTGAAGTTGGTTGATCATGATTCTGATTATGGATTATATCTGGAAGGAGAAATTTTTGTTTATGAAAGTGCAAAGAGGTTCCGGTAAGTACAAAGGTAAATTACCTTTCAAATGTTTTAACTATGGAGAAGATGAAAATTTCATGGCTAAGTGTTCCCATAAGAATACTAACAATGTTGAACAAAAAAATGGAAAGAAATATTTTCAGAGAAGATTCAAAGGTCAGAGAAATCAGAAGAGTTTCTATTCTAATGAGGAAGAAGATTATTCCATTGAAGATGAAGATGAAGATGTATTCGGTGAAGAAAATGGAAAAGTTGTGTTCATGGCTTTTGAAATTTCTAAAGGGCCCCACTTGGTCATAGTAGTGCCAGGAAAATTTATAATGAGAGATTGATGGGTGTATGAGCTCTGCTAGGGTTTTGTGTTTTTTGTGGTCACCCTTTTGTGTCATACTGCGCTTCCTACACAAGAAAACCCTCTTTTATTGTGTGTACGACCGCATTTACTGCGGTTTCTTGTTTTAATATGCCTTCAACTGGCTCTAACCCAACAATTCTTGTTGGTATTAGTGGTTCGACTATGATAATCAATGGATCCTCCTCTGAACAAACGTCCCCAAAAATTTGTTCTGAAATTCTTTCACGAGGTAAGTACTCTGATTCACTAGCTGATGTGGTTTTTCTTTTACCAGATTTTGATTCTTCATGTCAATGGCTTGAGCAGTACACCCTTGTTGGGTATTTTGTTGGGAGAACTCCCCCTGAAAGTGTGCTTAAAGATTGGGTTAACAAGGCTTGGGTCCCTCATGGGGTCCGCCTTGATATGGTCTAAAACTTAACCAAGGGTTTCTTTTTGTTCCGCTTTGTGGAGGTCAACCATGTGCAGGCCATCTTAAGCCATGGGCCCTGGTATGTATGGTCCTCTCTATTAGTTTTTCAAGCATGGACCCATGACTTTGCTGTCTCGAATAACACCAAGTGGCGGGTCCCATTCTGGATTGAATTTCCTAGTCTACCTTTGCCTTGTGTGCCTTTCCTGAATAGTATAGCCTCCTCACTCGGGAGGGTTATTTTCATTGAGCCAGATAGGTTCTTTTAGGCCCACCCCCAAAAGAGGGTTTGTGTGGAAGTTAACCTTTCCAAAGATTTAAAGGACTCCATTGATATCCAAATTGGAGCTTTCTGCCACACCCAAAAGGTCACCTATTTTAATTTTCCCAACATGTGTTATAGGTGTCAGTTTGCGGATCATAAGGTAAAGGACTGCCCTTTAACAGTTCCTTGTACACCTTCTCTGCCATGAGATGCTGAAAAGCCTCATTCGGCAGCTGCATCTGCTTCCAAACCTGATGTGAAATGGACTACGATTATGAACCGAAAGAATAAGTCCACAGGTTCTGGGTCAGGTCCCGTGACCTCTGAGCCAGCGAAAGATGTTTCAAACCCTTCTGTGAAGGGGAAAGAAGCTCTAGTTGGAGATGATTATGTTTCACAATAGCCTCAGCCAAAGGCTATGCCTTGGTGGACTACTATCATGTTAACATAGTCGAACGTGGCTTCACAGCTGAATGTGGCTTCGTAGCCTAATGTGGCTTCTCCTATGCTAGGAGCTCATAGGTGTTCTCGCAGCCCTTCCCCTCCTAGGGAAGAAGGGGAATATGTTCATGAAAAATGGAGGATGTCCTCCCCGTCCATCCAGATTGGATCAGTTCCAGCATAATTTTTACATAATTGTTTCTCTTCTCTAACTGAAGAGGAATTGGGTTTCAAAAATATGGAGGATTTTCACTCATGAAGTTCCTTTCATGGAATGTTTGAGGCCTGACAGATCTCTCTAGAAAGTATTCTATTAGGGATACCTTGTGCAAATACCCTGGTGTTGAAGTGCTTTGTCTCCAAGAAGTTAAAATTTCTTATTTTTTGCTTGCCGCGGCTAGTCGTTCTATTTGGATAGCCAATAAAATGTTTTGTACTACCCACGATGTTGGGCGTGGCGAAGCTATCATCATTTTGGCCCCATGGTGGCACTCCTCTGTGGTTGACCACGGGTTTGATCCCACTCATCAGCTCATCTGGATCCTCCTCAACATTGATAACCATTCCTTTGGGATTATTAATGTCTATGCTTCTAATGATGTTGTGGAACACTCTTTGCTCTGGCGTTGGATTGCTGATTCTTTACTAGTTGCTACTTGGTTACTATGTGGGGACTTCAATATGGTAGAAATGGCATCTGACAAATATGGCACTCTGCCTTTTAGATGGATAACTAGGGAAAGGGAGGCATGGTTTTACATGAGCAATAAGTTGGGGCTTTTGATCCCAATATTGGTCATCGCCATTCTCATTCTCTCTGGCACACTTGGTGCAATTACCGAGCCTGTTCTGATAGAATTTTTAAGCAATTTGATCATGTCATGATCTCGACGCAATCTTTTTTCTCTTTTGACAGCTCCTCTCTCCTAGTTAAGCCATTAGTGGATCTGACTTTGTTAGATCATTTCCCCATTTCCTTTTGGATTGAATGGGAGACTCGACAACCTAGTACGTGTAAAACTTAGTTTTTTTTAAACACGTCCTTACTCTGCCACAAGCCTACCTTGGCCCACATTCATAAATTTTGGAATTTGGAGTGTAGGCCAGCTCATCATACAAGCTAGATTTCTTGGTGGAATGAGGCTATCATCTACATGGCTAGATTTTTGTGCATTTATAGGTGTCAGCTAGCTATTTTTTGCCGACGGTCTTATGAGGCTACCACCGCTAACCTCTATACTGCCTCTGAGGCTTTGGCAGCTAGCCCCTTTTCTCCTTCCTTACAAGTCAAGGTGGTAGAGCTAAGGCACAAAAAACAAATTGCTGACAACTATGCTACTCAAGGAGCACAAATCAAAGCCCAGTTACACTGGCTAAAAGTTGGTGGTCACGCCTCCAAAGAATTTTTCTTGGCTCTATGTGCCAGGCACTCATCCCTGGGCATTAAAAAAATCAAATATGGTTCTCAGGTGCTCTCTGAGTTTCCTGACATTCTCCAAGCCTTTGTGCTTCATTATGAGAAATTTTTCACTGCATAAGAAGTCACGTCTGTGCGACAACAAGCCCTTCAGGATTGCCTTGTTGTTGTGCCAAATAAGCTTTCTTCAGCTCTGAATTTTTTTTGAGATCAACTTTTATCAGTTGATGATTTCAAAGAGGTTGTGTACTCCATGGCTGATGACAAAGCCCTGTGAATTGATGGATTCCCTTGTAAATTCTACAAATCCATGTGGGAAGATATTGGCCATGATCTGCATCAAATTTACTTAGAAACATTTCACTCTAATTCCCAGGGTAATTTAATCAATAAAGGTAGCATAAAATTCATACCTAAACCAGGTGACCCAAAAGACATCTATAATTAGCAACCTATCACACTTCTTAATGTCTCCTACAAGATTATCACCAAGGCTTTAGCTCTTAAAATTTGCCATCTTCTACCTCAGATCGTGTGCCTAGAACAAACTGGGTTCATCAAATCCAGATTTATTTTGGATAATATCATCGCTATTTGGGAAGGCATGAAATGGGCCAGACACTCAAACCAAAAAGTCATGTTCATTAAAATTGACTTTGCCAAGGCTTATGATCACATTGAATGGCTGTTTATTCTTGCTATGCTGCAAGCCTTAGGGTTTGGGCCCAATTTCATTTAATCTATTTAAATTCTCTTTACGGATGCCTCAACTTGTATCACCATCAATGGTCATCAGTCCTCTGCCTTTGGACTCTTTTGTTTCATCAGGAAAGGGTGCCCGCTAGCAGCCTCTTTATATGTGCTTGCAGCTGAGGGTTTTGGTTATCTTTTGGCCAATGCGGTTTCCTAGCAGCAAGTCAAGGGCATTTCTCTGTTGAACTTTCAAACTTAGCTTGTTAATGGCCATTTTGCTGATGACTCATTCCTCACCCTTTTGGAGGATGAAGATTCCATTACAGTGGCTCTTGAGTGTCTTAACACCTTATGTCTTGCCTTCGGCTCTGCCATCTAGTGTCATAAAACTTTGTGTTATCGACAATCTATCTTGCCCTCCCCATCGTGGCTGCAACAGTATGGCTGGAAATGGATTGGGCCTGGTGAAGTTTTTTAGTTTGTAGGCATTCCCTTTGCTTTTCAGACATCTCTGGCCGAGCTTTGGCAAGCCATGCTCTCCAGAGTTGAGAAAAAGCTTACTTATATGGTTACTAAGCCCCTCTCTTTAGTAGGGAAATTCCAGGTGTGTTCCAAAATCCTAGCGGCCACCCATGTTTATTATTCTTCTTGCTGGGCCCCCTCCAAAGCTGCCTATGGCAAGCTTGAGAAGTTGCTTCATAGTTTTCTCTAGGCCTCCTTTGAATCTCACAAAGGGTTTCATTGTGTGGCTTGGGAATTCTGTTGTCTTCCCAGAGATTCAGGAGGCCTTGGGTTACTTTCTACTCAATGGCAAGGGACTGCTCTGTGTGTTAAATGGATTATTCGTGCCCTTACTGGCGACAAGGCCTGGAAAATTCTTCTCAGGCATAGTATTCCAGCTTCCTTGTTCATAGACCTACCTAGAAGGGAATTGGCTTTCAAACCCTTCTGGTCATGAATGAACCAATCCAAATTGTTGGAACTTTTGTGGCCAAAAGCATTTGGCAGGCCTGGGAAGTTGTCAAATCTTGGCTCTATTGGGTTGGCTCTAGTTTTCGAGATGGTCTCTCTCTCAACCAGCAGAATGTTTGGTGGTTGCCTCTTTTTTCTAGCAATGGTCAACCGCTAGTTAAGTCGCTAGGGCTTAAGGCACTCAAATTTCACAAGAAGGGTATCCAGACCCTGCAACAGATTTTTTGAGACCCACCATGCGTATCATGCCATGGGATACTTTTCGTGCCTAGTATAAGCTTCATAACTAGGACCATGCTACTTATGATGGTTTGGTGAATGCCATTCTTGCTGAAATGCTTCATAAGTTTGGAATTCATAGAAACAAACCTTGGTGGAAAGACTGGAAGTGGTTTCTAGACACCCCTTTCAGGAACTACAAGCCTCAGCTTGGTTATAGGTGGCTCTCACCACATTTTCCTATGATTCAAAGTTTGAACTAGAGGTGGCTTCTTCAATCTCCCACTGATGTCTAGCGTAAAATATTTACTGCCACTTGGTCTGCAAGTGTTGAGTTGAAGCTTTCCCATTTTTCCTGGTGTATTCTTTTCTAGGGCTTGCCTGTGGGCTCTTGACTGGTCCACCTGGGGGTTCGGGACCCTCGTTGCCCTTTTTGTGGGTAAGCTAAGAATTTTAAGCATCCTTTCTGGTTTTTTCCCAGAGCTCAACAGCTTTGGACTTGGATTCATGACTTTTTTTGGCCCTTTCTGCCAGAACCTTTCTCTTGGAATATGGTGTTGCTTGGAGATTCTCCCAGAATTCCTGCAAAATTCACCCAGCTTTGGCACACTTTCAGGGTGGAAATTCTTTTCAATATTTGGAAGGATAGAAATGCTTGCATTTTTTCACATTCTCAAATGGATATCTAGGTATCTTTATATGCTAAAGCTATGATTTTTTCTAATGTGCTTTTACAGGTTCAAGTGCAAGCAAATAAAGTTGTACTTGAGGTTGCTCACCTCCAGGTTCTCCTGGACCACTAGGGAAATTCCCCTTGTACTGTTGCTCAGGTCCCTGCTTCGCCCACCTCTTCCTATGGTCGGTCGCCCTCTAGGGGCCGGCAACAAAGTGGCTCTACGCGTCCCCATTCACAACCCCTGCCTCGGCGAGATTCTCGCACTCCTCGGCGAAATCGCTCTCCTCCACCGCAGGCTACTCAGGGGTGGCCTTCTGACAGTGCTTCGAGGAGTGGCAGTGGTGGTGGGTGGCCCTCTAATGATCCTCCTGCTTCTAGCTCTGGGTGGCTAGTTACTGGTAAAGCTTTCCCATGTATGGCGCTTGCAATCTTGCCCCGACGCGAGGAAGAAGATAAAGAAAAAAAGATGTTGATGATCGTTGGGGTCCTCCTCCTGACATCACTCTAGACCCCGTTGATGTATGGGGGAAAAATTTGGATGACAGAGACCCTTATGGCTCTGTTGGCACTGCTTTGGCCGCTTAATGGCCTTTTATCTTTGTTATTTTTTGGACTTTTGGGCTTAGCCCACGTTCTCTGTTAATTTTTTGGGCATGGCCCATGTGACTCTTGGGGTGTGCCTCTCTACCACCCACCCTTTTTTTGTGAGTATATATCTTTATATTTGAGTTAATATAGATAGCTGCCTATTCATCAAAAAATTTTCTAAAGGAGATACCGAAATGGGTTCCAAAGACAATGAAGAAGAAGTAGATCTTAAGGAGAAATTGTTATGGGTTGAAAAAGAAATCAATAAGCTGAAGGAAAAAATTGCAAAATAAGTGAGAGCTAAAGAAAGAATATCAAAAGATTTAAAGATTTTTGAAAAGATGATTGTTGATCTGAAGATTCAGGTAGAAGAAGCAAAAAGAGTGGAAGAAGTTATAACAAAGAGATTACTATCAAGAGACAAAGATTGTAAGAAGATTGAAGAAAAAATTGTTGTAGGAAGAAAAGAACTTGAGAAGGTAAATCAGCATCTGCATTTGAAGTTCAGTAAAATTACTAAACTACTAGATCAAATATTGGAATATCAAAAATATTCACATGGAAAAACTAGAGTAGGTTTTGATGACCAGAAGAAAAAGGTGATAGAACAGTTAGAGAAGGCTACTAAGGCAAGTCTAGAAGTGACAAGTTCCAAAAGTTCAAGGTAAAAAATGATAATGACAAGTGATGGAACTATGACTTAGAATGATGGATTTATTCAAGCTTAGAAGAAAAAGAAGAAGATCCAAAGGACAAGGATACAATACCATGTCAAAATTTTCTTTTTCTGGTTATTGTTTTAATTGTAATGATTATGGACATAAGGTTGTGGATTATAGAAGAGTTTTGGTAAGAACAAATTATTTTTTCAGTAATAATGCCTTTGCATCTCTATTCAAATTTAATGTCATTTATTTCAAGTGCAAAAATTTTGGAAACAATGCAAGGAACTACATAAGTAATTTTTTTAGTTCCCTGTTACTAGAAAAAGGAAGAAGTGATGTTTCAGAGAAGGTCTAGAAGATGATCCTTGAAGAAAATAAGTTTGAAAATTCTATGATTGATCAAACTTCGTTACATGCTCAGAAGGAGAAGAACCTTTGGATTATTAACAATGGTTGCTCTATTCATATGAGTAGAGATAAAATAAAGTTCATGAATTTTAAGACATTTGAAGGTGGTTCAATTACCCTTGGAAATAATTCAATTTCCAAAATTTCCAATAAGGGTACTTTAAGTCTTGATGGTGGTAAGAAAAAGACACATGATGTTTTGTATGTTGAAGGTTTAAAAAATAATTTTTTGAGTGTCAAATTAGGGAATCAAGTATCGGTGAGTTGATTGTGAAAGGAAGCAAGAAAGATAGTGATATTTATCACCTCAGTGAGTTAAATAGATAGAGTTGTCTCACTATGTAGAAGGATGAAAGTTGGATTTGGCACAAAAGGTTAGGACACATGAGTTTTGATGATATTGTCAAGATTAGTTCAAAAGGGTTGGTCCAAGATATGCCAAGAATTAAGAAACCTCAATCAATCAACTATAAGCCATGTCATGAAGGAAAGAGGACAAGATGAACATTTCCTACTAAGGAGTATTCCACATAAAAACCATTATATTTGGTACATACAGATCTATACAGATTAATGAGGACTAAGAGTTCACAAGGAGATAGGTATTTCATGATGTTGATTGATGATTATACTAGGGTGACTTGGATTATATATCTAAAAGAGAAGTCATAATCTTTTGAGAAGTTCAAAGAATTTGAGGCTATGGTGGAGAATGAAACCAACGGGATAGTAAAAGTCCTGAGATTAGCTAGGGGTGGGGAATTTACAATTACGAAGTATGAAATATTTGTGAAGAGAATGGAATCTAGAGGAAGTTCTCTACCCCTAGGAATCTACAGTAAAATGGATTTGTAGAAAGAAAGAACCTGACTGTACAAGAAGTGGAAAGGACTATGCTATGTCAAGAAAATCTATTGGATATTTATTGGAGAGAAGCTATATAGATAAGTGTGTATATTCTGAATAGATTTTAGATCAGGCATAAGTCAATGGAGACTCCATATGAGTTAGAAAGGAAGACCAACATTGGTAAATCACCTCAGTTTATTTGGAAGCAAGTGCTACATGAAGAGAGATGAAGATAAATTGGGTAAGTTTGATTCAAGATCAGATGAAGGCATTTTTCTTGGTTACTCTTTAAGAAGTAAAGCTTACATGTGTTACAACAAAAGATTAGAGAGGATAGTTGAAAGTGCAAGTGTGAAGATTGATGAAACTATTTAGAATACTACTATTCCAAAAGTAGAAGATGAAGAAGAATAAATTCATAGAAACATTGAAAACTCAAAAGAAGTTATTCCAAAAACTCCAGCTAAGTATGTTAAAAAAAATCACCCTATAGATCAGATCATAAGTGATAAAGATATGGGGTTCTAACTTGGAAGAGGCTAGAAAGGTCAAAAGAAAAAGTAAAATTTTCCTTACTATCAAAGATAGAACCAAAGGAATACAAAGATGCAATCAAAGAAGAAGGATGAATAGAAGCTATGGAGGAAGAACTAAATCACATCATGAAGAATGAGACTTAGGAACTTGTCCCAAGACCTAAAGATAAGAATGTGATTAGAACAAATTGGGTATTTAGAAACAAGTTGAATGAAGAACGTGAAGTGATTCAGAACAAAGCAAGACTTGTGTGTAAAGGGTATGCTCAATTGAAAGGAATGGACATTGAAGAAACATTTGTTTCAATGGCTAGGCTAGAAGCAATCAAGATGTTCTTAGCTCTCTTAGCATTCAAGAATTTCAAAGTGTATCAGATGGATGTGAAGTTAGCATTCTTGAATGTACAACTTGAAGAAGAGGTATATATTGAACAACTAGAAGGTTTTCAATGTACCAAGAATCTGAATTATGTGTGCAAGTTGAAGAAGGCTCTATATGAACTCAAGAAAGCTCCTAGAGCTTAGTATTCAAGGTTGGATGGATACTTGTAGTAGTAAGGACTTTAGAGAGGTTGTGTAGACAATAATATGCACATAAAAGCAAAAGGAGATTTATTTTGATAGTTGTGGCTTATGTTGATGACATCATTTTTGGAGGTAGTAGTGAAGAAATGTGTAAAAAAATTCAGAAGTGTATGTAAAATGAATTTGAGATGTCTATGTTAGGAGAATTATCTTTCTTCTCAGGGTTACAAATTGTTCAATTAGATAAATGGATTTTTATTTCATAATAAAAATGCATAAAGGAGATGTTAAGCAAGTTCAAGATGGAAGATTACAAACTTGTTGCAACACCTATGGCTACCAGATGTAAGTTGAGCAAGGATGATGACTTGGATTTGGTAGATCAAACTTTGTACCATTCTATGATTAGAAGTTTGTTGTATGTGATAGCATCCAAACTAGATATTATGCAGGCAGTTGGAATGGTTGCTAGATTTCAAGAAGCACATAAAGAGACTCATGTAAAGGTAGTGAAGAGGATACTCGGGTATTTGAAGGCTACTACAAAATTTGGTCTATGGTATCCAAAGAGTGAAAATTTCACTCTTACTGCATATACAACTATAGATTGGTCGGGATGTGTGGATGACTAGAAGAGAACAAGTGGTGGTGTATTTTTCTTTGGAGATAGTGTGGTGTCCTAGTTGTGTCAGAATCAAGAATCAATTTCTTTATCTACAATAAAAGTGGAATACATTGTTGCAAAATCATGCTACACCCAGGTGCTTTGGATGAAGTAAAGTTTGAAGGAAATAAAAAACTGTGTTCAAAGATCCCATCACAATTATTTGTGATAACAAAAGTGAAATAAACATTGCAAAGAATTTGGTGATGCAATCAAGAAAAAAATACATTGCAATCAAATATACTTTCTTGAGAGAGAAGGTTGCAAAGAAAGAAGTAAGATTGGAATATGTGGACACAAAGGAGCAATTTGTAGACATATCCACAAAGCAACTTCCTAAGGAGACATTTGAGATTCTTCGACAAAATTTGGGAGTTGTTTCTCCCTCCTCTTGATTCAAGAGGAAATTATAGGGTGAGGGGGCACTTGGTCTCCCTATTGCAAGAAGGGTTGGTGCTCTTACGAAGTGTTCTTAGAAGTAATGATGCATGGAATTAGGGGGAGTCTATCTAAGAAACAAGTTTTTGGATGTTGCAATGTATTGATTTGGGGGAGAAAGATTGTCGATCCTTTTGCATTGATTTCAAAGGGGGAGAAAGTGGGCTTGAAATGTTGAATTGAGGAAATGCTAAATTAAGTAAAAGTGATCTCAGAATGCCATATCTTTCATAGGGGGAGTAAATGCTACAATCGATAAATCATTCTAACATTATCTTTTGGGAGTGTTAGTAGCCCCAACATTTTTTTTTCCATCAATGACAAAGGGGGATATTGTTGAGCATAGGTTGTCATTGATATCAAACTGATGTTAGTAGGTCATTGTTATTGATAGTGGTTATCAAATTGTGACAAGGCTGTTAGATGTGAAGTTTTTCAAAGATGAAGAAGACTGTAGGAGTACTAGAAATGACATTTATTTGAAGGTCTCACAAGCATGTTTGTCAATGTGTAGACTGTCTAATCGATTCAGGTATCATGAAGCATGTTTTTGTTGTGGTGTGATCACCTTTAAATAGTTAATGTTTTTATTACACCATATTGGGTATACAGTCAACATGAGTGTGGTGGTCTGGAAGGATATCTTTTGGGTAGAGAGATTTCTAAATATGGTTGAAATTTCTCTTAGAAATGAAGTATAGCTTTGTGGTTTGGAAGGAGAGTATCTCTACACTAGTTCTATCAGTTTCCTAAGCTTTTGGTGGTGCAACTTAGTATGATAAAAATTCTGAAAATTATTTCTTGTATATCTCGTATTCTCTCGTATTCTCTCCTATATGATCCTGGGTTTCCACTTATATCTGGTGTTATCTGTTATCTTGTGTTGTGCTTTAATTACTAGCTTGTATGGTTCAGTTCTTTTCATGTTGAAAATCTATATAATAGTTGTAAAGGTTTTCAAAATTGTTTTTATCTACTGATTCAACCCCCCTCTTAGTAGATTGTGTGCCCTTCACTAATTTACAATTGTGTGTTCATAACCTCAACTGAGTTATCCACTTGTTGATGACCTTCTATTGAGGGGGGTCTAATATCAACTTAGCATATCCATCTATGACATCCATCTTACTATTTTTTGAAAGAAATGTATCAATAATTTCATCCTCTCGTGCCATAATATCTTCCCAAGTAAGAGAAGTATTGGGAGAGAAACAAACAAGATTATCATGATAGCCAATGCTTGGATCCTCTAATACCATGGTACCTTCTTCACAAGTGGGTAAGGTATCAGGAGAAGAATAACTATGCTTATCACGATCGTCCATGATTGCATCCTCTTGCACCAAAGTATTCTCACAAGCCGAGAAAATGTTTGGAGGTAAATGAAGATTAGGAAAAGTGATATTAAGGAATGTGTCAATGATTTTATTTTCTTGTATTAAGATACTTGTGCAGTTTTGCACACACGTCCCACTGAAAGTGGGGACCCTCTTTTTGCTCTAATTTTTTGGTGTCTTTTGGCCCCTTAATTTATTGATTTCATTGCCTTTGGAGGTCCTTAGATGTTCATCTTGCTTGTCCAAGTCCTTCCTCCGAGGTGTGCTTCAAAAAACTAAGTTCTGAACAAAATTCGGGCTCTTGCCCCAATCCCGGATTTTCCGGTCTGTCCGAATTTTCCTGGTTTTCATGAAAATTATGGAGTCTGCCGGACCCGGATTTTCCCGGATTCTGGTCTGGAGTCCGTCGGACCCAAATTTTCCCGGATTTTGGTCTAGAGTCTGCCTGTCCCGGAATTTCCTGGATTTTCCCCTTGGTCTGATTTCCCCGGAAGGGCCCAAATCCCGAAATTTCTCAGAATGGAAATTTTTCGGAAAATAATTATTATTATTTTTTTTTTTCCAAAATGGATTTTTTAAAATATTCCTGAAAATGAAAATGGAAAAAATTCTGAAAATGGAAAGTTTCCCTATAAAAATGTAAGTTTTTTAGAAAAGGTCAAAATTTTATTCAAATTTAATTTGGATTGGATTTTTAACATGTGAGTTATTGATGGTGATATTTATTTTTCAGGATTAAATAGATATTAAAAGTGGGACCTGCCTAAGAATCCATGCCAAAACTGTCTACAGCTGGAGGACTTTCTGGAAGACACGTGAATCTGATCTTGTTGGAGATCATTGGCCGACATGGATAATATTCATGCATTTAATTCAAATCTTGTCCTATTTTGAAATTCTCATGGCCGACCTATTTTGGGGCCAGTTATTATTGTAAAATCTAATTGGGCCGACATGTTTGGGGTTTTCTATAAATGGCATTTTTGCCTCATTTGTAAGGGGGGTAGATAGATAGAATAGAGAACAAAGGAATACATGGATAGATACAAGCAAGTTTAGCAGTAGTTAGAGTCAAGAGTTAGCTTCTTTCAAGCAAATGTTGTAACAAAACATTGGAATTGTTGCTAGAGTTTGGTGATTCAATACAATTGAAGGCATTGTGATTTTCTGGTGATCTCTTTTGTGTTGACTTATCTTGCATGGTTCTTATGATTCTATCTTTCTTTCAAATTGCTCAAGGTTGTTAGATTTAGATTTAAATCCAATTCAATGATGTTTATGATTTAGTGTTTGAAGTGTTTGCAACAATCCCTAGTCCATACTTTTTGCAGCTAGTTGATTGTTAGTTGCTTTGCAAAGTTAGCCTGGACCTTTATATTCATTTTTCTTGGTTCAATTGTGGAGATTTATTCATTTCAACTGCAATTGGGTTGTCTTGGGTGAATGTTCATGATCTGAAAATCTTTAAAACCTTAGAAGATTGCACTATTTCTGTAAGATTGTAGATTTATCTTGATCAAGCAGAGATTGGTTTCGTGGGGATTGGTCCACCTCAAGTGTTTTATCATTTGCATTGTTAACCTTAGGAGTTAGAATATAATAGAATCTCTCTAAACCCTTATCTCTTTTGCTGTTTATTTTGAATATGGGTTAGTTTTAGGATTGAAAGCATCACCATATTATTGCATCTGATGAAAATTCACTTCCAACATTGTTCATTTGTAAGGCCCCTTGTGATTACCAACATTTTCACACATTATTTGAGTTGTTTATGCATTGTCAAGACCTGACACTCGAGAGACCTTGGGGTGATTTTAGCACTTGTTGTTGAGAATTCACCTTTCAAGAGAGATATAATATTATTTTTTGTCTGAGTTGTTGCTGTGCAGAAAACACCATCAACAATACTCTCACAATTAGGAGGGATATTATGAGAATTATCGTTAGTATCAATGATTGCATTTTTTGGAATGTTAGAAGATTTAGTGAACAATGTAGGTGAGATGAAGTCTCCAAGGGCATCATCTAACATGTCAAAGTCATCACAACAAAAAGAGCCTAATAAATATACAATGCGCTTGTGGAAAGACATCTAATATGATTAGATTACTCTGCTTCCCCAAGTTGAATCATTAAATTTTAATTTTAATGTCGGTTTACATGTGCTAAGGAAAATGATAAGAGTCACACCACCCAAAACCCACAAAAATCACAACAACAGATACCAACACAAAAGATGTGAGACAAAAAAATGATTCACTTTCAATTATTTTTAGAAAATGAAATTAGAAATTCAAAGCTTACATGCTACAGCCTTATGGGCTTGATTCATTACAACAAAATCAACTCTAAAAATAAAATCTACTATTCGAAGCCACAATCTACACTATTAGGGCCACCTTCTACAACCCCCACTTAACCCTTTTTATTTTCCACAATAACCACCCTAGAATGTTCTAGAAAGTTCAAATTTTCCCTTTTTGTTCTAGCATCAAATGTCCCACTATTTGGTTTTTGGCCTAGGAAGAAATTTTTATTAAATTCACTTTTTTGAGGACCAACTTCGCGGGGCCATAAATTTTGATCCGGGTGTCTGATTTCCTATTATTGCATATCGTTGGAAAGCTCTCAGCAAGCTCTACAACATGTAAATCTTGTCATAAGTTGGTTCAACCACTTTTTGAGCTATTTTGGGGCCTCTAATGTTTTATATCTAAATTTGAAGCTACATTGGAGAAATTTCTCAAGACTGAAACTTTAATTTCTCCCAAACTATGTAGGGTATTGAGGTGATCTTTAGCGACCATAAATGTTTTTTAGCTCTGCTCCTTGGGGTAAATTTTCATGTCCATACGAGCCCGTTTAGGCTAACTTACTAAAAATAGTAAGTGCCTATTTTTTGCTATTTTTGATGCCTGACAGTCTTAGACCCCTTAAGTACCATCATGGGACTCAAAATGACTAAAGAAAATAAAGAAAACAATTTTTTTTGGGTGATGCAAGATTTCCCTACACTAGTGGATGCTCTTGCATCAGAAAATAGAACTAAAAACAAACTACTAGACCTAATGCAAGCACAAATCTAGAAACTAGGTTCTAGATATGCAAACTAACAATAGGTATTAATCTATTCTAGATATTTGAGGTAGGTTTTTGGAGGACTAGGATGCCCTAGGGTGTTTGAGTCCTATTAGGGATTTTTCTGAGATTTTAGTTTCAGAGGCATTAGTGATAGGAACTAACTGTGTGCTAGCTTGCAAACCTAGATTTAAAATTAATTATATTGTATTTTATAAGTTTATGGATTGTGTAATGTGTTGGAAGAACCTAGGGTTTTTGAATTTTTATAAAAAAAAAACTAATTTATCCAAATTATGCAATGTTTTAGAAAATGTAAATAATTGTCCTACATATTTGATAATCTTCAATACTAAAATACAACATTTTTTCATAAATTTGTAACAAATGAAGCACAATGAAAAAAATCTTTAACATGCAATAACACTTTTATAGAATTTAAAATTTAATATTTGCAAGCAGAATCAGACAGAGAATACAGAGACAAAGACTTGTGCAAAAATTTTCTGAGCCACCTGTAGCAAGACAGAGGTACCCTAGGGCATTTGAGTCCTTGATAGAGGTTTAGAAAAATAAAAAATTGAAATTTAATTAGATTTCCTATAGGTTCTACTTTTGTGTGCAAACAAGTTTGACATTGATTTTTTATAAGATTTTGGTCAATTTCTAATTGTGAAATCGAAAATACAATTGTACAACAATGTTGAAAATGATTGAACAATAAATGACAATGTGGAATATAATTTTTGAGATCTAAGATGCAATAATTGACTAATTCCAAGATGCAAACTTTTGAGAATGGTGATTTGAAATAAAATAATGCAATTTTTCACTTTTCTTGACCTAAATGAAAGATGCCTAAATGGATGCAATGAAAAGTTTTATATTTTAATGACCTAATGAATGCAATTTGAATCTAGATCTGATTTGAAATACTTAAAATTAATCCTATTACAACCTATGATGCAATATGGAATGCAATTGTTTTAAATTTTTATGATCTTTATGATGCAAAAATGAAACCCTAAATGAACAATGCAAGACAATATAATGTAAAACCTAGATCTATGGTTTGAAAGGCTTCCAATATCAAAAGTTTTATTATGTAAAAATGTCAAGTTCACCAAAATTTAGCATAAAAAGGGAACCCTAAGTTAAGAGCATAAAACCTAGGATTGTTTCTACTCCCTTTTCAAAGTTACATTAGCATGCAAATCAACAAGGTGTTTAGATTGACTTTTAGCCATGAAGGTGAGTCAATCAGACCTAGATCTGATCCTTTTTAGTCTTAGAAATGGATTGAAATTGATTTTCTATAATTGACTTAATTCAACTATGTGTCCTAGTATGAAAATTGCAATATCTTGATAATGCACAGACTAAAACAACAATTTGTAGGTAGATTTGGGAAGTGTAGAGGACTATTTATCAGCCCAAAAAAATTGGTTTCAAATAGAATAGGAGGAATCATTCACCCTAGGTCATATAATTTTGTGTATGCCTCTCCTGCTTTGTATTTGAGGCCCTCTAGTTACATACTTGGGACTTTCATTTCCACTTGCAAATTTGTCGAATCACTGTTAGATAATTTTGTAGGTGAGTTTTTGAGAATTGACAAGGTGTAGGTCTTCAAATGCAACAATGAAAAATTTGTATTCAATTTCCCTTCAACCCTCTTCAAACTTAAAACTTGCAAATTCAAAGAGAGGGAAAATGTTGGGCCATTTAGGGGCTTTCCTTAGTCAAACCCTGTGTAAGTGTTTCCACTTCCACATAGAAAATTCAATGATAAAATGATAATGAATAGGAAGGAATGATGAAATAAAAAAGTTATACAACTCACCACCCTTCAATGAATTCCTTGGAGGACTGAAGTCATGCACATCACTTCAAGATCTTGGATCTTTCTTGCTTGATTTTCTTGCATGCTTTGGAGACCTATACAAGTGTTATCCTTCACAAAACAATGATAATATGAACACTCATAAACTAACATATAATTTGACATGATGTTAGGATATTGAATTACTACAATAAAGCTTTGAAATGCTTCTCTTGACTTGATAGTTCTCTTGATCATAAGTTTTCCAATAGTTTTCTTGTTAGATTTCAAATGATGCAATAACTAGGTATTTATAGGAATTTCTCTAATTTCCCAAGAATTAAATCCCAATAGCCGGAATTTGCAATTTTAATTTGAAAGTTAAGATGCCAACTATGATATATCAAAATTAGGAAATTAAGTGTCAAGGGAAAAATAATAGTTGGATGCATTTGTTCAATGCTTGCAATTTCTCAAAAAGTCATACAAATGGGCTATAGAATGCATAATTTAGGAAATTAGGGACCCAATTAGGCTCAATAATTTAGGGGGTGCAAAACATAGTGTGAAATTTTCAAGGGTGGAAATTTATGATGCTGCACTCTTAATTATGCTTCTTAGCATCACTGAGTTCTAAACACATAAAATCACTTGTGCATAAGTTTCATAAGTTAACAACCGTTGAGGGTGAAATTGTACCATTTGGAATAAATCATGCAAGATTACTATAATTCACATGATCCTATCCAATATTAGAGTTGAATCTTAAAATAATATATCATATTCAAAACCATGCTAATTTAATATCATATCTACATTCTATCACTAATCATCATTTATTAGCTCCTTAAAATCAACAAAATTTAAACAAGATTTGTAAACATCTAACCAACTCATTTCTAATTTAATTAGCTTTAACTCTTTATTTAAGTATTGATTGATAGTTATTATTTTATATCAATTTATCAAACACATGTAAATAAACACTTATTTACTATTATGTGAGATTAAATAAATATGAGCATCCTTCATATTATTAGTTGAAAAATTAACTAAATTTATAATTGTTTAATTTAAAATCTCTAATATATTATATTAATATTAAATATAATAATACCGATAAAAACAAGATTAGAAATGCATAACCTTAGATACTGTTAAAATATAATTAAGTGAAAATGATCACAGTAACCTAATCTAGTAGTAAAAATTACATTACAAACCTAAGGGCACTCCAAACTATAAAAAACAATCACCAATGTAAAAATAAATTTAATGTTGGTATCATTATATTTTTTTCCATGTGTTTGTTTTTTAATTAGATTAAGCAAGAAAAAAGGATCTCGACCCTTTACAAAATCTTCCATAAGGCAAGACAAAATAGGCCCTAAAATGGCCTAAAACAACATAACAACTATTTAGGGTGAAATGAGAAGGGTCTAAACTAAATGAATTAATCTAAGTCAATATCTCCACCCAAACATCAAAACACAAAATAAACCAAGAGATGGTGCTTGAATGTTGTCCTCAAGGAAGAGTCAAGCAAGTTGATTGGGGTTTTGGTTCCTTTGTTGTAAGTGCAATGATTGATGGATGATATGCATTGTACTAGGTTAATTATGACTAGATTGACTAAATTTGACAAAATGTAGATGCTACAAAATGAATGAACAAAAATAGAAAGCATATCTAAGAAGAAAGCATAGAGAGGAACCTGGTATAAAAATAAAGGCTAATTGTTGAGGATGCTAGTGCACCACACAAATATACATGCATGTTGTGTGGTAGTCTAAAAAGTATAGAAAATTAGGGTTTCTTGCCTATATGGATCCAATATACTTTGCACATTTGTGCCAGATAAAATCCAAAATTAGGGTGAAAATATGTTTGAATAATATGATACTTTAATTTCTTAATGATAAACTAGAAAGGACAAAAGATAAGGTCTTAGGAGTCTCCAAATGTGTTGAGATGTTGAATATTCCTTCCACAATAATGACGTATACACCTACAAAATGGAAAGTGGAAAAGAGTTGTGATGTATAGAGGCTTTCCTTAGTCAAACCTCATGTTGGTGTTCCCACCTCCACAAAAACAATGATGATGATAGAGAGTGTGTTCTTTTAATGAGCAGAGGAAACACAAATAACAATGATAATGATAAACAACACAATGATAAATTTTACCATTCAAATTTGAAACCCTTGTTGGACTAATGTAGCCACACAAATCAAACACAAGGAGTAAGAGGCTTCCTTAAGATCCTACAAGTGTTAGTACACATGATACTAACAATAATAATAATCATGAATAAAAAAATTCAATAATACTTGGGAAAATCTTCACTATGAAAGAAGAATGAACATCCATAGTACTGAATCAAATTTTAAAGTAGAATAGTACTTAGAAGACTTGGAAGTAGTTAGAGATAGAGATATTCTAGAAAAGAGAGAAAGAGGAGTTTTTTTATATAGGAAACTAAGCACATCCTCGACTAACCATTTTGGTGAGGTTGATAAGCAAGGTCACATCCCATAATACCACAATGCCACAATTTGAATTCAAATATTTTTGGCACATACAATTATGATTCTAGTGTCACACTAATGTCTAAGCATAATTTTCTCTCAAATGGCATGGTAATAAAGGACTTAACCAAGTTTTTAGAAAAATGATGTAACAAGAACATTACAAACATAATTAAAAACACACACAAAATTGATTATCAAACCTAGCGTGAAATTGTAAGTAGTGGCAATTTATGACGATACATTTAGCCTCCACTTTAGCTAGGGTATGCACTTATGTTCATACCCATGGTAAAGTATGAACAAGTCAAAGTATTTTCATCAAAATAATGGAGAATATTTAGGAAAACACTAATTTGAGAGATGTGATAGCCCCAAAACTTAGGATCATACCAATGTTAAGATAAAATGGACACACACACATAAGACATATAGAAAGAAGACACATACATCTATTAGGTTGAAACAACCATTGTTAGAAAAAATAGTCCAAACATACACATAGAATACATGAAAAACAAAAGAATATAAGGTATGGCATCATGGACTAGCAAGATCCACAGATTCTTACTAGGATCCATACCAAAACAATCAGTCATAAGTCATAGGCTAGAAAAGTCCATTATTTTCTAGGTGTCTCATGGTCAAGTGAAAATGTCATAGGATAGTAAAATTCATGGTTTAATAGGTGAGTTTCACAAGTAGTAAATGAAAACAACACAACCTAGTAAAAAAAATTGTTTACTAAGTGAGTTTCATGTCAAAAATATCAGAAATTATAGGGTAAGAAAAACATATTGTTTGTTGGGTAACTTTGGTAAAGTGCTACAAAGATGATCAAAAGGTATTATGAAAAAACAACCAGTTTCATGGTGTCTGAAAAAAGTGAAGTGAATAATGCAATGTATGCCCACACCTTAAAGTAATAATTAATTCCAACAAGGAACAACTTCCTTTAAGGAAGAAAGAGTGATACATGAAAAATAGGCACATCATGCCAATGGGTTTCCCCCAAGATGAGAAAACTGAGGCAATGCCATGAGCAATGTCATATAATATCATATAAGGGATCAACATAATACTTTTGAATTGACTTCATTCCCTATGTATAATGGAACTAAAGTATGAAGTAAGAATAGTACATGAAAACAAATAATTTTTTTGGGTCAACATGGAAGAGACCTAAATGTCTCGACACTTTGCATCACCCCAAAAGGCATAAAATTTGTATTTACAACAAATGGAAAATAAGAGAATTAAGGGTAATCCAAAGAGAGATAAAAAATAAAAATGCACACTAAACATCATGTTATATGGAGAATAGTACATACAAGAATAATACAAAGATAAAGGGCACTGCCCTTGTGATCCAGTCTATAGAAAATCGTCTAAATCCTAATATTTCTCCTCACAAAGAGATGGTGGGAAAGATGCTAGAGGGACTACAACAAGTTTGGTACAAGGAGAGGTTCTTGGTTCAATACACGATGGATTATTCACTAGGGAAGAATCATCACGTATGCCCCTAGAAGCTAATTCCATTGATTGTGTGAAAATAAAGGACAATTATGAATGATTTTTCAATGATTCAACCATGTTATCTAAATAATTTTCTGAGTACACCACAATGGGTAATATGGTAGTGATAATAGCATGTTCACAAGAAAGTTTTAAATCACAACAAAAAAAAATTTAAGAGGAGAAATAGAAGAATATTGTTGAATCGGTGGTGGCAAAGGTGATGAGTGCTTAATATTTTTGGATTGGTTGGGAAAGGTAGGGCCCATGTTTACACCTTAGGTGACAAAGGTGAAGTAGATTTTGGAGATGGAAAATATGTCTAAGGGAGTGGGACCATGTTAGGATCTAGCTACATAGGAGAATGATTACTAGGCCAAGGTTCATTCCTTGCAACAAGTTAGCAAGCCATAACACAATTTCATCTCTTGCATTCTTTTGAATTTTTATTTTATCGCCTATGATTTAGAGAATTTGTAGGGGGAACTTTTTTGTTACCCAATATCAATTCCTTTTCTTCCTTGTTAGGGAGAACAAAAGGAACCATCAAAGGTCAGGAGACAACAGAAGAAATAGGTTTTCACACACTAGGTTGCTTTCCTTTAGAATATAAAGAGATAGTAGGTAAAAAATAAATCCCAAAATTACAAGGAGGTATAGGTTATGCCAACCATTTTCCTCATGGTCCTAGATAGGATGGAAAAGTTGGATTTTCAATATAGACACTAGATGCTCAAGTTTGAGGGAGGATACTCAGTTTGGTCTATGATTTGCTCAATGCCTATCAAATAGGAGGAAATATTGTCATAGTTGTAGGAGACCAAGGGTTGTTAAGGGAAGCATTTAGAATTGAAGATGAGGGGTTACTAATACACAACTGAGAAATTCAATTATCTTTGATTTTTTTATAAGAGATAAAATAGAACATTGTCGTGAGGCCAAATAGGCTCAACTAGTTGTGGCCAAAAGTAGTCAAGTGAAAAGTACCCATGAAGGGACAAGGGCTTGAACCAACTATGATGTATAGTTTGCACCTATCCTTTAAATGGAAACTTTATAAACTTATGGACTATGAATGAGACTACACTTATGGAAGTGAGCCACAAGTGACCCAACTTCACACAAAAATAGTTCAGGGTAGGAATTATGGAAAAATATACATCCAAGATTTTTGGCCTAACCTAGACATGAAGGGTCAAGGAACCAATGGTAGGGAGAGTGGAACTATCATTCGCTATAATAGAGACTTTTTATTTCTTGTAATTTTCTTAGTCTAAATCATGCACATAGAGGAACTCCTCTATAATTACACTCATCGAGAATGAAGGATCAACAAGTACCCTTGTGTGGTTTTTTCATTAATTATGGTGGTAATATATGTTGAAATGAACAAGAAAAATAAGAGGGGGGCTGAATCAATTGTAACAAATTAAACCTTCAAAACCCTCAACAGTAAATGGATTCACAAGCATTCATTAAACCCTTATTCTATTAAGTTGATTAAACATGAAATATGGATAACAGAAACTAAAATAACAACACTAGATTTACATGGAAAACACAATGAGGGAAAAACCATGGTGAGGATTAGCTCACAATATAAGTAATAGAAAAACCAATATAAAGGGGATCACTGCCAGAATAGGACACATTGTCTAAAAAGGCTCATAGCCAGAGCTCACTGCCATAGAAAGAAAACAAGAAGATAGAAGAAGAATGTTACATAGAGAAAACACTTCTCAATGCAATAAGGATTCCACCACAATTTCTCGCACACTTTTTTAGTCTCACTTGAAAGATATCAGATTCCTTCAACTCACTACCTTCTGGAACCCTAACATGAAGTTCACACTACTCAACTCAATTTTACATCACTCACATCAATTGCAAAAATATCGCATCTATCTTGCTTCTTACTCTTTCTACTTCCTCTTGCATCAACACCATACATATATATATCAAGTTCAACCTCAAAAACTTTCTCCAATGTCGGCCACTAGCCATTATACATTCAAATTCAAAATAGGTTGACACCTAAACATTTTCATTGTGGATAGGAATGAAATGAAACCTACACAAATCCTTAATTAGGACCCAAATAGATCCCAACACACTTCAACATGCTTCCACAAGCCTCATATGTTGTTTTAAACACAAGGTCAACGAACACCCATGTAAAACACCATATACATTAAGTACACGCTTTCTTAAATCAATCCAAAAGTTTTGGACAACTTAATTCACTTGAAATCAATCTAGAACAATCCATGAACTACATAAGATTCATCAAACACTTATTTCAAGCTCGCATCAATAAATACTTCAACTCAGAATAACTAATAACCCTTAATTGCATATTGATAAATGAAACTCACACTCTAATACACCAAATCAAGTAAAAACTTGAAATAGAGATAAAAGAATTATAAGAAAATTCCCAAATATGCACTACCTGAATCCAAACAGTGAAGAAATTCAGAGAAAATAAATTTCTCCTAGACCATAGAAAACATCAATGAACAACTAGTTCACACATTGGTGAAGATATCTCACACTTTACAACAATTTAGAAACCCAAATTCAAGATATAGCAACCTCTAACACTCTTGAATAACCTATAAGATTTGCAAAGACATAGCATCAATATTGAAAGAACATGGAGCACACTATAGGAGCACATTATGAACATTTGCACAACATAGTTTACTTTGTTTATTAAATTTCCTTAAAAGCACTTGGAAACCAAGTACCAAAAACATCATCTCATCTCATTACTTCATTCCAACTCATCTTTATACTTTACAATAAAAGAATAGCTCCATGTACTCACAACACGTCCTCAAGGTCTCAACTACACATGCACAACCCGTTTTCCTCTTTTTCACAAATTTCTCAATATTCTCAACATCTTCATCCCATAGTTGACATCAATGACAACACCAGCCAATAGAATTCCTATTGACATCTGTATACGCATAAAAATGGTCATGTCTATAATCCTTGCAATTAATTAAATATTTATTATTTAATTAATTTATCTAAAAATCCTCTACATATGATTAAATTTAATTAATTTAATTATATTGTTCATTCATCTTATTCTTCCTTCATAATTAAATAAATTCATTTTATTTAATTATTTTCATATGTCCACTTAATTAATTAAATAAATACATTCTATTTATTTAAATTAATTATCATTGTTTAAATTTAAATTAAATCTTTTGATTTAATTAAGTTTAAATATTTCTCTTTCTTCTATTTTTAATTCTTCTTCTAATTAATTAAATGTTTCATTTAATTAATTTCATAAAAGTGAATTAATTAAATAAATCTTATTTAATTAAAGCTTTCTTTCTAAATCACAATTAGATATTTTATATTTGTTTTCTTCTCATATCATAATTAAATATTTTATTTAATTATGAGATATTCTGCTTTTTTCAATAAAACATGATTAAAGCTCTCTTCTTATCACAAGCTTTCTTCTGTTTTTAAAAGCTTAATTAAATATTTTATTTAATTAAGAAAAGCTGAATGTCCTCCACAAATAAATAATTGATTTTTTAATTAATTATTTATCAGCTTTAAATATTTCTTTTATTCTTTTAAAGAAAGATGATTTCTTATCTTCTCTTCTTTTTCCTCTTTCATAATAAAAATAGGAAGAATATTGTTTTTAGGTTTCTTCTATTTTCTCTTCAATTTCATCTATCTTCAACTGTTTGATCTGTCAAGAATTATCACAGCCATTGATCATATCAGCCAATCAGAAGCTTTTGAAAAACTTTATAAATACAACCTCTCACAATTCATTTAGGGGGTTGATTCTTAAGTATCCTCACTCTGTCAAAATCATTCTGGAATCTTCCATCTTTCATCCATCATTCTCCTTTTTTGAATATTCACTATATCGTTATGCTGCTGAAGTGAGCAACCAACATTTCTCAAAATCTCATTCTTTAGGAAGACAGTTTGTTGAACCTAGCCTACAATCTGAGAACACAAAGCTGGAATCGACAAAAACACTAAAGATAGAGGATGATAGGATGACAATGGAAGTAGGATACTGAGTTTGCGTCTCTTTTCCTTTTATATTATGTTTTGTTGATTGCGCGGGTTCTCTTTCAGAACTAGATCACCCACCTAAAAGGTATGTGGCTTTACTTTGTGATTATAGCTACGAGACATCATCTGTTGGTATGCTTTCAAATGGTCTGCTGCTCTCTATCTCTTTTCATCTAAAAGTTCTAACTCTTGGAGTCGGGAAACTCTGTATTCCTCATCTGTTATGAGACCTTTCAGTGATACTCTTAATGAAGGTATCTCTACTTCTAAAGGCAATATGGCTTCTGCTCCATAGACGAGAGCAAAAGGTGTTGCTCCTGTCAGCGTTCGGACACTAGTTCTGTAAGCCCACAAGGCGGGATTAAGTTGAACATGCCAATCCTTCCCTAAGTCATTGACAGTCTTCTTCAAGATCTTTAGTATAGTCTTGTTTGAGGCCTCTGCTTGGCCATTCCCTTGAGGATAGTAAGGCGTGGAATACCATATCGACAAATAATGTAGTTGAGTATGAAGGATGAGATTTGTTTTCCAGTGACTTTAGAGAGAGGTACTACCTCAATCCACTTAGTGAAATATTCTATCGCTGTGATAATGAATTTATTCCCATTTGAAGAGGAAGGATGAATTTTGCCCACGAGATCTAACCCCCATTGAGAGAATGGCCAGGTGGGTGTAAATGAATAAAGTTCTTGTGCAGGAGCATGAATAAGATTCCCATGAATCTGACATTTTGAGCATGTTTTAACAAAAGTGAATGATTCCCTTTCCATTGTAGGCCAGTAGTAACCCATTCTAATCAATTTCTTGGATAAGGTTAGTCCACTCGAATGAGTACCACAAATGCCCCCATGAACTTCTTGTAAAGCTTTGTCGGATTCGTCATGTTCAAGACATCGAAGTAGAGTACCATCAAGACCACGACGATAAAGGGTATCAGCAATAAGGGTATATCGAGAGGATTGTCGGATAAAGTTACGTTTTTGGTTGCGGGATAAGTCAGGCGGTAAGGTATCGTCTTTTAGGTAGGCATAAATCTTACCATACCAAGGTGAATCGGATCCTACCAAGTGACGGATAATTTGGCTTTCAGGTGTGTTATAGGCAGGTGTAAATAATTGTTCCACTAGAAATTCATAGCGAGTCTGTTTTTCTGGGAGTTGTACCAATGAGGCGATCATAGCCATAGCGTCAGCTGCTTTGTTGTCACTCCTTGGAATTTGTGTGAACTAAATGTTTACAAAGTACTGTTTGAAGTCATCAACCATCTTCTTGTATGGTAACAACTTATCATCCTTAGTCTGATAATCATCATTGATTTGGTTAATGACTAACTGTGAGTCACCATAAACTTGTAGCTCGGTAATCCTCCATTCCACTGCTGTCTTTAATCCAGTGATTAGTGCTTCATATTCGGCTATGTTATTGGTGCATGGAAACATTAGCCTATATGACCGAGGAATGGTATGTCCTTGAGGGGTGACAAAGAGAATGCCTGCCCCCGATCCATGTTGAGTGAAAGAACCATCGAAGTATAAGGACCATAAGTCTGCCGTGAAAACATCAGCGTCTGGGAACTCAATGTGTAAGGGGTGCTCTATTTGTAGAGGAGCGTCTGCTAGTTGATCCGCAATAACTTGTCCTTTGATTGCTTTGCGATCAACAAAGTGGATGTCAAACTCACTCAAAATCATGACCCATTTTGCTAACCTTCTTGTTAGTGATGCTTTACTTAGTAGGTATTTGAGTGGATCAATTTTTGAAACCAGATTGATTGTATGAGTTAGCATGTAATGTCAAAATTTCTGTGAAGCAAAGACTACTGCTAAACAAGCCTTCTCAATAAAAGTGTAGTTAAGCTCGTGACTTGTCAGTGTTCTGCTAATGTAATAGATTGCACGTTCTTTCCCTTCATGATCTTCTTGTGCTAATAATGCTCCCAAGGATGTCTCGGTTGCAGCAATATACAGGATCAATGGTTTGTCTGGATTTGGTGGTACGAGAACTGGTGGGTTCATCAGGTACTGCTTGATTTGTTGAAATGCCATTTCACAGCATCAATGACAACACCTTCATACTTGCAAAAATCTCCCCCTTTTTTCATTGATGGCAACACAAGATGTGAAAAGCCACCAAAGACCACACAACAACTCTGAACACAACATTCTTGAAACCTCTCTCATGATTCTTTTTCCTTGAGTAGATAAGTTATTTTTCACATGATTCTCTCTCTCCCTTTGACATCAATGGAAAAGGAAAAAAGCTTTGCATTGTTCTCCCTCTTTGACATTGAACCAAAATTTCTTGCACTGAATACTCCCCCTTAGGAGTACACCCAACTCAATTAGAAACACAATGAAAACACATGACACTACCTACTCCCCCTGAGAGGTAGCCACCAATCAATAGTCCAAAAAAGATATATATCCATAGATCCACTTGACTGATGCACCTCTATATGCATCTAGTTAAAGAAAGGAGGGGCAATAACTCACAACTTCTCTCAAAGATACTCAAAAGTATCCTTAGGAATATCCTTAGTAAATATGTCAACAATTTGATCCTTTGTAGGAACATACTCAAGTTTCACTTCATTCTCCATAACCTTCTCTCTCAAAAAGTGATACTTGATAGATATATGCTTTGTCCTTGATGCATCACTGGATTCTTTGAAATTTGTATTACAGTTGTATTATCATAGAATATAGATATAGGTTCTTCAAATACAACTCTGATAACCTTAAATGTTTTTCTCATCCATAATACTTGTGTACATCAATATACTTAGCCTCTAAAGTGGATAAAGAAATTGAATCTTGTTTCTTACTTAGCCATGACACCAATCTACATCCAAGAAAGAATGCACCACCACTTGTACTTTTCTTGTCATCAACACAACCAACCCAATCTGCATCTGTATAAGAATTTAATGTGAAATAAATATCCTTAGGATACCATAAACCATAATCTAGTGTGCCTCTTAAATATCTAAATATTCTCTTCACTACTACAACATGTGTTTCTTTAGGGTCTTCTTGAAATCTAAGAACAAGAAAAACTGCATGCATAATATCCAATATAGTAGTAGTTAAATACAATAGTCCACCAATCATAGATCTATACTTGCTCTAATCAACCTTAGATGAATCATCATCTTTGCTCAATTTACAACCTATCACCATAGGAGTACATATCGGTTTGGAGTCATCCATTCCAAACTTCTTCAACATCTCTTTGACATACTTATACTATGAAATGAAAATCCATTTATCTGTTTGATTGATTTGTAGCCCAAGAAAGAACTTCATCTCACCAAACATTGACATCTCAAATTATTTCAACATTTCTTTAGCAAATTTATTACACATAGCCTCATTTCCACCAAATATAATATCATCCACATAGACATCTGCCATCAACATTTTGTCTTCCTCAATTTTAAAGTAAAGATTACTATTTGTGAAGCCCTTACTGAATCCTTGTTGTATCAAGTACTTGTCAAATATTTCATCCCAAGCTCTGGGAGCTTGCTTCAAACCATATAATGACTTCTTCAACTTACATACCATGTTTGGTTGATTTGAAAGCTAAAAACCTTTTGGTTCCATGTAAACCTCTTCTTCCAATTCTCCATTCAGAAAAGTAGACTTCACATCCATCTGGTAGACCTTAACATCTTTGTGCTACAAATGTAAAAAACATTTTGGTAGCTTCCATTCTAGCAATGGGGGCAAAAGTCTCCTCAAAATATATACCTTCTACTTGTGAGTAACCCTTACACACAAGTATTTCCTTGTTTCTTACTACTCCATTTTCATCCAACTTGTTCTTGAATATCCATTTAGTTCCAATTATGTTCTTGTTTTCTAGTTTGGGGACCAATTTGCAAGTCTATTTTTTCTCTATCTGCATAAGTTCTTCCATTTCCTTCATCCAATTCTCATCCTTATATGCTTCACTTACTAATTTAGGTTCAACGTAAGAAAAAAATTATCTCAACTTCAGTAGATTTGCTTCCTATCAATACACCTTTCCTCTTATCTCCAATGATTTGATCTTCAAAATGGTTCTTTTGCACATGCTTAGGGGTTTTAGGGGTATTCTCTGGAGCTTCTTCCTCTTCATTATGCACTTCTTTTTCATCAACTATTTCTTCTACTTCTCCACAATCAAGTTCATCTAACACATATCCATCTACTACAATGGAACTCTACAAGTTTTCATCAACTTTAAGATTTGCACTCTCAACTATCTTTCTCAACATTTTTGTTGTAACATCTATAAGCTTTGTTGAACTAATAGAATATCCAAGGAAGATACCTTTTTTAGACCTTGCATTAAACTTTTCTAAGTCTTCTTCTTCTCTTTTGATGTAACATTTTCTTCCAAACACTCTAAAGTACTTCACAACAGGAATCCTTCCATACCATAGCTCATAAGGAGTCTTTGTGTTGTTAGATTTAGCTTGAAATATGTTAAGTATGTAAATGGTAATATGAATAGATTCTCTCCAATAGAATTGCAGTAGATTTGGCTCTTTCATCATAGTCCTTGCAACTTCTTGAATAGTTCTATTTTTATTTTCAACAAATCCATTTTGCCAAGGAGTTCTAGGGGTAGACAAATGGCTCTTTATTCTATGAACTTGACAAAACATGTTAAAATCATTGGAGGTGAATTCGCCACCTCTCTCAGACCTCAAGCATTTTATTTTCAAATCTATTTCAATCTCAACCATAGCTTTAAACTCCTTGAATTTATCTAATGCATCAGATTTATCTCTAAGAAAAGTAACCCATGTCATTCTAGAGTAATCATCAATCAAAAGCATAAAGTACCTATCACCTTGTAGACTTCTCACCCTTGTAGGACCACAAAGATCTATATGCACTAATTCGAGAAGTCTAGTAGCAAATGTTTCCTTTCCCTTAAATCTACTCCTTGTTTGTTTTCCAAATTGACAACTCTCATAAACAACATTGATAGGTTTTGTGATTCTAGGTAAATCTCGCACAACATGAACTGAACTAATTCTTGCCAAACTATCAAAATTCATGTGACACATCCTCGGGTCATAACCAACTATCATTAATCTATAAAATAAAGCAATGACCATTAACACCCTTAAGTTGATATATGTTTCCATATATTCTCTTACCTATAGCAATCATAGTTCTGAACCCTCTCTGGATCTCACAAGCCTCATCCTTAAACACCAAATTATACCCTTTGCTACACATTTTTCCAACAATCAAGAGATTACGTCTCAATCCCTTAAAATAGTAAACATTGTTAGTTTTATGTGATGAGATCCAATTATGTCCTATTTTATGCCACATTTTAGCCTATTTCATATGCCTTCATACCCATTCTCACATTCCATTTCCGTTCATATCATACCACTTTACCATTTTATGTTGCTTATCATTTAATATACATAAGTAATCTTTAATTTAGTTTTTAGATAAAATATGTGAATAAATAATATCATATTGTATTTACTAATATTTCTTCCATTATTTCAAGAAAATATATAGGTATTGTAGCATGCAGATTTAAGGGTTTAGATCTTCTTGTCACTTTCTGGTCAAGAACTCCTATGTATCACTATTTGACTAGTAGTTTGTTTCTGTCATATTTTTAAGATAATTTCGGCCTTTTTGGTGGCATCAATTACCTCTTTGATGTTGACTGTGTAATATTTCATCCAATGGAAGACTTCTTTCTATTCTTTCTTTGTGGCACATTCGTAACATGTATTCACACCTATTTTTCAGGTAGGACACATGCTTCTGTTGTCACAATTGTTGAGGCAGTATTTCTATTGGTAATTTTACTTGCATTCTCCATCTGCATGGATTCATTTCAATAAGTCAACTTTATTATGACAAATATGCTTTCTAGTTGTTGGAGAAAACTACAAGCATTATTTTATGATAAAGGACATGTTTTCTAGTTATTGCTAGCTGGAGAAATATTCCCGTGTCCTATTTTTTGCTCATTGTTATAACAAAATTGTTCTTCATTCATGGAGAGAACCCAAGGCTTTGTGTGAACTATTCCTTCCTATTTTATTAGCAACAGGTCAAAACAAAGTATTTATTATTGTTGTTATAAACCCAACATATATATATTCGTGTGATGTAAACTAGTAGGCAGATATAATATAGAAATACTTCTTGTTCGTGAATAAATAAATCTTCCAAGTGTTGCAAATTCTTGTGCTAGCATAACAAATCTTCTCACTTGTAAACCATGGAGCAAAGGCCCACTCCCTAGTGAAGCACGGTGACATATATTTATTTTTACTATTAATTTTTTTTTGAATTATTTATTTTTTGTAGCTTTCAAACTTTAATAGCTGTGTGATTTAAATTCCGACAAGTATATTATAGTTTGGTTTGATAGAATATTTTGTGATTTAAGTTTGGAATGCAATATTTCATTACAGTTTGATTTCGGTATTTTTAATTTGGTAAAGTGTGTTATTTTATGTGAAATAAATTGTTGTTGTTGCTATCACAAACCATTCTTTTAATAGTTAATAGTTATTGGCGCGATTTTGACGGTAAAACATAAACCAAAAACATTCAACTTGATTTCTAGTCTTTTGTGTGTTCTAGCTATATTTCATCCCCACTTAATTCACTTCTTTCCTCCCTTAGGTATACTGCCTCAACACCTTTAGCAAGCTTACGATCCCTAGATTGACACTTAGACCAAGCTAAACCTAGTTTATTCTTTACCCTAGTTTTTTCATATCATTATGCTTTCCATCAAAACTAATTGAACTTACTCCACAAATCTTTGCTCCTGAATCATCTCCAAATTTAACTAGTCCTCCATCATACTTTTCAAGTTTAACAAACTTACTTTTTTCTTCGGTCATATGGTTAGAGAAGCCACTATAAACAAACTAGTAATTCTTATCCTCTTTGACATGAAACACATATACCAAAGTACCTTCAACCTTATCCTTCTTCTTTGGAACACTTTCCTTCACAAAAATTTCAAGGTTAACAAAACCAAATTCGTCTTTTATAGCCAAAAATAGACATTCATTATCATCAAAATCTCTATAATTAGATTCATCAAGCATCTTCTCTCGCACAGTAGGATTTCTTAATTATATTTCATTTATTTTCCTTATTATTATTGTTTAGAGCTCTTTTTGTACATCTAGAAGCATAATGACCTATACCACCACAACTAAAACATTTGAAGGGTAATTTATCTTGATACTTACTAGTGCCCTCTTTCATCTCCCTCACAAAGTTAGCTTCAAGATCTTCATCACTTGAATCTTCAACCTTCCCTGATTTGATTTACCAGTTTTGAAAGTAGTCTCTACTTTTGTACTTTTTTTCAATTTTCTCATTTTAAATGCAGTTAGAGTACCAATCAACTAATCTTTGGAATATTTGTCAAAATCAACTATTTCCTCAATGGAAGATACCTTTCCACTATAGCAGTCTAGAAGAAATCTGATAACCTTCTTCACCACTTTAGATTCTTTAATTGTTGCATCGGGACCTCTCATATTACTCACCAATTCATCAAATATTTGAATGTAGCCTTTAGTTGTTTCATCTTCAGACATATGCATCATTTCAAATTGTGCCTTCAAGTTCTACAACTTTGCTTGTTTGACCTTTGGATCTCTTTCATAAATTATTTCTAACTTATCCCAAACTTCTTTAGTAGTCTTCAAAATCATAACTTTAACTAATTCAGTAATTGCAAGACTATTCGCAATAATGTACCTTGCTCTAGCATTGATCTCATGTGCCTTGATTTATGCATTTTTACTCATACCATTTAGTGGTGGAGTGTATGTAGTCTGATAAGGCTTCTCAATCTCAAATCCTTGAGCACACAAATATCCTTTCATCTCTGTCTTTTAGAATGCATAATCTGAGTCATTAAATATAGGATATACTAAAGGAATCTTGTTCACCATCCCAGATCTACCTCAAATGGTTAATCTCTTCTTCAAGGAACCTCACTTTGATGCCAATTGTTGAAATGAACAAGACAACTGAGAGGGGGGTTGAATCAATTGTAACAAATCAAACGTTCAAAACCATCAATAGTAAATAGATCCACAAGCATTCATTAAACCCTTATTCTGTTAAGCTGATTAAACATGAAATGCGGATAACAAAAATCAAAATCACAACACCATACACATGAGAACACCAAATTTACGTGGAAAACCCAATGAGATAAAAACCATGGTGAGGATGAGCTCACAATATAAGTAATAGCAAAACTGGTACAAAGGGACTTACTACTAGAATAGGAAGCATTGTCCAAAAAGGCTCACAGTCAGGGCTCACTGCCATAGAAAGAAAACAAGAAGATAGAAGAAGAATGTTACATAGAGAAAACGCTTCTCAATGCAACAAGGATTCCACCACAATTGCTCACACACTTTCACAGTCTCACATGAAATATATTGGATGCCTTTAGCTCACTGCCTTTAGGAACCATAATATGAAGTTCACACTGCTCTACTCAAGTTTGCATCACTCACATCACTTACAACAATCTACAATCTATCTTGCTTCTTACTCTTTCTACTTCCTCTCACATCAACAACATACATATATATATCAAGTTCAACCTCAAAAAATTTCTCCAATGTTGGCCACTAGTCATTAAACATTCAAATTCAAAATAGGTTGACACCTAAACATTACCGTAGTGGATAGGAATGAAAGGATACCTACATAAATCCTTAATTAAGACCCAAATAGATCCAGAAACACTTCAACATTCTTCCACAAGCCTCACATGTAGTGTTAAACACAAGGTTGACTAACACCCATGTGAAAAACCATAGACATTAAGTACACACTTCCTTAGATCAAGCTGAAAGTTTTGGATAGCATAATTCAGTTGAAATCAATCCAGAACAATCCATGAACTACATAAGACTCATCAAACACTTCTTTCAAGCTCACATCAGTAAATACTTAAACTGAGAATAATTGATAACCCTTAATTGCATATTGATAAATGAAACTCACACTATACTGCACCAAATCAAGTAAAAACTTGAATACAGAGAGATGAAAGAATTATAAGAAACTTCCCAAATCTGCACAACTTGAATCCGAAGGATGGAGAAACACGACGCAAATATATTTCTCCTAGACCAAAAAAACATCATTGAACAACTGGTTCACACACTTGTGAAGATATATCACATTGTATAATGATCCAGAAACTCAAATTCATAATATAGCGACCTCTAACAATCTTGAATAACCTATAAGATCCACACAGGTATAACACCAACACTGAAAGAACGCATAGCACAATATTGGATCACATTATGAACATTTGCACAACATAGTTTACTTTGTTTATTAAATTTCCTCAAAAGCACTTGAAAGCCAAGTACCATAAACATCATCTCAGCTCATTACTTCATTCCAACTCATCTTCAAACTCTGCAATAAAATAATATCTCCATGTAGTCACAACACTTCCTTAAGGTCTCAACTACACGTGCACAACCTATTTTCCTATTTTTCACAATTTTCTCCATATCCTTAACATATTCATCCCATAGTTGAAATCAATGACAACACCAGTCAATAGACATCCTGTTGACATCAATGATAACACCATCATACTTGCAACAATATAAAGAGGACCGTTAGGTGAATGACAAAGGCATAAATTTTAGTGAAGGTAATATCTAGAAGGCTTTTAGCTTTCTCTTGACGAGGTCGAGAATCTATCATGGAAATTCTATGTTATCCAATGGTTTGTTTTATGATTGGAGGTAATGGAAGTGGGCATTATATCAATAGATGGCTCTACAAGGCTAGTTAAATGGCTAAGTAGTAGGTTGGTATATATTTGCAAGTTTTGATTCAAAGGTGCTACAAATTTATTTCCTTTTTCACTTACATTGGCTACTTGAATACCATTAGATTCGATGGGGTCCTACACTTGGTATCATGCCTAGGTGTTCGAAGATGTTAACAAAAGGCCCTCGGGCCATAAGAAGGAGATAGAGTCTTGGTGGTGTTTTTAGGATTAATAGGAGGAAGCTAAATCAAGCTATTGGTAAGAAACTATAGCATAATGGAATGAAGGGAGTCAAAAAGCTAGGATAATTTTTGTCTTTGGTCTAAATTGATAAGGGGCCATAGTAGAAGATGTTGTGGCTACAACCTATGATTGAATGTTGTTGGAAGAAGAAGAATTTATTTTAATAAATTTTTTCTTTTGTTTCTTAAGTGATTGATAATTTGGAGCCACATCCTCAAATTGACCAATGGGAGCTAGCGAGGAAAATATTTCATACTATCTAACTAACAGTTGGTAGTCACGAAGAGCTATGCAAAGATGTGTAAATGAGGGCTATAACATTAATAATATTTTATCTTGAATGAGTAGTTGTATATTTCTAATGAAAATGCATTGCACATCAACATTTGAAAGAGAAGAGGGCTTGGTAGTGCCCTATAAATTCGATCACCTTCTCCTTCACTCTTTTCTTATAATGAACCAAATTAGTCAATGTGACTTGAGGTCCAATATTGGATTGGAAATATTGGAGGAATTGATTGAAAAGTTGTTGAGAAGAATGAATTTAGTTGTTAGTAAATAAATAGAACTAATCCAAGGCCATATCTTTTAACAAGGAAAAATATTAGCTAATAAAAAATATTTAAAAATAAAATCAATGCATAGTACGGTAAAGGCCAACACATGGTCTCCTTTTCTATTATACTTTTCAAAATGAGGTGTTTCAATGTTTTGTGGTACTCGAGTTTTTAGAATAGTGAATGAAAATGAGCTATGAGTGTAGTATGATGGAGGTTTATATTGGGATTGGATTTTATTTATATTCAATATTTTTTTTTCTAAAGACCTCACACTTTGCAAGAGTTGGTTAATGACAAGATTGACAGGTGATGTGGTTTGATAATGGGTAGAATACGAAGGACTAGAGCTAGTGATAGGTGGATTATCATTTTTTTAAGTGAAATGAGGTTGGGTAACAATATGTTGGGAAACAACTAATTCTTGAGAAGTAAATGTGAGGCTAGAGGAAGGTAGGATAAAGCTATATTGGTTTATAAGATTCCCACATGTAGCCCCAAAAATAGTGTTAGCACTATTACTATACTATGCAAAAATGGTTATAATAGAAGAGGTGAATGTTGGAATAGGATATGTCAACATGGGTATTGACACCTATGTCCCCATTTGTAATTTGAAGAGACATATTATTATGAATTTTCATGCAACTAGCTGACATCATAATTTATGTATCCACTATGTGAGCTAGGATATGTAGGACCCACATCTTGTGATCATTAAGTAGCATTCTTAATGAGAGGGACAATTGAACTACAACGAATTGTTTAGTACTCAAGAATTTTTGTAGACTATTCCTTATTTAGTTTCTAATTTGAGTCTCGAGAACATAGGCCACAAAGTTATCAAACCCAAGATAATCCTGAGGGGATTATGACTTTGATATCATTGGCATAATAAAAATGGGATCCAAAAATGATTATGTTACGAAGTTCTTGGGCTGAATGAACTAATAATTCAGGCTCAACATTGGAGCTATTCAAAGAACATGAAGCCATAATTCGATAAATTCTTCTAATAGGAACTTTGGATTGAGAGCACCGGGTCATGAAACTCATAAATCAAGTGTAAGTTGTAGAACACACAAATGTTCCTAGGAAGCAATAGATAGAAGAAAGTGATTGTAAGATGAATATGTTGATAATATGTTACAACAATAGGAGTTTTAGTTTAATATTTTTTAAGAAAAGGAAATAATTTAAGTGCATTTTTTCTAAAATAAACACAAAGTTCTTGTGAATGTTAAAATAATATATTTATTAATCTAATGAATTAGCCAAGTAATTAGACTAAATAATAGATGCAATTAAATCAAAAGATCTCAAAATCTAAGATACATCAAGTTCATCAAAAATTTTAGGGTGAAATGAGAAGGGTCTAGACTAAAAAAATTAATCTAGGTCAATCTCTCCACCCAAATATTAGAATGTAAAATCAACCAAGAGATGGTTCTTAGCTACTCTCCTCAAGGAAGAGCCAAGAAGGTTGGTTGGCGGTTTGGTTCCTTTGTTGTAAGTGCAAGGATTGATGGATGATATGCAATGAACTAGGTTAGTTATGACAATATTGACTAAATTTGATAGAATGCAGATGCTATAGAATGAATGAACAAAAACATAAAGTATATTTAAGAAGAAAACACAGAGAGGAACCTAACACAAAAAGCTAGGGTTGATTAGTGAGGACACCAGTGCATTGTATGGATGCTAGTGCATCGTGCTAAAGTTTGAAGAGTGTAGAAAATTAGGGTTGCTTACTTGTACGAATCCAATATGTTGGAAAATATAAAGGATCAAGTATATTTCATTGATGCATAGCAAGGTATTTATACAAAAAAAAAAAGGTGAGTGGTTGAGTGAAACAGTTACAGATAGTTAATCATATACACCTACCACTACAATGTAATAGAACCTTGAGAGGTTGAATGTAACAGTTATAGATAGTTAACTATATACACCCACCACTAGAATGTAATAGAAACTTATTACTAATAATGATAACATTCCCCCGCTTATTGCATTGTGTTATAATTGATGATTCAACCCACATCTCCCATGAAACACCTACATGCAATTACCTATCACAATAGAGAAGATCAAAAGGCAATATTGTGCTCAATAAAATGAGAATTCTATTGATGCAAATAACCTAGATAATTATTACAAATGAATGTGCATGCTTACATAAGAAATGCACAAGCAAACCCTACACGTGGATTAACAAGATAGTAACAAGTGTTTTAATCTCATGTAATGAGACAACTTGTCCTAAATTTAGTCCAATCTAATAATAAGAATCAAACTAAAGATTAAGAAGAAACTCCTAAGTTTAGCTTAAGTGAACTAAAGTAAAAAATCCTCTAATAATTAATTGATGATTAATTAAATATTAGATAATGACTTATTTACTTCAACTCCCCCCTTATGATCAACTTAGGGAGAAACTAAACAAATAATAAAGGAAGTAAATGAATGCATAATGGGTCCGAACTAAAGGCTTGATGAGGTACCCATGAAAAAGCAACTAAAATCTCTCATAACTAGAGAAAAGAAGAAAAAAACATGGGAAAAACTCCTCTCCAAAAGAGAGTAAAAGAAATGGATATACTATAGAAAGAAGGATAGAAGGAGGACTCAATGTGACTCCCCAAGGATTGCTTCTGTCATACAAGTACAATAGATGTCCCTTGATAGGGGAGAGAAAATGAAGATATGAATCCCCCCATGATGAAAGAGCTCCCAAACAATTGATGAATTCCTAAAGACAGAATATGATCCACTGCCTACAAACAACATTTCTCCCCTTAGGGAGAAAATGATCCACTAGTGATTGGAGAAGCCAATCCAAAAGAATGGGTGATTTTGGAATCCAAATCCAAATGATGTGTTCCTTTGAAAAATTCTCACATATCCACATGTTGAAAAGTGATGATGTCAATCAAAAATATTGTGAAGACTAATATAAAACAAGTTGTAAAGGCAATGAAGATGGTGGGCCAACAACATTAATGTGGCTATAAAAAAAGAGGATACAAATATCCTCAAATTATTCCTCTAGATATGTAATCTGAGACTCTTGAAACAAGGATGATATGTTTGTAAGATGTGAATCCAAAGTAGCTATGTCTAGAAGATGTATGATGTCCTACTGCACTGAATCAATAGGGGTCAATGATGTGGTGATGCCAAGCTAATAAAGAACAATAGGAGGTGATGATGTAGTCTTAATCTGAAGAGTGGGAACATGAAGACAAGTCTTTGAACCATTGGAACATGCAAGACCTATGATATATCCAACCTCCTCTAAAGTATTGTCATCAAAGGGTGTGGAATCTACATCTATTAGAGGGATGAGACAATCTACAGTAGGGTCCTCTAGGTATGGTGATATATGACGGTCTCCATGGATCTCCCAAAGTTGTGTCCAAAGTATGTGGGGAAATTCAATGTCTGATACAACATACATAGTATCAATATCAATACTAGAACATATAACGCCTACAATATGATCTTTGATGATGCCCCATGTTGATAAACTCCCTGATGTGTCTGGTGTAGGTACAAGTCCATATAGATAAGGAAAAATATCAAGCCACCTAAGATGTGTTAGGATGCCATTTTTCCAAGACTCGTAGTTATCCCTATCCAAGTTGATCACATAAGGATGAATGGAAAATCCCATGATACTAACTCAAATGAAAAAATAAAATATTTATAACCTCAGTACTAATAAAGTAGATCAAAATATGTCATCTTATGCAAAAAGATCCTTTCGAAGTGCCAAGACATCCAAGTAATTTAGCAAAGTGTGAAAACACAAAATACTGAATAAAATGTACTTTTGGAAGATTCTAGAAAAAGTGAATGGATGGATCTGAAGAGATCTTTGAAATACCTTTCCAATGTCGCTTGAATCATGAAAATTGGAGATACGGGCGAAAAGCTATGAGCTCAAAAACACAAAATGAAGATTTGAATTTCATTGAGAATAACAAAAACCACTAGAAAAAGCTAATGATGAGACCTATACCACTGAAAAGTTCATGAAACCAACTTTGCGATGATATCTTGTTTTCCCAATTTTGACATTGTATGCCCAAGTTATGCCAAAAGAAAAAAGACTGCTCCTTTAAAGAAAATTGGGGTTAGGACTGGGGCTAGGAACTCTATCCTTACGATGATGTCAGCAAAAGATGTGCTTAAATTTGATGGTCATCACTGAGAAAAAAATATGCCCCTACCAACAAAATACTCGATCACTTGAAAAAATTCACTGATTGCCAGAATCTTAAGGGGAATATTCCCCCAAATTTTTGTTGACCGCTTGGCTTTATTCCTTGCCACTGGATTCTTTTTGTTTAACACCGAATTTGATGGTGGTCACTTTTATTTATTTATACTTGATTTATTGAAGTCACCAGAGGATGGCGGGTGTGTAGTTTGAGGGTGTCAACCCTGTTAATGGGCAGCAACCAGGGTTGTGGAAAGGTACGGTGTACCCTATGTTGACTTCTCTTTTGTGCTATTTTTCCTTGATGTCAAAATTGATTGGTTCTTGGCATTGGAATTAGCATATTCTTTGGTGTATTTGGCTATTAATGTTTCAGTACTTGGCATATTCATTGGCATATTCAGTGCTTACTATATGGACAAAGCTTTGTTGGTTTATCTTCACTTTTGTGGTACTGATTATGTTGGATTCATGTCCAGTTGATGATTAGGTGAATCATGTTGTTTTGACACTCATATCGATTCAATGATACTGGTTGTTATCTACATTGGCATGTTTATTCTCATACTCTACTTGGTTCTGCTGAGACACATATAGGTGATATCATTTCATTGCTCAGTTTAAAGTATAAGTGTTCTTTGGCATTCACAATGCTAGTAATGGAAGCTACAAGTTTGGTGCATGATACCTTGAGCTTCACAAAGGAAATTCTTTAACATTTTCTTTATAATGGTTTACATGGTGACATTCATAAACAAGGGGCAATGAAATATGGAATGGCTTGTATTTCATATTAAGTGGCATTAAGTTAAAGCTATTCATGGCTTTGACTTGGATTATTCAGGTTCTCCACATATGTTGGTTTACATTTGGGTTCTCCACATGTGACATGTTTAACATTGTTTTATTCTCTAGTCGAGCTTACCATGATACAATGGTCATAATGTATGATTCATCGACCTTTTTGTTAATGATTAAAATGAAAGCCATTTAATGGCTATTGGCTATCATTCTATCGGTGAACACATCCTTACATTACACTGAGCATATCATATTACTCATTTGAATCAGCTCTGTTGTATGTTACAAGGAAGCTGACTTTGTTTAAGGTCACATTGCAGTAACATTTGTTATCAAGTTTTGTCGACAACCATCATTGATGTTTTGTTAATAATACTATTAAACTTCCAACTTTATCAAATGTGAAAAAAGGCTATCAAGAGTCTTTGTTTCGAAAGGAAGTTAGGGAAAAATCATTGTCATTTCATTTTGTTCTAAATACACTTTCCAGCACTACCATGGAGAATGTGTAGATACAATATACAGCTGGTTTTCGAGCTTATCTATGTGTTGGAAGTTTGATGAGCTACATAGTGAGACTATTATGGAGTTTTCATAGCTAGCTGGTAATGTTTTGGTTGCCATGATAGGTATTTGGTTTTCAATCTAAAAGATTTTGTGTTGATTTTTAACACAATTGATTTGTGGATTAAGATTTAATGAAAAATTATTTCATTTGCTTAACCTGAGTTGATACTCAAGGGTGTTTTCAGTTTAGTGGCATTCATCTAATTTCCTTGGTTATTTTTTCAAACCCATTATGGGTATCATGATTTAACTGCATTATTTTTCAGTTTAACAAAACCCTGGTTAATGTGGATACAGGTTCTTACAAAGGAAAACTATTTTATTTTCATTGTATAAATATATGGCTCAAAGCAGTGACTGTGTAATGAGAAGTTATGAGACCAAACAAAGTATTGTTGAAAAATGTATGAGGGTTTATTACAGTGATATTCTTTTGTATTTGAAAAAAGGTGAAAAGAGGGTTTATATTGTTTATGTCTCTGGTTGTAATATAGAGATTACATATAGATTTTTAGTGAGGGTATTTGTACTGTCATATGCAAATACATTTTTTAGTGGGAATTATTGAAAATATCTTTTTGTATCTTGTTGTGATTTTGTGATTGCAAATAGTTTATGCAGTTATAAGGTCCTAACAGGTTGCATTATCATGAGATTTTGTTTCAAAAGATGTTGGTGCTTCTAACCTGAAGTAGGTACTTCAATTTTCTATTGGAGTTGGTGCTCCACATTATTACTAAGTTGGTGCTCTAAAAATATTGTAGACATTTTTTGGAATTAAGCCTGTAAGGCATTTTGGAGTGGTTTTTCTACCCGAAGAGGGTTTTCCACTGGTCAAATTTCTATGTATCTCTTTTGTGTGGTTTGTGCCTATCTTGCATAATCTTTCTTTGAGTTATTTATGTTAAGTTGGTTCATGCAATTCTCTAATACTTTATCATTGTTCCAATTTGCTTAAAAGTTCAAAGTTCAGTTGTTAATATGCAAAATTTGAATGTTAAATTTTGTCATTAGAAAGTTTGGTATCCTTGCAAAATAAAGCATAAAAAATTTGTTCATTCAACATTATATGAACAATGTACACCATGCTTTAACATGAGCTATTAGGAATTCATGTTGTATTTGATTAAGTCATTAAAATAATCAATCAAAGTTCAGTATTTACATTGCATATATAAAGTCACATTTTGTTTAAGATCAGAAAGAGTTTAAATCTGCATTTCATGTCATAAATTTTTTTAGATATATTACTTTGATTCAGCCCCCCTCTTAGAGTAATTATGCTTCCAACAAGTGGTATTAGAGTGTAGGGTCCTGCATTAGGTTTTTTACCACCTAGGATTGATTTTGGTCTTAGAAATTTGTCATTATGGCACATGCACCTGAAGGTTCATCTATTACAAGAGCTCCTCTATTTGATGGCTATGATTATGTGTTTTGGAAAATTAGAATGGAAACATATCTAATTTCTTTAGATCTTGATGTATGGAACTTAATGTGTAGTAAATACACTATACCTGATACTATACCTATAGATTATGATGAGAAAAGAAAATATGAAATGAATACAAGAGCTAAACATGCATTATTGTGTGGTCTGACAAAAGATGTATTTGTGAAAGTCATGCATTGTAAATCTACATATGAAATTTGGGAGAAGCTTGAAAATGTGTATCAAGGAAATGAAAAGGTTAAGCAATCTAAAATCCTTACTCTCAAGAATCAATTTCAAGAAATGAGAATGAAGGATGATGAAAATATTGTTGATTATTTGTTAAGGATAGATGAAGTTGTTGTTAAGGATAGATGAAGTTGTCAATGCAAGAAGAGGTCTAGGTGAAACAATTGCAGAGTTTGATGTTGTTCAAAAGGTGATTAGGACTTTGCATCCTAAATTTGAGTCTAAAGTTTCTACTCTTGAAGAAAAGAAGCGTTTTGATTCACTTACCTTGGAAAATTTACAAGGCATATTAAAAGACTATGAAATGAGGATAGGAAGCTCTGCTTCAACCTCTAAGGAGACTGATTTTAAAGCAGAAAAGAAAGAAGACTTAGAAAGTGAATCAAAATTGTTTGATTCCTTAGAAGCTCTTTTGGTAAGAAAGTTGACAAAGAAATATAAAGGACAAATTCCATTCAAGTTTTTTAATTGTGGAAAATTTGGTCACTTTGTAGCTAAATGTCCTTATCTAGATCAAACCAATGATGATGAGAAAATAGAAAAACAATTCAAGAAAAAGTCTTGGAATCCTAAAAAGAAGTTTAACAATAATGATCTCAAAAATAAAAAGAGTCTCTTTAGCAAAGAAGACTCAAATGTTGAGTCAGATGAGTCCTTAAATGATGAAGATGAAACTTTATTCATGGCTGAGATTACTGTACCAAAGGATTCATGTAATCAATCAAGAAGTCAAACTAAAAATCAATCTGAATTAGAAGTCTTGAAGGTGAATTACTTTGTGCTCTACAAGAAATTAAAAAGTTAAAGAAACAATTTTCTTCACAAGAGAAAATTCCAAATAAGGTGATCACATCTTTACAAACTGAACTTGATGATTCTAGGAGGACTGCAGAAAATCTTAAATCGGTTCTTGTTGACAAAGATAAAGAAATTCAGAGGCTTGAAAAAGAAGTAATCACACTTAAGAAATAAATAGAAGGTTATGAAAGCACTCTACATTTAAATTACTTACTTGGAAAGCAAAAACAACATAAGGACATGACTGGTATAGGTTTTAGCATTGTTGAATTTTCAAATTAGAACTTCAAAATAGATGGTAAGAAGCAATCCTTTAAGCATAAAAGAAACAATTTTAGATTCAATGCTTTCTTCCATGGTTATTGTTTTTACTGCAATAAATTTGGGCATAAAGTGAGCAATTGTAGATTCATGATGCATAAAACACCAAGGTTTGGTCACAAAAAACTATTTGGTTTTCCAAATACAATCAGATGTTTCAAATGCAACACTATTGGTCACACATCCAAACAATGCAAACAAAATAAGCCTATCATAGAGAAAGTTTTGAGACCCAAGTTTGTTCCAAGTGTAGAGCAATCTATGCTTGTGCAAACTACCTTTCTCTCCAAGAAGAAAGCATTCTGGGTGTTGGATAGTGGTTTTTAAAACCACATGACTAGTGATAAAGACAAACTCTTGAAGCTTGAAGATTAGGAAGGAGGATTTGTTAAGTTTGGTGATAACTTAGGTATTCAGATAAAAGGTAAAGGTTCTTTACTTCTAAATGATGACACACCAATCTATGATGTGTATTATGTAGAAGGATTGAAACATAATCTTTTAAGTGTTAGTCAAATTTGTGATAATGGATACCATGTTACATTTGGTGCACAAGGTTGTGAAATAGAAAACAACAAATCTGGTAAAATAGTTGCAACCAGTTTGAGAACTTCTGGAAATATTTACAATCTTCTTGACTCTTCCAATCATGAAAACTATGAAGGTATGTTCCTTATGGGTCAAGTGGAAGAAAACTGGTTATGGCATAAACCTTTAGGGAATATAAACTTTTACAATCTATTTAGAATAAGTAAAAATCAGAATGTGAGAGGTTTTCCTATATTGAGTAAACCAGAAAATATAGTTTGCAAAGAATGTCTCAAAGGCAAGCAAACTAAGGTGAGATTTAAATATAAAGAACATTCCTCTACTAAGCCATTGTAGCTTGTACACAATGATTTATGTGGTCCTACTAGGACAGGGTCAATAAATGGTGAAAAATACATCATGTTATTTGTGGATGACTACACAAGGATGGTTTCGGTAACTTTTCTCAAACATAAATCTGAGGCTTTTGACAGATTTAAAATCTTTCGTAAAATGGTTGAGAAAGAGTATGATATGAAACTTAAGTGCTTGAGATCAGATAAGGGAGGTGAATTTACATCTCAAAAATCCATGTATTATTGTAAGCAACATGGTATAAAAAGAAATATGTTGTTGCAAGGACAGCTCAACAGAATGGGGTTGTGGAGAGGAAAAATAGAACAGTGAAAGAAATGGCTAGAAAAATGTTAGATGAAGCTAAACTGCTAGATATGTAATGGAAAGAAGATGTTCATACAATTGTATACATTCTAAACAAAGTGCAAATAAGAGTGAAATCCAATTTCACTCTATATGAGCTTTGGTATGGTAAATCTTCCTCTATTAATTACTTTAGAATATTTGGTTGTAAGTGCTTTATTAAAAGAGATGATGAAAACTTAGGAAGTTTCAATCTAAATATGATGAAGGTATCTTTTTAGGATATTCTACTCACAACAAAGCCTATAAATGTTTCAATAAAAGGCTGAATAAGATTGTCAAATCTATTAATGTCAAGTTTGATGAAAGATTGCTCCTAGATTCTGATCATGTGCAGGATGATGAAGAGGAAGTTATGGAAGATCTTGATATCACTCCTAAATCTGCTGAAGTAGATGATTCACAATAGGAGGATGTCTCAAGTTCTAAAGTAATACCTCCAAAAATAGCTTATAAAACTGTTATGAGGAATCATCCTCAAGATTTGATAATTGGAGATAAAAGTGCAGGAGTCTTAATAAGAAGAGAAAAAGTTGATGAGCAAGCAAAAATTGTTGAACATTTTTTTTTGATAACTGAATTTGAGCCTAAAATTGTTACTGATGCCCTAAATGATGATTGTTGGTTGAAGGCAATGTAGGAAGAAATCAGTCAAATTGAAAAGAATAAGACTTGGGAATTAGTCCCAAGACCTGATGACAAGAATATCATAGGTGGCAAATGGGTTTTTAGAAACAAACTAGATGAATGTGGAAAAGTGGTTAGAAACAAGGTACGATTTGTGTGCAAAGGATATGCACAACAAGAAGGTATTGATTTTGGTGAAACTTATGAACTTGTTGCTAGAATTGAGTCCATTAGAATCTTTTTGGCATATTCTTGTTTTAAGAATTTTAAAGTATATCAAATGGATGTCAAAACTGCTTTTCTAAATGGATATTTGGATGAGAAAGTTTTCATGGAATAGCTTGAAGGGTTTGTTGTACACGATAAGCCTAATCATGTTTACAGGTTGAAAAAGGCCTTGTATGGTCTAAAACAAGCTCCTAGAGCTTGGTATTCTCGTTTGGATGCACACTTAACATCAAATGGATTCAAAAGAGGTGGTTTGGACAACAATTTTTATGTTAAACAGGAAGGTAATGATATTCTGGTTGTTGAGGTATATGTAGATGGCATAATCTTTGGCTGCAACAATGATGCCTTATCTAATTTTTTTTCAAAGATTATGGAATCAAAATTTGAACTGTCAATGTTAGGTGAACTAACATTCTTTCTTGGCCTCCAAGTTTTACAACTTGAACAGGGAATATTTTTGTCACAAACAAAATATGAAAAAGAGATGTTGAAAAGGTTTCAGATGGATGACTGTCGTCCAGTGAGCACGCCAATGGTAACTAGCTGTAAGTTGTGTAAAACTAATTATTCTCCTGATGTTGATCAATTTGATTATATGTCAATGATTGGAAGCTTGTTATACTTAACTACCTCCAGACTAGATTTAATGCAAGTTTTTTGTATGGTATCTAGATTCCAATCTACACCAAAACAGTCTCATCTTACTGTTATAAAAAGAATATTCAAGTATATTTAGGGTACTCTTGATTTTGGTCTTTGGTATCCTAGGAATAATGAATTTACATTAATGTCTTTTACTGATGCTGATTGGGCTGGTTGTCTAGACAATAGAAAAAGCACAAGTGGTGCAACATTTTATCTTGGTGATTGTCTTGTTGCTTGGCATAGCAAAAAGCAAGATTCAATTTCATTGTCAACAGTAGAGGCTGAATATATTGCAGCCACATCTTGCTACACTCAACTACTTTGGATGACACAAACACTATCAGACATGGGTATTGATGTTGCTAAACTTGTTTCCATCTTTTGTGATAACTCTAGTGAAATTAATTTATCAAAGAATCCTATTATGCACTCAAGAACTAAACATATTGCAATTAAATTTCATTTTTCGAGGGAAAAAGTTTTGGCTAATGAGGTTATTGTGCAATATGTACCTACACAAGCACAAGTGGCAAATATCTTTACTAAGCCTTTGGCTAAAAAGGCATTTGAAATACTTTGGTCTAAATTGGGAGTTATCTCTCAATCCTTGCTCTCTTAATGTTCTATCATTGGTTCAGGGGGAGCTTTTTAGCCCTCTTAACAACTTCTTGTTTCTTTTACGGTTCATTTGTTGCTTCATTGCTCTATTTGCAGTCGTTTCAGTTACAATTTTTGGTATTTCATTGCTTACCCTTTGTCCTTGTAACAAAAAGGGGGAGAAATATGAGTATTACATTGGTTGGTGGCATTGGTTGGCATTGGTATTTGATTCAGATGTTGGCAATTCTTTTTGGCACTTCATTTCATTTGGCTCAGGCATTGGTATTTGATTCAAATGTTGGCACTTCTTTTTGGCACTTCATTTTAGATGGCTTAGTTTTTGCCATCAAGGACAAAGGGGGAGTTTGTTGACTTCTCTTTTGTGCTATTTTTCCTTGATGTCAAAACTGATTGGTTCTTGGCATTGACATTGGCATAGTCATTGTGATTTGGCATTGATATATTATTAGTGTATTTGGCTGTTAATGTTTCAATAATTGGCATATTCATTGGCATATTCAGTGCTTACTATATGGACAATGATTTGTTGGTTTATCTTTAGTTTTGTGGTACTGATTATCTTGGATTCATGTGCAGTTGATGATTAGGTGAATCATGTTGTTCTGACACTCATATTGATTCAATGATCTACTGGTTGTTATCTACATTGGCATGTTTATTCTCATACTCTACTTGGTTCTGCTGAGACACATACAGGTGATAGCATTTCATTGCTCAGTTTAAAGTATAAGTGTTCTTTGGTAGTCACATTGTGCTAGTAATGGCAGCTACAGGTTTGGTGCATGATACCTTGAGCTTCACAAAGGAAATTCTTTAACATTTTCTTTATAATGGTTTACATGGTGACATTCATAAACAAGGGGCAATGAAATATAGAATGGCTTGTATTTCATATTAAGTGGCATTAAGTTAAAGCCATTCATGGATTTGACTTGGATTATTCAAGTTCTCCACATATGTTGGTTTACATTCAGGTTCTCCACATGTGACATGTTTAACATTGTTTTATTCTCTAGTCGGGCTTACCATGATACAATGGTCATAATGTGTGATTCATTGGCCTTTTTGCTAATGTTTAAAATCAAATCCATTTAATGGATATCAACTATCATTCTATCGGTGACCACATCCTTACATTACACCAAGCATATCATATTACTCATTTGAATCAGCTTTGTTGTATGTTACAAGGAAGTTGACTTTGTTTAAGGTCACATGGCAATAACATTTGTTATCAAGTTTTGTTGACAACCATCATTGATGTAATTTTAATAATACTGTTGGACTTCAAACTTTATCAAATGTAAAAAAAGGCTATCAAGAGTCTTTGTTTCGAAAGGAAGTTAGGGAAAAATCATTGTCATTTCATTTTGTTCTAAAGACACTTCCTAGCGCTGCCATGGAGAATGTGCAGTTACAGTATACAACTAGTTTTCAAGCTTATTTGTGTGTTAGAAGTTTGATGAGCTACATAGTGAGACCGTTATGGAGTTTTCATAGCTAGCTGGTAATGTTTTGGCCACCATGACAAGTATTTGGTTTTCAATCTGAAATATTTTGTGTTGATTTTTAACACAACTGATTTGTGGATTACGATTTAATGAAAAATGATTTCGGCTTGTAATGGGTAATCCCACAATAGTGGTTTTAATTTTTGGCCAAACTGGACACCTAAATAATTTTGTAACTAAATCTTCACTTTTGCACCTACAGGCTAAAAGTGAGGAATATGAAGATGATGCAAACTAGAGTTTCATGAAATTTGTCTTTAGATTTTAAATATATTTTTTTCAAAATTTTGGAATCAAATTGCACTTATTTTTCTATCTCCTCAAAACCTAATTTTTTTCAGAAAATAACATTTAAAAAGTGACGCTCACCGTATAATGCATAACTTTTTTTTCCATGAAGGATAAAATTCTAATTATTTGAATTTAGATTTCTAACCCATATCTAGTGCTTCCACTTGGTTATATAAGCTTTTTATTTAATATATTTTTTCTTTAATCAAGTTTCAAAGTCAAACCAATTATAATTCAAACATAGCACTATATACGCAGTAACTTTTTTTATGTATGTATCAAAAATTCAGTTTTTTCTCTTTGTTGGATCAAGGACTTCAAATATCTGTGCACTCATATTTTTTAGATTTTTTTTTGATAATCGACTATTTTTCCACATGTGAAGAACAAAGAGCTTGATTTTCGGTGAAAAACCTACATTCACGAAAATAAAAAATAAATATAATAATAAAATAAAATTTATTTAAAATTATACTTTTTGGGAAGCTTATAATAAGGACTACATACTTAGAAAAGATAGCTTTTAAATGAATTCATTTGATCCCCCAAAAGGTAAATCAAAAGTGGGTTTTTATTAGCATTTTGATAGGTGTAAAGGAGACTTCGTTATAGGTATGGTTTAAAACTAGTGGGGTTCTATCCAAGGGGGTTTGATTTAAGGTAGTTTGATCAAACCCTCTTCAATTGGAATGCTTTAAATGGAACTTTTAAAGGCTTAAATCATTATATTTTCTAAAAATATGTGATTTCAGCAAAAATCAGATCCTCCCAAAAATTGGAAACCAGCTTTATGGGAACCCAAGTTGATACTCAAGGGTTTTTCAGTTCAGTGGCATTCATCGAATTTCCTTGGTTATTTTTTCAAACCCATTATGGGTATCATGATTTAACTGCATTATTTTTCAGTTTAACAAAACCCTGGTTAATGTGGATATGGTTTTTTACAAAGGAAAACTGTTTTATGTTCATTGTATAAATATATGGCTCAAAGTCATGACTGTGTAATGAGAAGTTATGAGACCAAACAGAGTATTGTGAAAAATGTATGAGGGTTTATTACAGTGATATTCTTTCGTATTTGAAAAAAGGTGAAAAGAGGGTTTATATTGTTTATGTCTCTAGTTGTAATACATAGATTACATAGAGATTTTCAGTGAGGGTATTTGTACTATCATATGCAAATAAATTTTTTAGTGGGCATTATTGAAAATATCTTTTTGTATCCTATTGTGATTTTGTGATTGCAAATAGTTTATGCAGTTATAAGGTCCTAACAGGTTGCATTATCATGATATTTTGTTTCAAAAGAAGTTGGTGCTTCTAACTTGAAGTAGGTGCTTTAGTTTGCTATTGGAGTTGGTGCTCCACATTATTACTGAGTTGGTGCTCTGAAAATATTGTAGACATTTTTTGGAATTAAGCCTACAAGGAATTTTGGAGTGGTTTTTCTACCCCAAGAGGGTTTTCCACTCATCAAATTTTTTGTGTGGTTTGTGCCTATCTTGCATAATATTTCTTTCAGTTGTTTATGTTAAGTTGGTTCATGCAATGCTCTGATACTTTATCATTGTTCCAATTTGCCTAAAAGTTCAAAGTTCAGTTGTTAATGTGCAAAGTTTGAATGTTAAATTTTGTCATTAGAAAGTTTGGTATCCTTGCAAAAGAAAACATCAAAAATTTGTTCATTCAACATTATATGAACAATGTACACCATGATTTAACATGAGTTATTAGACATTCATGTTGTATTTGATTAAGTCTTTAAAACAATCAATCAAAGTTCAATATTTACATTGCATATATAAAGTCACATTTTGTTTAAGATAAAAAAGAATTTAAATCTGCATTTCATGTCATAAAAAGTTTTAGATATATTACTCTGATTCACCCCCCTTCTCAAAGTAATTCCACTTCCAACACCCTAGCCACCACAAGCTTTAAAAGCTTGAATTGATTTTTTTTTGTTTTTTTTTAATTTTCAAAAGCAAATTTTGTTTATTTGTTTATTTTTTGCTTTGATTTTACAAAAAATAAAACCCCCCCTTTTTTTTATAAATATTTCTAGAAAATAATTTTGAAAAACCAAACAAAAAAATTTTCAACCCTATACTTGCATCAAAAGATAATGCAATAGTACGGATCCATATGATGATTGTACAGATCATACAAAATTTGCCTCATATTTTGTTCTACTAATGTTGTTTGCTTTTCTTGCAAATATTGAGATTTGAGCAAAATGATAAGCAATCTTAAGGTTTTTGGATGCTCAAGACACGATGGCGAGGCCTGTTTTGCTCCAAGATGCACTAGAAAAAAGCTCAAGGCCAGATCTCTTCAGAAATTAAATAGGGGCCACAGATTTGGGCTCTGATGCCATGTTAGAATTGATGATTCAACCCAAAACTCCCATGAAATACCTACATTCAATTACCTATCACAATAGAGAAGATCAAAAGGAAAGATTTTGCTCAATAACCTGAGAATTCTATTAATGCAAATAACCTAGATAATTATTACGAATGAATGTGCATACTTATATAAGCAATGCACAAGAAAACCCTACATGCGGATTAACAAGTTAGTGACAAGTGTTTTAATCTCATGCAATGAGACAACTTGTCCAAAATTTAGTCCAATCTAATAATAAGAATCAAACTAAAGATTAAGAAGCAACTCCTAAGTTTAGCTTAAGTGAACTAAAATAAAAAATCCTCTAATAATTAATTGATGATTAAATTATTATTAGATATTAATGACTTATTTACTCCAACACATTATTCATAAAACCACAAAATCACCTTGGCAACAGACCCCCCTTAAGGTTTACATAACACAACTTTTTTATTACAAAATATGTATACATTTTTTAGAAGATTTTCCTTTTGAAAAAACAAATCTTGAATTAGGTGGGCTCCTCCAAGTTGCCTTGTAACCCTTGGAAAGGTGAAGCTCTGAGATGAATTCCTGAGTTCTCCCTCTCATGAACCTTCCAAATTATAGACTATAGTTATTGGAAAACCACCCTCCAATATGTCAACTCAACCCTCATAAAGGTATAACCCTCGGTCCAGACCATAATTACTAGACAACCATCCTCCAAGTTGTCTCGTCGACCCTTGGGTGATCCCACAATAGTTGTTTACACTTTTTGGGAGATCTTGATTTTTGTTGAAATCACATATTTTTAGAAAATATAATGATTTAATCCTTGAAAAGTTCCATTTAACCTATTCCAATTGAAGAGGGTTTGATCAAACCACCTTAGATCAAACCCCCTTGGATAAAACCCTGCTGGTTTTAAACCATACTTATAACGAAGTCTCCTTTACACCTATCAAAATGTTGATAAAAAACCACTTTTGATTTACCTTTTGGGAAAAAAAATGAATTCATTTAAAATTTATTTTTTCTATGTATGTAGTCTTTATTATAAGCTTCCCAAAAAGTATAATTTTAAATAATTTAATTTGATTATTATATTTTTTTTACATTTCTTGTGAATGTAGGTTTTTCATTGAAAATCAAGCTCTCTATTCTTCACATGTGGAAAAATAACAGATTATCAAAAAAAATCTGAAAAATATCTATGCACTAGATATTGATGTCCTTGATCCAACAAAAAAAATAAAATTGAATTTCGATACATACAAAAAAAGTTATGTTTTAGCCAGTAAATTGTGTCTAAATTATAACTAGTTTAACTTTGAAACTTAATTAAGAAAAAAAATATTCAATGAAATGCTATGAAACCAATTCCATGCACTAGATAGCGTAGTTACAAATCTAAATTTGAAAATGTTAGAATTTTATCCTTCATAGAAAAAAAGTTGTGTTAGCCAGTAATGTCTCTCTTTAAAAATGGTGTTTACTGTTAAAAAATAGTTTACAAAGGAGATGGAAAAAGAAATGCAATAAAATTTCAAAAATTTTGAAAAAAATATATTTAGAATCTATAGACAAAATGTCACAAATCACTAGTTTGCATCATCTTCAAATTCCTCATGGTTTAACCGCTATAGGTGCTCAAAAGTGAAGATTTAGTTTTAAAAAATTAGTTCAATGTCCAGTTTGGCCAAAAATTGTAAACCAGTATTGTGGGATCACCCCCTCGTAAATATGTAATCCTTGGTCATAGTTTCACTTTTGAGCTCTCTGGGCAACAATCCATACAAAGCTCTTCACCAAACCCCATACCTATCTCCAAAAATTGAACTTCACAATATATGTATTCTTCAAATTTGTTAACAACAACAAGAAAAAGAAAAAAATTAAAGCCCAAAATGCTTCTCATGCAAAGCATCATCTCAAAGTGAGAAGGTGACTTGAGATGATGGAAATTCCTCCATCCTCTGGTGCTACCTCCAGTCTGATCTTGTTACACTTTATCCATTTAATATCTTAAACGAGTCTTTCGAGGCCTCATCAAGTGTAGCAAATATAGCCTCAACAATCCAAGTATAATTGTTTGAAGATCTATTGGTAACATTGATAAACTCATCTTTTTCTTTTGGTAAAGATACTTGAGACTCTATTCCCTTATGCTTCTCCCTAACCTTGATCACTCCAACACATCCTTTGTTAGAACTCCCAATAACCATGATGATACTACCAACATCAAACTTGTTAAAATCCTTTATCAATGGGAACCCATTATAAATGTTAAGATAAGAGATACCCTTATCTCCAAGGAAAAATAAATCCCACACCTTCATATTTATAAATACCTTTGAATATCTTCCATAAATTTTGACTATACCAAACTATGTATGCAAAAGAATAAGTGTGCATTTGCACAAAGTGTATACCCAAAAATAAGAATCAAAAAGTGGTTTATTGATAGTGCAATTGAACACAAAGATTATAAGGCACTTACAGATTACCAAAATCTCAAAGATTCCAAATTCATAAGTTTGTTTGTAGCCAATTTTTCTTTCATCATATTAATTGTGCTCCCAATTTTCAAATCTAAACATAAAAACTCACATAACCTCCTTGAATTTAGATCAATGGTACACTCTCTCCATAAAGAAATGACACCTTAATCCTAAGAATAAATTACCATCGATAAAAACTCTAAATACAAAGCTCACTAACCCAATAGTCAATCTTTACTTATGCCCTTCAAACATCCCCTAACATTGCCTAGCCTAGATTGGCTAAGATTTGAAAGAACTATTACAACTCCAAAGATCCTATGTTTTGGCCACTAAGGAGAAACATGAACAACTTTCCACACTAGCTTATTACCATAGAGTTTTCTTGATTCACAGGCCACACAAGAAGAATGTTCACACATAAATATTCTTCTACCACTACCTTCAAACACACTTGATGCATCTCGAGAGGTACAAAATGGATGAGGAAAAGGAAACATTGAAGTTCAATGGCTCACCTCATTCCACAAGTTCCTGTTGGCAGTCTTCTCATAAGTGGGAGTGGTTGGTTTGACAATTAATAAATTGTATACTTGAATTGACTAAAACCAAGTGATGATAGGCCTAGAGTGCCATGCTAGAGCTTCACATGAGAAGGTAGACTTCTCAAACAACAACAATGCCCAGATCATCATTCCTTTATAATATATTAACACCTTTCTCAATAAGTTTTTCCTACACATAGTCAGGATTCTTAACATGCCATTATATAAATTTCAACTTATCAGGCTCTGATACCACATGTTGGAAAATATAAAAGATTAAGTATATTTCATTGATACATAACAAGGTATTTATACAAACAAAAGAAGGTGATTGGTTGAATGAAATAGTTACAGATAGTTAACTGTATACACTCGCTAGTTCAATGTAATAGAACCTTATTACTAATAATGCTAACACAATATAGTTTGCACATCTTCGATAAAGAAAATCTAGAATTAGGGTGTGAATATGCCTGAATTGTTAAGATACTTTAATTTATCAGTGATGAACTAGTAAGGATAAGAGATAGGGTTTTAGGAGTCTCCAAATGAGGTGAGATGTCAAATCTTCCTTTCATAACAAAGACATGTACACCTGAAAAATGTAAAAGGAAAAGGGTTGTGTTGTATAGGAGCTTTCCTTAGTCAAACCCTATGTTGGTGTTTTCACCTTCACAACAATAATGATGATGATGATAGAGAGTATGTGCCCACGATGAGAAGAGGTAAAATAAATAGCAATGATAATGATAAACAACACAATAACATATTTTACCATTAAGATCGAAAACCATTGTTGGGCTGATGTAGCCACACAAATCACACACAAGGAGGAGGAAGATGCTTCCTTGAGATGTTACAAGTGTTAGTACACATGATAATGAAAATAACAATAATAATGAATAAAGATATTCAACAACAATTGGGAAAAAAATCTGTATTCAATAGAAGAACGAACATCCACAATACTAAATTAGAGTTTGCAGTAGATTAGTACTCATAAGACTTAGAAGTTGTTAGAGATAAAGATCTTCTATAAAAGGGAGAAGGGGGAGGTTGTTTATATAGGAAACTAAGCACATTCTTGATTAACTATTTTGGGGAGGCTCACAAGCAAGGTTGTGTCCCTTAATGCCACAAGTCCATAATTTGAATTCAAATCTTTTTGGTGCATATGGCTTGGATGCTAGCATGCCACACTAGTGTCCAAGCATAATTTTCTCTCAAAGGGCTCGGTAATAAAGGAATTAACCAAATTTGTTAGAAGGATAATGAAACAAGCACATTACAAACATAATTAAACACACACACCAAACTGAGTGCCAAAACTAATGTGAAATTGTAAGTGACAACAATTTATGATGCTACAACATCAATACTCTACAAGATTGAGGTACAACTACAATGAAGCTATTGAAATACAATAAAAATAATTAAAATATTTGGGAGCACAAGGGTCCCACTTAGACAATACCAAGCCTTCTATGAATTAGCATCTCACCCAACACTCTAGCATGAGTTTGTGATAATGATTTAGGAAGGCCTTTCTTCTACCTCCTTACAATAGTCCAAGATATATAGAGAAAGAGGAAGCAAGGGGAGTCCCCCATAGATAGCCTATCTACGTGTGAAGAAAGAGTTGTAAAATGGTGAGATGAGAGGTGACCTTCCACTACATGGATTTGAAGTAGATATGAAGCTAGAGGCAAAACGCGCTATGAGATTGGACTAGGAGGTTCCCCAGTAGGGTTTGAAGGGCACATCATAGTTGCACTAAAATTTTAAGAAGCATCATCATTCAAAGATGAGCTAATTGTGGGAGAATCAAGGGCATGTGTATGTTGTTGACAAATATTTTTTAATATTTTATTTTCACAATTTTAGAATGTATTTACATTTTTAACATGTATACAAATTATAATTTCAAGTAATTATAAAATATAACTTGCATATACAATTATTGTATAATTTTAAAAAGGGTATTCATTTTATTGAAGGAAATGTATAATTTTATCAACGTAAATTTATTAAAATTAAAATTAAAAATAAAATTATGATGAAATTTATGTTTGAATATTAAGTTATATTTTATTTGTGGTCATAAAAATGATTTTAGTACAATTATATTGAAAATAGAGCATTAATTAAAAGTTATGGCTAAAATTTTATTGACTCATATATAAATTGTAATGTTTCTTAATAATTATATTTAGCATTTAGTTTTTTATCTCGATGTTTTGGATCACACTCTATGATCCATCATGACATAGATGATAATGAAATAAAAATACAAACTAAATTCTTTGAAAAGAGTGACAAAGAATTGACATTGTTTTCAAGAGTTCCAAGGGAGGACTTAGCGTCAAAGAAGCATAGGGTCATATGGAAAAAAGTTAAAAAATTCAAGAAAATAATTTGTATAAGATGAAAAGAGATAGAAATCTAATAGAGAAAAAATAGCTAGGAAAGAGAGTAAAAATTTGAAGAATTGAAAAAAATTAAAAATAAAAACTAATAAAATAAATATGATAAAAGATGGTGATTTAAGGAAAAATTCATAAAGTTCAAAAATAATATAAAAAATATAGTAAAAATTAAAAGAATTAAAAATATTAAATTAATATTATGAAAAATAATAAGAAATGTAATTATAGTAATATTAAAATATAAATAATAAAGAGAAGAAATAATTGATAAGAGATAAGAGATTAAAATGAGATTAAAAAAATGCAAATAAAATCAATAGGAAATTATAAAGTATAGTAAATAAAAATATAAAAAAGGAAGTAATTACTTAACTTAATCAAACACTCGATGGTGGATTGTATAATCTAATCCATAACGGGTTTCATTTAGAGGGTGGGAGAGAGGATTAAAGTTTGGTTCCCACTTTGTTAATTAAAACCTATCCATTAAAAATAGTCCCCCATTAATGATCTCTTCTTATTTATCCAATGAGTTATACCCTTTCCCTTGATGACTAGAATCCACCCCATTTGATGAAGAAAGAATTCTCTCTACCTGTCTCCACACCGAACCCTTTTGGAATGATACGGTTTTGTTTGTGCTCATAGTAGGAGTTGAGCCTTTTGGAATCTAGATCTTCTAGGACCACTTTTCTCTTTTCACCCTTGTGTTCCAACTTCCCTTGAAATTCCTTTGTGAATCTCTCCAAAAGTGAGACTCGATGGATCTCCAATGCTCCTCTTTCCTTCTTTCACCTTCTCTCCATCTAGTGATAATTTCGACATGTTCAAATTTCCTCTTTTTTTTTGTCACATTAGACTTATTCTCCCTATTATATTAGACTTTGATTCTATAAATGGAATTTGGTAGTGACAATTCCAATTTGATATTATTCTCAAATCTTTTTTATTTTTAGTAAATATTTTTATGTTTCAATATTATGACTTGTTCCTTAAATCTCTTTCTTTTATCATTTTTATCAATTTTATTTTTATTGTTTACTATTTTTTTCAATTCCTTACTTTTTTGCTTTGCTCCTCACTTAATTTTTGCTATGTAATGCCTCGTCTTGTAACCTAAAGAATGTTACATTGACTACGATAGTGTAATATATATATTTTTAAATGTTAATATAAACTTCATTAATTCGAACATTCCCTAAGAAACGCGACGACACACTACTTGAAAATCCCATAGATGACAAAAGTAATTAACTTAACATGTGTTTAATTCTCATAAACTTAAGAGAATACATTGAATAACAATTAAATTACATCATTAAAGATATAAAGTACAAATAAGATTCTTTCTTACATTGCATTTGAAATAACATATACAATACTCATTTTCCAAATGAGGTAGGTCATATAAAGATGTACAATTACATATTACAAAAGATTCTCCCTTAATACAATTGAGGAGTGATACATAATAATTTTTCCACTGATACAAATAAGAAGGTACATTTCCACATACAAGCTCTCCATCCAAGAAGTACTTGTTGCCATGAACAAGAACTGGGGACCCAACGGAGTAAGGTGCACATTCCACCCAACCATGTGGTACCCATAGGTCCACCCCCCATGCTAGGAGATAGTAAAAAGGCTCCCTAGACATAACCTACAAACCTTAGACACAAGTAAAACCATAGACAAAATTGTACAAGTACAAACGTAACTTAATGGTTACATTGCTTCCAGAACTGAATGATCAAACACTAAGTTCACAAGGATACTGTCATTATAGGTGGAGTTCCATCACAATGTTGCATAGGTTACCTAGATGTTTCTTCCTAGGTTTCGGCCCCCATCTTGGGTTACCCTGGTAACCTCTTACGAAACCCAGCCCCACATGCAATCTGTTGAGAAATTGAATATCTTTTAAAATAACAAGATATTGACTTTGTCATTCCAGGCCTTCTCGACTCATCCCCAAGTCTAAACTAGCCCTTGAGTCCATGAGTGAGGCTTATTAATCTAGTTAAAGGTTTTGGGCATGTACAGAATCATCATGGAAAAAATAGGCCCTTAAGTGGCAATTTTTTTTTGAAAAATCAGAGTTAGGCAACTTAACGTAAAAATTTGAATAAGTTATCTATATTATTTCAAAAATATGTAAGAATAGAATCAGAAACCGATATGTTTCTAAACTACTAGGTTTTTTTTAAAAAATTCTATTTGGTGAAATTTTGAAATTTCAATGCAATGGTACTTAAATTTGGAAAAATAAGAAGTAGGTGTCTATCCTTACACCTAACCACAATAAAATGATAAATTTTTTTAATATTTTAGATATAAGTAGAGGACTCATGCCCGATATGATGCATATTTTTGTAACTTTTTCCAAGTAAATAATTAATTATGATTTTTTTATTACAACCTTTTAAAAATATAAAAACTCGTATGTCTGACCACCTTAACTTGTTCAAAAATTCATGAAATTAATTTTTTATTTTTTTAACCCTATAGTATCGAAGCATAGAATGTGACGCATGTTTTGGATTCAAAAAATGTGATACTATTTGATAGATGTTTTTCAATCAGGACTTTAGTCATAATTTGAATAGAAAATGAATAATAATTACATATTAAATTCAAAGTAAAGCATAATTTATATCGGTGGAAAGCTAAGAATCTCCTTTAAAAACCCTTTTCGTTTCATCAATTTTGGGTAAAAATGTAGTCGTCAGCCACATACCCATCATATTGCCACTTTTTGGCCCACCATGATCCTACACATACCCTTTTAGACTACCTAATGTGTTGATTTAGTTTTTACTGATTAACTAACTCTACATGAGTTACCCTAGCACCACTTTGTGTGTCGGCCCTCACTAAGAGCCACCCCCCTAATAATAACACAAGGAAACTAACTCCACTAACTAAGGTAGACAAGGTGCACATAAACTAGCATCAAAAACCAATCATATAACAATGGACATCACAACCTGTTCAAAGAACCAGGTGTCTAAAAACCAAATAGAACTATGTGCACAACCCTAGTTTACCTGAAATATGAAACCATCATGAAAAAAATTCCCTTTCAAGAAATTACATATGGAAGACTTATATTCTCAATTAACCCCAATTTTCCCAACAAGAACATAAAACAACTTAAAACAATTCAAGCAAAAATAAGAATCTAATGTTAGGATTTACTAAATCCAATTAGATCTATTAGAAATAGCATGAAAATAAATCAACTTGTTTATAGTTCTTTTCTCAAACAATAAAAGAAATTGAATCATTTAATCTAATTCTAATTTTCTCAATTTTACATAAAAATAAATATCAAATTTTCTCTTTCAATCTTATTGTTTTTTTTTTAAATAGTTGATCTCATGCATTACATGCATCTAATAGATAAAACCTTATTTAAATACTAAATCATTTTCCTGAAACTATAAAATATATTTATACATATACATACATACATACATATATATATATATATATATATATATATATATAAAGTTTAAATTAAATAAATCAAAACACATAAAAGAAATTATGTGGCGAATAATATTTAGGGCATCTACGGTTTATTCATAGTCGCCGGCTCCTTTCATGGGCGCCGACCTGTGTGGATGGGGCGGCGCTGCGCTGCTCCCACCATCGCCTCCCTTAGGGGCGGCAGCTGTGGGAACAGCCACAGCCCTTTCCCACAATTTCGCATATGGAATTTCACAGTCTCTTAGAAAATAAATTTCAAGAACAGTTTCTCAATAAAATACATATGTATATATTTGTATATGTATATGTATTTATATAATTTATACACATACATATATATATATTTATATAATTATATACACAATTTAAACAATAAATAAAATACTGTAATCAGGTAATTATTTTCAATAAGTTTTCTATAGGAAATTGGGAAATCTAACAATTTAACACAAATTTTGTCAAAGATCTTCAATTTCAACAACAAAGGATTTTCAATTCAAATTACCAAAATCTTTTCTACAGGAAAAGTTTAGCAAAGTTCATCCCAGAGGTTTCTTTTCTCTAAATTTAATAGAAAACTTCTTTTATAAATCTATAGAGATTTCTTCTGTTTTCTTTTGAAACTTTTCTATTGTTTTCTCTGATTTCATTATAAAGTTCTGTTTTCAAAAATTTCACAGAGAGGTAACAAATTTTCTACAGAATATTTTACTGAGAAGAACAAAAGCTTCAATCAAAATTGTTTCCTCAGGCAATCTTTTAATTTTTTACAAATTAACAAAGCTTCTATAAATTTAAATCTTTATACAGACAATCTTTTCAAATCACAAAACTAAATAAATAAATAGCAAAGAACCTGTATTGTTGTAGCTTGAAGATTTGACAGATGAAGAAAAACTTTGCCTACTGTGTATAACTTCCAAAGCCCTTTTAAATCCCACTTTCCAGAATAATGCAAATTACTAAACAATAATAAACCCGAGGTCTTCTTCCAGAATTATAAATCAAAACCCCAAATCAAAAATCATAATTTTCTATAGCAAAACTCTGTTTTCCTTTCTTTCTTTTTTTATGAAGAGCTTTCTTGCCTTCCCAAATCTGGTAATATTTTCTCCGAGAAAATCCCCAACAAGAATTTTTGCATTTAATTCAACTAACACACATGGCAATTCAAGAAAATATCTTCTAACAACTCACGGATATTTTCTTCTCACAATTATCAAGAATTTATTCCATTTAATAGAATTAAAGAATTCAAAAATGACTTTCATTTTTATTTTTATACATAGTTAAATTTCCATTTCCCACAAAAGCATTTAATATATATTTAATCTATTCTCTAAATAAAAGTAACTTTAATTAATTTAATTTATTTATTTAATAAAATAACTTTAATCACAATGATTAAATTATTTTACCAATAAACTAATTTAATTAATTAAATAAAATATGAAGCTTTTATCTACAATATTTAAAATTAATTTAAATAAGCATTAAATTATAAAGAACATTAATCTAACATGAAATTCACAAAATAAACCTTTCATAACAAATAATCAAGATAGAAACAGACGAGACAACCAAAAACACCAGACCTAACCTGACGACATACTGTGACTAGGTTTGAGGCTAGACTAGGAAAAACCTCGTTACTACCTCCCAATCAACATTACCATTGAGTCTGGACACACTCAGACCTGTGAAACCAGGTGGAGTCGGTGCCTTGTACCTGAAATCCTGCAATCAGAAATATAACATACATATATATAATCCATGATTCAAACACACCGTGAGGAGAAGATCGCGGAAATCACAAGACACTCGCAAGTGAGTGGTGCAACTCCATTCTCCTCACCAATACAATATCACATCAAACTGACAAAATAAATAAAAATCAATCTACCATAAGCATATATTACACAACATCATCTCAAATAAACATCTATGCTAACATAAAGCATGTCAAAAATAATCATCATCAAACAGTGTATCATCACATCATAAAAAAAATCCACCATCGCTCTAAAGCCAACGATCAATACATCAAAACAAAGTACCAGGGTCTATCAAAGTGAAACATACTATATGAAAACATAAGCAAAATGGAGGGGTACTACATGCTAATTAGGTTGTTATCTCTTTTTATCTTTTTAAAATTATTTTCTTGAACATATTGACTTTTTTCTATATGACCCTATGTTTCTCTTGACCCTAAATCCTCCCTTAGAATCCTTGTACATTGTGTTAATTTTTTCTCTTTTTAAAGAACTTATTTTACAATTTTACTTCATTTTTATATGCTTTCTATTGACAAATCAGAAAGTATGATCCAAAACTTCTTGTCAAAAAATTATTGTTAGAAACTTAACAATTTATACATTTATCATAAATTGTATAAACATTGTATTTTTAACTCTTATGACTCTATCTATATTAGTAGGTATAATTTTTCTACAAACTATGAAAATAATTTGAAGTTTGTGGATTCAACTATGAATGCTTTATTAGATCTTAAAAAACATACACATTTGAATCCAAAAACTTCAAATTATCTATTTATATTTATATATGGATTTTTAGATCTTAAAAAAACCATAGACAATTGAATCCAAAAACTTTAAATTTTCTCTTTATATTTATATATGCTTTTTTAGATCTTATAAAAACATACATAATTGAATTTGAAACTTCAAATTATTTCTATATTTATTTTTTTTGATAACCCAGAGGTATCCCCAAGACACAACCCACACCATTATCATTCAGGAGCATGAGTCGACCTCATGACCTATATGGGACGAACCCAAAGCCCATAACCAACCATGCTACCCATTCAATCCAAAGCCCATAACCAACCATGCTACCCATTCGGATCTCTATATTTATATTTTTGACTTACAAAATTTTAATATATAATATCACATTTTTAATAAAAATTCAATTCAAACCTAATCACTATGAACTTATAAATGTCATATACTTAATTAAAATTCAATTTAAACCTAACCACAACAAACTCATAAATTTCATATACTCTATTAAAGCTAATAACACTTATTAATACAATATTATTCAACCAAATTAATATCATAACTAAAAGTAAAAATTTTAAGCTCATAGCCAAGTTTGTACAGCTTCTAAATTTAAAGTTCAAAGTTGACATTATACCTAGTGAGATAGTGAAATTTAGGTTTGAACTTTGAGATAAAGTTAGGTGAGATTTAAGTTTGGGTCTTTCTTTGTGTGCGGGCATTTAATCTAATTTTAACCTAATATGAGCATAATTGTAAATTGATAAAAAAAAGAAGTTGTGTTTAAAACCAAACAAACAGTGATAACGTTTGGAGTCATTTTCATTCCACAGCAATAACGTTAGGTTAGAGTTCCTTGTCGAGGACAAAATGCAACAGTAGGTTAGAATAATTTGCCAGTGGCATTATGTGGGCCCAGAGGGACTTAAAATTCCATACATGGCTCCCATGCTGAGACGTACCAGGTGACCCATAAAAAAGGAAGCCTACAGCCTACCAATAGGACTGGTGGCACCATGGTCAATACAGAACAGTGGAGGCAGGACATTCTATGTATTTTAATTTTCTTTTGTTGATTTGACTGACTGGATAGCTAAATGAAATGCAAGACAAAAGCAAATCTTCCCACCGACTAATAAAAATAAGACTTGATCAACAAGAGATTTTCCTTCATGATCAGATTGCAGCAGAAATTAAACTTTTACCTTCGACAAAAAAAGGTACTAAGCCCACCTTTACATCAGCATTATCACATTACGTCGTCGGTAAACAATATAGTTGTTCAAAAGATCAGATTAGGATCCATAGATAACAGGCATGGGATCTCTCTACTTATAGCAGCAGCAAGATTTTCTTCAATCATTTTTGGGTACAGCTCTATTAATCAAAGTTTAGCTGAAGTAGGCTTGTAAGAGATCCAAGAAAGAGATCTTGCTGTTGTAAGATGTCAAAGGTTTTGGAGAAACTCCAGGAGCAGGTAGAAAAAGTGCAACTGTTGGGGTTAGAAAAGCCTGAAATGTTTGAAGCAGTGAGGGATCCTAGCCTTCTTAGGGATGCTTTTCAAAAAATTGATCAACATCACCTGGGGGAATGTAGTGACATGCGTCCAGTGGCCCAACTCTCAAAACATGTACGAGGGCTCTATAGTTTACTTGTTGCAGAGAGGGATGCTGTTCTCAATGAGGAATCCAATCAAGCAGAACCCAAGGCAAGGCATCAATTCCAACTTTTTTGTGATAAGTTTGATTAGATTTAATTTACTATGATATGAGGAAGGTAAGTAGGACAAATGCTTTTCTCTGAAGTTCCCATTTACTAGAACTTTTTCTTTTTGGTAGTGCAAGTGTAATTTGAGTTAGCAGATGCTATTTATATGTGTTTCCGGGGTAGATTCTCTAGATCTACTAGAGTTCAAAGAAGATTTCATTTGCAGCTTATATATCATCCCCATCACTGCTTCAGGCACCTTGCATGAAAATTATCTCTGTATAACACAATCTATAATCATTGATGTCAGCTATCAGTACTTGATTTTCTTGTAATGCAGATATAGTTCTGATATACTCATTGGGTATACCATATTTACTCTGATCATAGATTCTGATTTTTATTCTCACTACCCTGATCATAGATTTTAAAGTATGTTCTAAAACATTCTTGGAATTTGGTATCCTATCTCATGAATTGTAAAAATCTCATATCCATCATTTTAATCTTTGGTAGACAAAAATTTTGCTTCATCTTCAATTACCAAGTATAGGAGAGCTTAATTTTTCATATTATATTACTAAAATATATTTTTTTCACATACATCTTGCTGTCTAGTTATAATTCATAATAACATTCAAAGTTTCTACTATCACAAATTTCTGGATTTGACTGTGTTTAATTTTTAACATCAATATGTTTGATCAAACTTCATGATCTATCATCAGGATCAACTAATCATTCTATTGAAATGAATGACAAAATACATGTTTGGCTTTTGAATCTACTTCTAACAGGTCCTGAGCATTTACCAATGGTTTTGAGGGTACTGAGTTGCAATTATTGATTAATATGGTAGCCTATTTCTGTGGATCTGGCAGACCTGAGCATATCAAGACAAGTAGAGCTTTTATCTATGCAATCAAGTTCTAAATTCTCAAGTTTATGCTTGAATTCTTTCTAAAACATAATTTCTGGTTTTTGGAAGTAGCCATGTGATGGCGTACTGCAAAAGATATTTCAAGAAGGCGTATGGATTTGAATGCTTTACATTATTTGTTAGAGTTTGCGTTCTAAAGAGCTAGGGTTTTAAAGTAAGGATGTTTTAGAATACTTAAAAAATAACCATAAATATGGCTTATAGTGACAAGCCTTCAGGTGTATGACAATAACGTTAGCTGCCAAAAGACCATTTTTGTATGGTGGATATCCTTTTCTGTTTTTGTTTGTTAGTCAAACTATTCGAATTCTCTCAAAATTGGGGTTTGTGCAGCTTGTGGCTTGTTCCCAGTCTCATAGATTTGCAGCATTTTGCCCACTAAATTAGTTTCTATTGACTTAATAGAAGTTGTAGAACCGTGTTGGGTTGAATCATAGACGTGTCATAGCATAAACTTTTTTATTGTTATTTAATTCAAAGGGCAGTTAAGATGTTTAATTGGTAAGATTGTTTTTGAAATTGATTATGTATGTTTTTGTGTCAATATTTCTGATCACATTCAATGATCTATCATTAAAAAGACAAAATTCATTACTGACTAAAACCCATATCTAAATGCATTGTATATTATATTTTATTCTACTTTATAATGATCTATTTTGTTCTCAACATTCAAGTTCTAAAATCTAAATTTCTGTGACAATTTCATGAGAGAACTTTGGATTCCCTTTTCTGCATTGTTGTTTTAAGCTATATGTTGGTAAAACTAGCTCATGCTGAATAGGAAATGTGATCATTATTTCTAGAAGAATGATGGGTAATAAATGTAATGCAGGTGGAGATGAGAGAAGATGGAAGTGGATGGAGGTTACATGTATCATCTCTAAAATGGGATGGAGCAATCACTACCATATTGGAAACAATAGAAGCAATGGGGTTGACGGTAGTGCAAGCTAATATTTCTTGCGATAAGCTACTTGTTTTCGATGCTTTTCTTGAAGAGGTAACATTATTATTCAGCACCCAATAAGTAGAATAAAATAAATCAGAACATTTTTTATTTGCATTGCCCCAAGATAGGATAAATAGTTCTCAATTTTTTTCCTTCTAGTTATATTATTCAGCAATGTAGTACCCATTTACAACAAATTTACTTCTATATATGTAAACTATCGCTATTCATACGTTTTTTCTCCTAGCCTGGCTTTTATTATTTGTTCAGGAAGCTCAAGAAGTGGAAGCAAATGTGAACAAGCTAAAGGAGGAAAATCTACCCTGATCGTCATCATAATTTACCCCACCAAGTAATGCAGGCAATAATGTTTCTATTTACATCTAATTCTAGTTTGTTTGAAAATTCAGTGTGAATGTGGTTTATTGTTGTTACAGTGTTCGAATATTTGGTTGATGTTGCTGATTGCTAAATGTGGAGGGTGTCTTTGATTTGTACTTCAATATTTTGAATATTAAACCTTGTTGGTTTGTCACTTGTCCGTTCTTCTTTAATTTAAGTACCATCCAATTGTACTTTGTCACGTTGATTTCAGACATCCGGTGGACAAAACTTTTACGATCCCCATGGTTTATATCTGGAGATCGATTTGTCTATAAAATATAAAAATAATGATTAAGCTGAAAAAACTTCTATGATCTTATAAAATTTTATTGTGTTTTTTATTTAAAGATATAAAATTTCTACAGTCATTATATTCATTTTTTCTAGTATTTTCAATTATATTTTATCATCTATTATCAGAATGAGATAGAAAGAAACGGAAAATCAATTATGTCTGTTTTAATACGAACTACTACCTCTTCTTATTTACAGTTCACAAATGACCAGTCTGAAATCACACTAACTTCTTCAATAGAATCTACCTATTAATATCATTTAATTTGAACCACTCAAGATAGAAAGTACCTCCACTGTAGATTATTGGGTGGTTAATCATAAACTATATACTTTAACAAAATTATTTAGATTTTTGCTGGACAACAAACAATACAATACATTATTACTAAAGTTTAAACATTCTGATGTTTAAGCCCAACCTGTATTCACACCCCTACGTTTTCTTATGACATTATTTTGGTTGTCAATGAAAACGCCGTTAAGATCTCCATTAATTGTTGAACAGTTTGCAATCGTGATTCCCATCACCAATCAAATAAATAAAATAGACTTGCTGTAGTCTGTCTGATTTATAAAATTCCTTGACCTGTTTTTGAATTCTCTGCAGCACCACTTTCATAGCTTTTTAGGGCTTCAATTAACTATTTAAATAATTCAGGATGCCATGGTACTCAATTTCTGTGACCAACTTCCTGTCTTGTCAAGGTCATTCAATATTATGAACCTATTGAATCCTGTCTCAGATGGTATGGAAATAATCTACATAAAATATGTAGAGCAGATAGTTTCATCAAATTAAATTCTGAATTAACCTCTACCCTCTATCCTTTGACATCTTTCTCTTTGCCTTTACATCATATTTAATTCAATCTTAATTCATTCAATGTTACTAATTATTAAGATGCTGTTTTTTTTGGTAAGATGGAGGAAAAATTCAATTATATTACTTATCATTAAAATGTTATTTCATTTTTGGACCTTTCAATTTCGATTTAATGATAATTTGTTAGTGATAAGAAAATATTTTTTGCAGAATATAGTAAATTATTATTTTATTATTGCTATCAAGATTCAACTGCGCAGTTTTGTAGTCAAATTCATTGATTCATATTTCATTTGCAGTTGAAACTGCTCATAAAATATGGGTCATTGAGTTTGACTCAAAATTATACAGTTTCAACCACTCATGAAATATGACTCAACTGCTCATGAAATATGAGTCAATGAGTTTGATTCAAAATCTATGCACTTTCAATGACTCATTCAAAATATGGGTCAATGAGTTTGACTCAAAAACTATGCAGATGAATTCTGATAACAATATCATAATAATTTTTTATATCCATTGCCTTTTGATTTATGTATATAGACAAAATATATACGACAGTGTTATTTCAATTTTTTGAACACAAAAATTAATCTCCATCTTTTACATTTGACTGTTTATTTTTACATCTTATAGATATAAACTTTATTTCTCCAATATTTATGATTATTCATATGGTGTTTATGGTTTAAGAATCAATTAGGATTGGAAACCAGAACTTTTTATTACATACTGAGTATTCTATCTGCTGAAAAATGACAGGTATATATATTAATAGAAATCTAATTCATACTGTGCACAACAAAAATATATAAAATATATTTATAAATCATTTCTTAATAATAAAGTATTGTGCAAATGCTTATATAAACATTGAATTCTTGTAATTTTTCAAAACTATAAACTATCTATTGAAAACTAATTTTCAACTAAACAAATATTTTAATACTAATGTAAATGACTCAAATAATTTTATTAAAATAAAAACCTTAATTTTTGAAATTCTACCTCTAAATTAATAATATTCTTTTACAATTTTTAGCCTTATTTATTGTCCCTAACCTATAATAGAATAGCATTTGCTCTTAAGATTTTTAGCCATTAATTTTGAATGATAAAAATCTAATGATCTTAGAAATGGTAAAAGAAATAAGATATACCTGTGAATCTTTCCAAGTTGTCATGATTTTCTTCCTCTTTAAAGAACTTCATAACAGAGAGACACTAAAGCATTATTCTGAAATTTAAAATAAATGATTCAGTCTTACTCTGATTTATGTTTTTTTGGTCAGTCTTACTGTTTTTAAAAGTTTTTGGTTTAATTTTTTTAACTTAAAAGCTTTTATTTTGTATTTTTATTTTTCCTGCCTATATAATTGAGACCACTGTATTATCATTTTATTTTAAGATGATTCATACTTGAGCATGGTAAGTGTAATTAATTAAATACTAATTTACGAGGTGAGTAAGTTTGATTGTAAATTTGTTCGATCAGTAATAATTATTATATTTTTTAAAAATAGATACATTTATTTTAGACAAGTAATAGTCTATTAGATTGTCTACAGCAATTTTTCATAGTTTTTAACTACAATTTTTTTTTCTAAACATATTTTTCAATATAAAAAAAAAAGTCTATTAGATTGTTATTCATTTTATGTAATATTTCTCATTTTAAACTTGTGTCAGGTCTTATAACTATATTATTGTTAATTTTCAATTCATGTAGTACATCAATATTCATTTGCTCTTTAGATGGAGAAAAACTAGCACCATTTCTAGCAATTGTCTTGTTGCAACGGTCATATTTACATTCATCTTTGCTACCTATATCACATCCTCTTTTGATATGTGTTAGGTTGATAACTCTTGGAAGGTAGGGTTGGTTAGATGCCTTTGACTTTGGTGTGAAAAAATCCTCTTGGTGTTTTTTTAAATCCAATTCATCATCTATAACATACTAACAAAGATGAAGAAGATGGTGGAAGGTCACTTTTACTCCAAATTTCAAATCAATATCTTTTGATTTTTGTAAGGTATGTGTTAGTTTTTCACAAAGAGGGGCACTTTGATGATGGCATTGAACAATAGAAAAATTCTTTTCATTTACTCACAATTATAGTATGAGGCAAGGGATATTGTTATGCATGAGCATGAGCCAAAAGTGCTTTAAGAGATAATTATCTAGGCCTAGGGAGGTCAATGAAAAAAATGTGGTCACCTCCTTAGTTCATTATGATATTTTTTTAGTAACATAATCCAAAAAGGAAAAGGATTATCCTTGAAAGCTACAAAAAAATTCTCCAAAGATGAATAAGACAATTTTTTTCTTACTTATCACTTTTAGTGAATTAGTACCAAAAGAAGATTCAGTTAAGTACTTGGAGTATTTCCTTCATTATAATTAGAATGGGTAGCTTCCCAAATGTAGAGTAAGTTTTCTTCATAGGGTAGAATTTTTTTCTTGACTAGGGCATCTAGTGGTCATATTTAGAGTTATTTGCCATAGATTTTAGCAGCCAAATTTATAATGAAATTGTCTCACATATAATTATAATATCCACCTATCATATTATCTTCTTTACATGAGGAGGTCTTTATCATAGATTTTAGCAATAAATTAGTAATGAAAGTGTTTTCTATATATGATTTTATTCATTTATTTCCCTATCTTTCAACCAAATTCTTACAAGATAAGGGTCCATTAAAGGGGACATCACTTTTCCAATAATTCTATCCACCTATCTATTATCTTCCTCATATATAGCTATAGAAAAGCTATGGATCATGTATCCCTTCATAAAGCACACTAACATAAAAATTTAAAGGTTTGGGCACACATAGAAAGTGAGAAGAAAAAACCAACTCCTCTAGTTGGTCAATTCTTATTGTTCCTTGAGGGACAACCTCTTAGTGTAGGTTGTTTCCCAAGCACTTGGTAATGCATAAAATAAAGGCAACATTTACTCTTTTTTAATTCCTCTAACTTAATTTCAACTCTAGCTAAGGGTAATACTCGTACACAAAAATTCTACCAAGTTGCATTTATACCAGTTAGGTCAAACCTGGAAAGCTAGCATTCTGGGAAAGTAGGTAGACCAATTAGCAATTCATATAGAATTTTATTGTCTCCTAGACCTCTAGTAGCTATTAATCTGCATTTTCATTGATGAAGGAGGCCTATTCTATCCTCTTCTTGTCCAAGATAGACAACTTAAAATAAAACATCCAAGGATAGAAGTCCCTAACATTGGGCTATCCTATTACTTTGCTTAGTAACATTATGGAATCATGTGCATCTTATTTGAACTCACTTTTGTGTATCACCTTAGCCATCTTGAAGGTTGATTTCCTCCTCTAGATCAACCAATTATCATTTATATAGTTCACAAGCTATGTTGTATTTGATTTATAATGGTATAGGGCCTCCTTAATACATATATTATCAGACTATGTATATGTAGGCATACCAAACACTTTATCTATCACATCATGGTTTACATCTAGCACCATCTAGTGTTCTAGCCTAAATACATTTCTCCTCTTCTAATCAAATCTTTGGGTACATGCTAGCACTAGCTGTAGAGACTAAGCATGCAATAGGTTAATCTAGCCCACTTTGGGCCATCCATTGAAACTCAAAGATTCTATATCTAATCCCTACAATAGGGTATTTTTAAATTTTAATGAAAGTACCCTTGGTGTGAAAAATATGGAGTTGAAGTTGTGTTTTCGTTGAATTTTCTTCAAAAGAGGGGTTAAGTTTCTAGATCGATAGTCTAAAGAAAAATGGTTTTTCCCAAAACCCTTTTTTTCAAAATCCTTTCACACAAAACCTTACATTCAAATTTAACCTTATACATTCTTTGAAGTTAAAATATGTTTACTTAGTAGTTTTGAGTGAAAGGGTTTTACCTGAAACTCATTTTGCAATGTAGCTACCATAGAGTTTTAGCCAAAATTATTTTTCTTGATCCATTTGGTGTGAAAATGTTTCACTCAAAATTATTTTGTTGGTTGAAAGTGTGCCATGTAAATCTATAGTTTTACCCCAATGCTCTATAATTTCAAGAAAAATAATTAGATAGTCAATTTAGAGTCTCTAGTTCAATGCAATTACATGCAAAAGAGTGCACACCATACTACCAAAGAATGAAAGAATTGAAACATGGTATACAATGTTAGAAAACCAAAGTTTGTGTTGTGATTTAATTTCCTCCCCTTGGCCTATTAGGGCATAGATCCTTATAGACCAAACATTGAGTTAATGTAGTTAATTTTCCTTACAATAATTAGGGTTATATGTAAAAATACACAAATAGTTGAATAGACATTATCATGTTGATCAGCTAGACATTGCTCTATTTCTAGATAGGAATCTATAGCCCAAATAGAGTTATCCTTGATCCCACTCTAGGTATAACTCTAATACTAATTGGCTATCCATAGCCATAGTAGAGATTAACCGAATCACCTATAAATTTGAATTCTTCTAATTGTTTCACTTAATTTTATTCCTTTTTTATTTTCTCCTTTTATTTCTCCCTCTCTCTCTCTCTCTTTATATATTAGTTCTTTTTTGAAGCTATCTCAACTTGCAAGCAACAAAACATTTTGCTAAGTTGGGGACCACAGTGATAATTTGGAAGGAAAAAGTCTTAGGATTCTCACTCGATGCATGACTATGATCATGAAAATTGATAGATTGCAATCTTATTATATAATGAGTCTGTAAGGCTTCTAAACAATCTCAACACATCAATAAGAATTAAATCCTTGAACAATAAGAAAATGTTCATCCTAACATAGTTGAGCCTAAAACTCAATGATAATCAATATTTAATAAGATGAGCATAAATAAATCATAGGTCAAGGAGCCATAAATAGAGAGAGAAACAAACAATCTACCATATTTTAATTTCTCACAAGAAAATCAAGTAACCTGACCTTAAACTTTGAAATAGACAAAACATGTAAATAATAAATCACAAAAAGCTCAAAGAAAATAATAAAATAATATTTACAAAGAAAGAATACATAAAAATATATACAAAGAGGAAGGATATTTCCATGCATTGTGTTTAATTGATAGTCTATCCTTCCTCTTCATATATATTTTTATGTATTCTTTCTTTGTAAATAATAAATCACAAAAAGCTCAGAGAATTGATAGTGTATTTCTAGTAGACTATCTAATTGTGGATCTCAAAAATGATTGAACTTAATCCATATCCATTGACTAGCTTCATGAGAAGGATTTTTGAATGAAATTTATATAAAACTATTACTCATTTATCTATTCTTTCTCCTAATGTAGAGTTAGCTGGTAATTTCTTGATTGCCTATACTAGTGTATAGGCTTGATTTTCATTGTAAGGGTATCTTAATTCTACATATTTACAAGGATCACACATAAAGGAAATTAGTTTTTCATTGTTCTATTTCCATTTCTATGTTAAAGTACAATTGTAATGAATGTTCAAATGTATTAAAATAAATATACAAGGGCTATAAGTAATCTAGGCTTCTCAAAATATGGGAATTAATAATTTATTCTTAGATTGCATTAAATTCCTCTTGAGGTTTTGGATTCCATTCAATATTAGCTTCATTTTAAAGAATAGTATTCAATGGTCTAACTATTTCTACAAAACTAATAATAATCTTGTGAAAAAATTTGGTCTTACCAAAGAATGACTTCAACACTTTCTTACTTCTTGGTAAAGGAATTTTCAAAATCACCTCTATTCTTTTTGGGTTGATGGTTATACCATTTTTTGAAATGATACATGGCCCATAATGTTGTATTTAGTCACTCAAAATATGAAATTCTTTGGATCCAAAGATACTTCATAATGTTTACACATCTAAAGAGCTTTATGTAGATATGATATATGATCTCTTTTCTTAGAAAACATTGTCATGTAATCCATGTAAATGATTATGTAAAATTACTAAGAAAATATATTTAAGTGCAATTCCTATAGCTCATTGAAATGTAGAACCAACATTGATCAATCTAAAGTGCGTCGTTCTATAAGAAAATGTTCCCCATTTCTTGGCAATTGATTATTTCTTGAGTAACCATCCAGACACCATTTGTGATCCATTCATAATTTGTAATACCTCATCCAAATTAGAAAAAATATAATTATCCTGAACTCTAAATCCTTAATTAGATTCTTGAAGTCTACACATAATTTTATTTCACCATTCTTCTTGCATAGTATAACAAGGTTAGATACCCATGTGGAGTATCTCACTAGGAAGATGATGTGTGTTGTAACTTCAACACCTCTTTTAAAATTAATGGTTCCAATAGTATATTTATGGGTCTTTTCTTCTACCTAAAGGGCTTAGTGTTTATGTTAAGTGGAGTTGTGTGAGTCATTAATGATGTGTCGAAAAGAAAAGATCTTCATAACTCCCTACAATGACATCTAAATAATCCATAAGAGTTTTTAATATACTTTTTCTTCTTCAAGTGTGCAAGATTTTCCTAAAATAGCATTCTTAACTTCATCTTCTATCTCTAAATTAAAGCACTCCTATTCTCCATATTTTGAATCCAATGGATTCTTTCTCTTACCAATCTAATTATAATTAGAGAAACTCTCCAATATTATCATATGTTTTGAGATTCAAAATTTATTACTTTGTCAGCTTCAATATAATCTCTATCGTCTTCATCCATAATTTAAGCTTCAAAAATACCAATTTTTTTGATAAATTATAGAACATGTCTATCATAATCAAATATATGGAAATTTTGATTATTTTCTAGAATAGTAAGGGATAGGAATTAATTCCATTGAAAATTTCTTCAACTTTGACCCAGTAACAAGTTCTAAGGAGCTTGTTAAATCTAGCTAGTACATGTGCTATATTATAAATATTTCCTTTTGAGATTGTATATATATCAAAGTATTTAAAACTCTCAATTAGATCCCACACTCTATTGTGGTCCTTGGATATTTTCTCGTCATTACATGCATATTTATTATATACTTGTTTAATTACTAGCTCTAAGTATCCAAACACTTTTAATTGTTCAACCTTCTTCTCAACAACTAGTATTGGCCCTCAAATTAATGCCTTGTATTTCATAACATTGTTTGTACAAGTAAATTGTAGTTTGTAATAGACTAGAAAATATTTTCCTTTCATATCACTTAGCTCAACACCAACACCACAACCTTGCTTGGATTTGGAACCTTCAAACTTCATTTTCTAGATCTAACCTTGATTTTTTTAGATTTGTTTGTAGTAGAGGATACATGCCATCCTATTTAATTTGATTTTCAATTACTTATTTTATTTATAGAAAATTTATCTAAGTGATCTATACTATTGATATTGTAATTTATTTGTCCTTATTCCAAGAATTGTACTCTTCAATATTTTCTTAAGAAAGTGTCTTATCTAGACTAATTATAAACCCTCAATTCGCTATCATAGATTTATCAATATCTTGCAATATTTAATAGGAGGACTTATATTTTCTGGGAATAAAAGGCATTGTGTATAGGAAAACTTGGAATAAGCCTCGTCATGAATTTTGCACTAGTTAGGGAAAAAAAGTTTGAAATTTCAACATTGGTCCCTAGAATTTACTTATCCTTACTCAATTTCTTGACAAGATTCCTTTTTTTTCCTAAAATGAGATAATGGCTTGGACTTGACCATCCTTTATCTAATTTTCTCCATGACATATGTGATTACTAGGCCATT
>VDFB02168118.1:212556673-212688367 GCA_007258455.2 Sequoia sempervirens
CTGATTACAATGCATCTACAACATGTTGAAGACAGTTCCAATTAGGCTTAGAAAACTGATTTAACACACTTCATACTTCACCACAATTTCACTTCACACTTCTTTGCACCAAATCTCGCACCACACACACTACACACTCTATTCACCACATTTTCACAATGAATTATTTTTACCACATTCACACAATGAATCATCCTTGTATATATATGACAACGCCCCAAAAAACATCAATTAGGTTGGCCTAATTAGATGTACTATGCAACACAATAACCTGTCACCTCAAAACTCAACCACACACACTTCACAAAATAAGCCAAAACATGTGACACATAAAAATAGTTCACCATGACCTATAATTACTCTCATAATTCTGATCCATACATGCTTTAATTCCACATGACCCCAAACCCTTTAGGTCAATGCTGCTAGTGAAGCAACAAGAGAATGAATCAACTGTTCATTCACAACTCGACACGTGGATATCCAAAGCACTTTCCACTTGAAGCAAACACACTTTTGACATCTATAAACACATCCTAAAAACTACATAGCAAAATATTCTGAAATATTCTGAGCCAAATTTTTCGTTTTTCAATTTACAAAGTACAAAGCAGTGCACCCGTTAAGGTTAGATGAGAAAACCAAAAACGTGCAAGGAAGCAACTCTAACCAGAATGGCACCGATGATGGTGAGAATTGGTCAGAGGATCTAAAATAAACTGCTTATGCTGGAAAAGGAACTCGACGCCAAGTATGTGCTACCCAATCCAATGTGGAGTGAGGGGCGACCATATGACAGAGTGAAAAACAAAGCAAAGTTTGAAAGATAAATGCTACGAAATGAAACTACTCAACACCCAGAATGTGCTGGCTAACCCGGAGTGGGATAGTAGCGACCATAGGGCGGAGATCTATCTATTACAACTTTAAATGAAATTATGCGATACAAATTCAAAGCAACAAGCTGGGGAATGACTGCCAGTACTACTGGTCAGTTTACAAATGATGTTCAATCGACTGCTGATATCATAGAAATTTGTCAACTTAACATTACATCAAAAGATCTCTTTTAGTATGGATAGAAGAGCCAAACACAATAGATCTTTCAATGTTCAAATACAAATGCTATTTTTAGACAAATCTGCACTCTTGAATTAAAAACAACAGTCTATAGAATTTACTCATTTACTCATATCTCTCTCTTAACTTGCCCGAATTACTTGAAACAAAATGCAACATGATCTAATGGAGATGACGCCTAAGATAGAACACAAAACACAGATCTAGAAGCCTTTAATTATTTTGCACAGATGCCAATGCACAGGCTGAATGGTACGACCTTCAGCAGAATTTTGACCTCTCTTTAAAAATAAAAGGTTTGACAATAAATTCTATAACTCTAGGAATATGTTCCCTCTTCCCCCACAAATAGAATAAGATAATACCCACAACCCATATTTTTGTATTTTTTGAATTACGAACAAAAAACTCAATCTACTGTAGCTAAATCTTTAAATACAGAAAACTCTCTAATATGCAAACTTACTTAACAAGACCAAACTGAATACAAAGCACAAATACAAATGCAAACTTACAAATGATTGAATCACTCATGAGCATACTAAAATCTCCACTAGATGCTATCTCTCAAGCATGAAGTCGAGCCCAGACTAGGAGGCATTCATTCCTCGAAGAATTCCCGCAACCATTTCGGCAGCATAACATTAGCATAGTCCAAAGATCATGAAATGATGCACAAGACTCCTTTTTATAAGTTCCGTTTGACTTCACGAAACCCTAAAATCCAACTCAAGCTCAAACCCTAACTTTTCCTTCAATAAGGCGTCCTTTTCACCTTTAGCTCAATAATTATATTTTAATTAAAATATCACCTTGATAAATGCGCCCACATTAATTTCCTTTGACTTGGAAAATTCGCCAAATATTAAATATAACCTTAATGAAGGCGCCACCCTTTGAGTCCACCTTTTAAAATGACATTAAGTCATTCGACTAGGCCAAGGTGATAAAATAACATTTTAATTATAATGTTATTTTAAAGTGAAATGAGCTCGACTTCCCAGAACTGCATTTTGAGGTCCAAAACTGAATACGCCACTTGAGTCAATTGAAGGGGAAGGTCAACTGCCGGATACCATCCTGATTACTGCCAAAAATAGAATTTACTAAAAATAGTAAATTCCAAAAAGTGCTCTGAATGCCGAGATGAACATACCACTGTGAAGCCCTCTGAAAACCCAGAAGGAATCCGCCATTGAATCCACCATCTCTGAACATCGACCTCCTCAAAAATAGGAAACCCTAATTTATCTTCCGACTAGCCTTCGGGTTTCCAAAAAAAAGGCCAACGGTCACAAGAACAATCAGGTTTGAGAAGGGGACATTACAATCCGCCCTTCCCAAAATTGCTTGTCCTCAAGCAATACCACCACAACTCCAGTAGTTTGAAGACTAATCCATACGCAACAAGTATGATCCCTGGTTCCCAAATGCGTCTCAGGAACAACCCACCATGCTTCCGCTGCGCCACTCTGATCACATCAATGAAAATATCGTGCCAATGCTGCACTGACTCCCCTTGTAACTCCAAAGTGTTACCATCTATGATTCTCAAACTGAAAGATCTTAAAGGAAGGAAATCAAAATCATGCAACATCTCATGTCCACGATCCCCCGAATTAACAGTATCAACCATACTACTTTCAATCACCATTCTAAGCAATAGGAGAGATAGACTATTCAAATCAAAATCGAACTCCTCCCCATACCTCCACATGGTAACAAACGGGACTATGACTGCAAGTGTGACCCCTACAAATCTTCTTACAAGGAAGGAAGCATTCCTTTGCAAGAGCTCCACAAACTCATACTCATGTCTCCGCATAAAGCTACCATGCCTCATCTGAGTTATACTGGCACAACCATGAAGACTACAGAAAACAATCATAGTTCCAACCCCATGAGTCTCCGAATGGTGAACCAAAGCATGTGAGCTATTGCTGTCATGAATCAATACTGAGAGTAAACTGTCAAAGTTTACACCATCAACCATCATAAGATGAATTTGGAGAGTAGGAAAAGTGTGAAGGAATAAATAATCGATGTCGATCAAGGCTAGGATCAGCGTAATGCAATCTGATTCTTGAGTCCTACCCAAAGGAAAACAACAACACCACTCAAGACCCCAAACGTAAGCATGTGAGATGACCATCGAGCAAGGTGACACCTCCAAGGTGGCTGGAAAACACTCTAGATCCATCCCCATGAGAAAACTACCACCCCTTTGATCAGGAGTGATGAACCAACTCTCCTGAATGCAAGAAACGCAACATGTAGGATGGCTGGTCTGCCTCAAACCAGCAAGCTCGAGTCTCAAAATCTGTCCTGGTCTTAGCCGGAAAACACATTCAAGAGCAACCAATTGCTCATTTCTCCAGCCCATGCTCAAAATCTCTCTCCAATCCATTTGTTGATGAACGAATGGAACCATCAAGAAGCTGCTAACGAAAAAGACGACACCAAAAAGTCTGAAAATTTGATTCTTGTTCCTCCATAATGTCTTCTTTCCACCAACTGTATGCTCCATCAACCCATGTTGAGAATCCCAAGCTTGAATACCCCACTAAAAATAATCTCCAACACTCCGGCAAGGAAACATAGCACATCTCTGAGTGCTAATCAAAATCAAGTGCATACTTGTAAAATTGGTATTCCCTCTGATGAACCTTTGAAACCTATCCATGAAAACTTCAAGAACACTGAAGCATGAAACATAAGATGAATTCAAATTCCACTCCCAGAGCAGACTAGCATCCCTCAACCCAAGGAATGGATTGACAAGAGTGCAATCACCATAATTTGGTCCCTTTTTCAAAGTGAAGACCACATCCTCAATTCCTCTTAAGCATTCTTTACTACTCAACATACGTGGCACATCGGCAACCCACTCAGCTTGATCATGACGGATCAGCCTTGCCATTCTATTGAATGACACTACTCGAGGACCTCCATTGGACATGCCTCTCAAAACTATCTTCTTCCCATCCGATTGGAATTTCAACTCCATAGTCTGCAGATTCAAAGAGATCTCTCCAAGAGATCGCAGCCATTGAATGCCTAGAACGGCATCAATATCCCCAATGTGAACTACATAGAAGTCATCCTTGACTTCGTAGTTGCCCAGCTGCATGGTCATGTTAGATATTTTCTTGGTGCAAGAAATTCGGAACCCATCGGCAACCATGACCTTGAATCCTTCGAACTCCTCTGTTTGCAGCCCCTTCTTGGCTACCACAACTTCATCAATGAAGTTATGAGTTGCTCCAGTATCGATCAAAGCAACGATTCGCTGCCCTTTGATCATCCCACGAACCTTGAATGATTCGTTTCTTTGAAGACTAGAAAGTTGAGCTAAAACTCCACCACTTTCCTTCTCATCTCCTTCAGACTCTTCTGGAGTATTTTCTTCATCGCTGTCCTCAAAATCAGCTTGCTGATCAGAAAAATCAGAATTGCTTTCATCAGCTGTATAGAACTCAATTTGATGAATTTTAGCACCTTTTGGGCACACATGATCTTGGGACCATTTTTCCCGACAACGGAAACATAACCCCTTCCTTCGGAGTTCATTGATAGTCTCTGGATCCAACCTTGAGCCATGAGGTTTCTGTGGTTTAAACTCCTTATTCTGAGGTCTCAAATGATTTTTATGCTGAGGCCTTTTTTCTTTATCCCTTTTCTGAAAAGGGGAGTTTGACTGAAATTTTGCCTTAGGAGCAGCCCACTCCATATTTCTCGCCTTTTTCATGGCCTCTTGCAATGTCGGTGGATCAAAGGCTTTAATCCAACCTTTGAGTGGTTCTGTCAAACCCTCACTGAAAAGAATCACCAACCTTCTCTCCGTGATTCCAGTCACCATGACTGAAAGCCTCTAAAACTCCGCAATGTAGGCATCCACTGTGCCATACTGTCTCAATTGAGCAAGCTCCCTGAAATGCACTTCTGGGTCCTTCTTCTCGAACCTCTCAATGAGTCTATTGGTGAACTCATCGTAGCTAGTGATAGACCCATGACCTAAGGTGACTAGACCATGGTACCACCACTCATGCGCCACCCCATCTAGGTGTAGCGTAGCGAATCTAATCGATTCTTCTTCAGCCATTGGCCTAAGAGCCAAGTAGTTGTCTAGTTTTTGTAACCAAGCTTGAGCAGAATTATTATCGCTTCCATCAAAATGGGCAAGCGTAACCTTATTGAGAGCTTGATTCCAGTCTCCTTGTGCTGGGGTTCTTCTTTGATCATAATTTCTCCCTTGGCCTCTATCCTTCCTTCTATACTCCATGTAATCATTGAAAGACATGTCAAATTTGACCTCATCAGGAAGGGTGTCATACTCCGTACGGCCTATCCTCACCCTTTCCGCAGACGAAACATTTTCTTCTGGGTCAGGCTGTGGGTTAACTGGTGCCAAAAACGTGGGTTTGAATGGTCTAGCAGAAATGTAAGTGTTGCTCCCTGAAGGCTGGGCAACATGACCATGGTGTTGGTTGGAAGCACTGTGCTCCCCGGCATGCCTTGTATTGTTTTGTGGAGTATTGGGACCCAATCTCCCCAACATGAGAGAAAACATATCCAACAAAGCATCCATCTTCTTATCGAGTCCTTGACCTATATTGGCTGAATTGTCTATACCTTTCCCATTTTCACCTCTGTTGCCAGAACTTCTTTCATTATCCCCCATTTATGTTTCTTGTGAAGACTCCCAATTAGCCCTCAAAATTTCTGAAGCTGTGTGACCTTCTGGGGCTTGATGCAACTGTGTCTGAACTGTACCTCTCTTGTATACTCTTGCCAAATACCTCTGTTCTCTTTCACTCATAGAAGGCTGATTTCACAGGATGGCAGGATACGTGGCTCTGATACCACTGAAATATTCTGAGCCAAATTTTTCGTTTTTCAATTTACAAAGTACAAAGTAGTGCACCCGTTAAGGTTAGATGAGAAAACCAAAAACGTGCAAGGAAGCAACTCTAACCAGAATGGCACCGATGATGGTGAGCATTGGTCAAAGGATCTAAAATAAACTGCTTATGCTGGAAAAGGAACTCGACGCCAAGTATGTGCTACCCAATCCAATGCGGAGTGAGGGGCGACCATATGACGGAGTGAAAAACAAAGCAAAGTTTGAAAGATAAATGCTGCGAAATGAAACTACTCAACACCCAGAATGTGCTGGCTAACCCGGAGTGGGATAGTAGCGACCATAGGGCGGAGATCTATCTATTACAACTTTAAATGAAATTATGCGATACAAATTCAAAGCAACAAGCTGGGGAATGACTGCTAGTACTACTGGTCAGTTTACAAATGATGTTCAATCGACTGCTGATATCATAGAAATTTGTCAACTTAACATTACATCAAAATATCTCTTTTAGTATGGATAGAAGAGCCAAACACAATAGATCTTTCAATGTTCAAATACAAATGCTGTTTTTAGACAAATCTGCACTCTTGAATTAAAAACAGCAGTCTATATAATTTACTCATTTACTCATATCTCTCTCTTAACTTGCCCGAATTACTTGAAACAAAATGCAACATGCTCTAATGGAGATGACGCCTAAGATAGAACACAAAACACAGATCTAGAAGCCTTTAATTATTTTGCACGGATGCCAATGCACAGGCTGAATGGTACGGCCTTCAGCAGAATTTCGACCTCTCTTTAAAAATAAAAGGCTTGACAATAAATTCTATAACTCTAGGAATATGTTCCCTCTTCCCCCACAAATAGAATAAGACAATACCCACAACCCATATTTTTGTATTTTTTGAATTACGAACAAAAAACCCAATCTGCTGTAGCTAAATCTGCAAATACAGAAAACTCTCTAATATGCAAACTTACTTAACAAGACCAAACTGAATACAAAGCACAAATACAAATGCAAACTTACAAATGATTGAATCACTCATAAGCATACTAAAATCTCCACTAGATGCTATCTCTCAAGCATGAAGTCGAGCCCAGACTAGGAGGCATTCATTCCTCGAAGAATTCCCGCAACCATTTCGACAGCATAACATTAGCATAGTCCAAAGATCATGAAATGATGCACAAGAATCCTTTTTATAAGTTCCGTTTGACTTCACGAAACCCTAAAATCCAACTCAAGCTCAAACCCTAACTTTTCCTTCAATAAGGCGTCCTTTTCACCTTTAGCTCAATAATTATATTTTAATTAAAACATCACCTTGATAAATGCGCCCACATTAATTTCCTTTGACTTTGGAAAATTCGCCAAATATTAAATATAACCTTAATGAAGGTGCCACCCTTTGAGTCCACCTTTTAAAACGACATTAAGTCATTCGACTAGGCCAAGGTGATAAAATAACATTTTAATTATAATGTTATTTTTAAGTGAAATGAGCTCGACTTCCCAGAACTACATTCTGAGGTCCAAAACTGAATACGCCACTTGAGTCAACTGAAGGGGAAGGTCAACTGCCGGATACCATCCTGATTACTGCCAAAAATAGAATTTACTAAAAATAGTAAATTCCAAAAAGTGCTCTGAATGCCGAGATGAACATACCACTGCGAAGCCCTTTGAAAACCCAGAAGGAATCTGCCATTGAATCCACCATCTCTGAACATCGACCTCCTCAAAAATAGAAAACCCTAATTTATCTTCCGACTAGCCTTCAGGTTTCCAAAAAAAAGGCCAACGGTCACAAGAACAATCAGGTTTGAGAAGGGGACATTACATATTCATCCTCGGTGGAATGCGAAGCATTCCAACATACATTATGTCACTACAAATCTACCATTACCAAGTTTGATACTATGTCAACTCTAACTTTGACTGCAGAAGACATCAAACCATGAAAATTTTGATTTAGATTCTTCCAACATTCATCACTATTACCTCAAAACTACATAACTAGATTCTTTATAGCGAAGCAATGCGGACCACAAAACTGGTTCATTGAACACTAAAACTGCACTCTAGGACTTAGGCAACTATCAAACCATTTGGTCTTTGGATCAACACTTATGCATCTCTATCATGGGTTTCCATCAATGCCAACACCATATATTGTCATGCTTCATCAATCAACAATCTCTTCACACTATACATCATGCTCATGTTGTCAATTCAAGTATCCAACAAACTCCTCAATGACAAACTTCCAACAATCTCCCCCTTTGTCATTGATGGCAACATGCTCTCAAAACTCCTAAACTACTCAAAATTCTCCCCTTTTGACATCAAGGGAAAAGGGCTCAAAGTATCAGACTTCTCAAACTACTTCAACTGTTCTCCTCTTTGAAAATTTATATGTATATATATGAGAATATCTCCCCCTTATTGTTTTACTTCTATACTCAACATTTCTCCAAAAAATTATATCAGGGAGATTCCCCCTAACAAAACTGACCAAAATTGTACTGCAACACTCTCTAATACTTCTGCATATGTACATTGTAATTAGGAAAGCTATCTACACAAAGAAAAAAAAATGTACAATTTAGCTTGTGGAGGGAAAAATGCCCTGATTAGACACCTTCAATTTTGCAAGGTGTGCCTCCCAATATTTCTTTGTTATCTCCCAATCCTTCTTTGTGAAGGAAAGCAAACTACATTGTCCCTCAAATTGCATAAGGATATCTTCTCCTTCATCTAGAGAATTGGGCACCAGATTCTTTTGCAACATCTTCTCAGCACTAGCAAGCACTCATGTCAAAGATGTAAGCTTTACACTCACCAAGTCACTAAGCTAAATATACTGCATAATGATTTTCTCTTTTTTTTCTTGTAGTTGGAAGATTATCCATGTAAATTTTCTATTGCTATCCTTGTTACACCATCTACATCATTGATCGGATCATAGATACTAGAGGCCTGAGCAATCTATGACTCTGTTGAGTCCATCTGGTCTTTAATGCTCCTTGTGGAATTAGGCCATTTTAAAGAAAATTTAAATAGAACCTTAGCTTCTTCCACACAATTTTGAATATCTTTTAAGTTGCTTTGTAGCTTACCATGTGAAACAACTCACTTGTCAGAAGCATCTACCAATCTCTTGTCATTGATCTTCTTTGCCATTTCTTTTTCTATCTTTTCTTCTAAACTTGTAGAATAATCTTTGAAAGAATCTAACAATAACTTTAAATTTTGTACACCAAGAAAAGATTCATCAATGGTTGCACTGGGAATGCCTTCTTTCAACACCTTGACTGCTTCCTCAATCAATTATGCACTCTTTTTGTGTGTTTGCAATATCTCCTTCCACAATATCTCCTTCCTTGTGGAGGCGTAAAAAGCATTACCAAGTTGATTTTTTTGTAGGGGAGAGATCTTGGCCATATCAACTTGTCCTTGTTGCATTGGAATTTGTAAGCCTTTTGTAGATACTACTAGTTCAAATTGCAATTGCATATCCAGTATATCCTTTAGTGAATCTCCAGATGCTCCAGAGGATTCACCAACAATATTTGTATTTTCTCCTTCCTTCTGCACACTTTTCTCCTTTTCATCACTGCCAGAGTGTTCCTCAATCTTCTTCTCTTCTTCGGTAGATTTCTCATTATCCGGAGGAGGCAAGTCTTCAGTATTTTGTGCCTCTAATTTCTCTGGGACCTTTTGTGTATCCTCTTCTTTGCTCTGTTCTATCTTCTTATTCAGAGAGCACAATTTCTATTCATTTTGTGCTTCATCCTTCTCTGGGGTGTCCTGTCTCTCTTTCTTTTGTTTCTCTGCAATCACATTCTCCACATCTAGAGGGATATTTACTATCATCACATCTTCTTGAACATTCTCTCCCTTTTCTTTATCAATATTCTCAACAACTAGAGAGGCATTATCTGTCACTATCTCTTCTTGTTGTTCATCCTCGTGTTTCAAAGCATGCTCATGTTGTTACACCCTATTGTGCATTTACCTATTTACCATTACTATGATAGGGTAAATTATTGCATATGTGAATGTATTTGGAATTCTAAATGGAATATATATATATGGTTGCACTTTTTTTACTAAATCATTGGAGATTTATGAATGAATGTTTATTTCATTTGATGTTATATAATGGAATGCAAATCTGGAATGAATGGTTATTGAATTTAATGTTCTAAATATGAAATGTATAAATGCTTATTTTTTTATGAATGGCTAACTACCATGAAAATGTGTTAAGTTGGATGCAAGTTCAGAGTCAATCCTCCTGAAGCGAGGGGAAGTATCACTCAGGAGAAGAACTTGGTCGGGTAACCTGTAACGAAACCTAATTGAGCTTACACACACACACTTATAGGATGGTTGAGTCAAGTCATAGTTTTGGGAATTGGTAAGTCATCCTTAAGTATGATGTGCTTGCATTAGGAAGGATCTTGATTTTTGTTAATAGAATTCTTGGATTGTGTTTAGTGCTTGGTGCATGTGAGTTCTTCATATTACTATACTTGATTGATGAGATATATATACATAGAATGTATATATATGTATACATATGCATTTTGACGATAACCCATACACGTGAGATAACACATACATGAGAGTATGTAGGTAGGCGTACCTACACATGCTTATGGACGGGTTGCTCATGGGCATGGTGATATCAAGAGGACAATGAGACATGTATGTATATATATATATATACATCACATATATATACCTATCAATAAAATAGAAATTGTTTAAGTGTGTGATTGTATAATCGAATGTATGTATATATATATATATGAGATATATGCATATATACATATGTATACACATGTCAATATATGTGAATGCGTTGACAAATAGGAATGTCCATACGAGAATGCCGATATATGTATATGTACTCAAACATGAATATAGATATATATATACAAACGATAATATATATATGAAATGTTAACTTGATCTCATTCATTCGAATATCAAGTGGAATATTTAGACAAAATTATTTTTCAAAGAATACATATATATATATGTACATATATATGTACATATATGTATATACATATTGTGAACCCTAAATCTGCATACTTCAAACAATGACCACCATTAGTTTAGTTAGTCAATTTAAAATAAGCAAACCCAACATTCCTATGAAATATTCAATCATGTTAAAATATGCAAAGTAGATAAACATAACAAAGACAACTAAATGAAAGCACATGAAAACATGATCAAACCCTATCTCATAGTGGATTGGTGCTACTTTGATGTGGAAAGTAGCCCTTTCCCAATCCTTGATAAGCTCTTGGATGAAATGATAAACAAGATGCAAGATGATGACCAAGATGAAAATGCTTGAGATTATGTATCAGTTGTGTCTCTCAAATCAATAGAGTCTTCTATTTATAGAAAAGAGTGATGGAAGAATGAAAGATAGGAGGAATATGGGATAAAATATAATCCAATGGCATTGTGCCACTTGTCAACATTCCAATGGAGGGAGGTTGTGCACATTTTGGTCATTGTGCATGATAAATGCTATTAGGTGGATTTTAAAATTTGAAAGTTGGCTTGTTGGAGGGAGAAGAAAGAGTCTTAAATGCCAAGTGGGAGACATGTGAGAGACAATGTAAGAGGAGTTAATTCCATGTTGGAGGATAAGACACTTGGGAGGGAGAATTCAAATTTAGAGAATATTCCCTCAAAGATGCCATTTTGAATGATAATAGAAGAACTAATAAATCAAATAAATTGATTTATTCTGCAAGTTGCAAAATCTAGAGAATTGGGGGATTAGATTAGCATTAATCATGATTTGAATAATTTTAATGGAGGTTAGTTGATTGTAACATTCAACTCAAATATTTGGATTTATTTAAATTAAATGAGAAGATAAAGAACATTAAAGATTTAATTAAATATTTGGATTTATTTGATTAAATGAAGGAACTTTAGGAGATTAATTAAATAAAATTGATTTAAAGAGACAAATATGATGATCAAGATTAGTTTATTCAATTAAAAGAGGAATTTGATAAATTTAATCGAATAAGGATTATTTAATTAAATACTTAGCAAAGAGGATGATTAAAGAAGAATTGGTGTTAGTAAGTTGAAATCGAGCATGCATTATTAATTAGGATAATTTACTTGTCTACATGTTTCCCCTCTTTGAAGCAATGTACTTGCTATGTTGGTTCAAAGAATAAATTGCCAAGATCAAAATTCAAAAAAATTCAATTTTTTTCGGATGCCCCAGTGCAAAGATGTTGGTACACTGCCCCATTGAGAGATCGAGCAAAAAGTTTGATTTGAGGGTCGATCTCACGACAAAGAGGTTCAATATGGATGTATGGATGGTTATGATGATGATGCAAATGAGATGGTTTTAAGATGCTTAGAATAAGCAATCTATATTATCCTAAACAACTCAAGAAAATGATGCACTGCATTTGAGATGGATGATGTGATGATGCCTATATGATTATGCAATGGATGTTTTATGCAAATGTATGGTTTATGAGATGCTTAGACTAATAGATCTATATTATGCAATGATGAAATTGTAATACATGTGAATAATATGAATGATATGCCACATGCCGATGGTTTGTGGATGCAGGATGGATGCATTGGCGATGATGATTAACTATCCTAGTATGATGTTAGAGCGGAAAAGAAGAAATGAGATGATGGCAAGAGGATTCAACAAGCCAACTTTATTAGAGATGATGATGAGAGATGGATGATTTTCTTATTAGGAATTGGGACTTTAAAAGGGCTACTTACCTTATGTTTGATAACACATATAGGCACAATGCATCAAGGTATAAAGAACTAGGATGGTGTTGCACCTAGTGTGATGGACTTTGACTTGAAAATCAGATAGGAGTATCCCTATTCACACCTAGCATACAAAACCTTATTTAGAATGTAGTTCAGATATTTCAAATATCTTAGACCAAAACATAGAAAAGCAAGTCTTCCTATGTGGTCAACAAGACACCTAAAACACCCTCCCTACAAACCAAGCAAAGCATGCATAACCAAGTTATATTACAAGAATATCCAACAAGCACAGTAGATAAAAATATAATGATCGTTTCCCCATTCATTTCTCTCTAAATCCCTTTGTTTGGACATCATCAAGAGGTCATTGGAATGAGCGCAATAAGATAATCCAAAAGACAAAGATAAAGTAAACAAACAAGCTAATGTTCTTCATACCACTAGCCAAGACTAAACTACAGTGATACCTGATGTTGATGTCCATTTTAGGAAGGATGCATCCTAGGACATGATGTTATCAGATGATGATTTGGGATTGACTGGATGATAGGCTATTGACACAAAGAGTTGACTAACTTGTTTACTTACTAACCTAGACTTGAGACCCTAACGTTTGATTTTTCACTCTTGAACTGTCAGACTTGTTTCTGATTGTTTTACCAAATGTTGAGGATGACGATTGTTTTATTATGAGTGATGCTTATTGCGGGTGAAAGCAAGATGAGACAAATGGATTTTTTCAAATATTTGGATTTTTTGGAGTTTTTGAAATGTTTTGAGGTTGTTTTTGGTATTTTTGAGATTTTACAAATGTTTTGATTTTCAAAATTTCCAATGCTTTTGTGTTTTATGAGATTTTATGAATGTTTTTGGATTTTGATATGATTTTGGATGTTTTTGGATTTTCTTGGTTTTTTGAATGATTTGGGATTTTCGCATGATTTTGACGATTTGGATATGGATATGTCTAATGATATCAGTGATCTGTTTGGGATTTTGTTGAAAACCAAGCTAAGGTTGATTGATCAGATTGATGGATTGATGATGATAACATTGTTGAGGATACACAACAATGCAAGGATAGTGTTAAGCAACATGAGGATTAGGATGAATATCCCGAGATGATGATTGATTGATTGAATTTGATTGATGAGGATAACATTGTTGAGGATACACAACAATGCAAGGACAATGTGAATGTTATAAGATGACAGTTGGTGTCAGTTGGTGGACAATCAGCCAATGGAGCCAGTGTGATCAGGCAATTCTATTGATTTAATGTTTGCAATGTTTATATCACCACATAAGTTGGAGGATATATATCAATATTTATTCCCGAAGCAAGATGTAAATATCTGCCCCCAATGTCTAGCAATGTATGGAATACCATGGGTGGATGCTTGAATAGGTGTATGGATGGATGGATATGGATTATATTGTGATAAGATAAGGTTCCCAAATAAAGAATGCTCATTTGGATAATGTTTCATGGCTTAGATAATGTTGGATGGGATAGGATCAATGAAAATGACCCATGTCAAGATGTTTACCATAAGCAAGTGTAAAGTGTGCACCAAACTTTGTCAAGATCAAGATAACTTGGAAGATGGATGTAGATATATGCAAATGGATTGGATAAATGGTTCATGGATGAATGGATTTACTATGGATAAGATGGGTGGAATGTTGGCTTTATTATGGATGTGATATGCTTTCACCTAAAATGGCACACGTAGATGCTCAATTCTACACATGACGCCTGTTTGCCAGGTTTTCATCATGGTACTTGTCCAAAGCACCACCATAGTGGTTTTCACTGGAGGAAGATTTTTATTTTTACTATTTTTAATCCTTTTTTTGATTTTTTTGGATTTTCATACTTTTTGATTTTTATTTTATTTTTCTATGAAATATTTTAAGCTCATGTTGAACCACCTTGTGGTGTTAATGTATATGATTCTATCATAATGTGCCATCGATATCCTGCTTGAAGAAGTTGCTTTGCCAAGATACGTGTACTTGAATACAAATTTTGAGATTCCTGATCTACTTTATTGATACCAGAGTTAACTTTGTCTTTGTGCACACATTGCAATAGAGTGCCTTTTGAATCCTTATGATGAAGGGTTGTTACCAATACATGGTTAATGTGAGAATCGGATATCATGTGTGGAGGTGTGGATGGAGTGTGTTTAAGGATAAAAGATGGATTGGTTGATAGTTTGGAACTTTTGACTATCCAAACTAGGGAAGATGGGCAATGATGGGTGGATATGGAAGTGTGTGTGGAACTAGGACCAACTGCTTGATATACTTTGTAAGTCACTTGGGAAGCCTATTTTTTCTTTTGTGGACATCTTTGCTGGATAATTTTCCCTTTTTTATTCCTCCCCATAGTTTCTTTGACTAATGGAGTTTGATAGGGGTAATCTTTCTTTGTATTTTTTGGTATCCATTTGTATTTGATTTGTCTATTATGCTTCTCTGCTTCTTTTGCTTTGATGACATTCTTCTTGCTTTGATTTGTTTCCTTCTTTTGATGTTGGTCCCAATTTGTGGATGGGGTGATGAGGATGAAGATTCATGACTTGGTCGGTTGTAGTATTGACATTGGTTTCATCATAAAGATTCTTCGTGCTCCCTATGTTGATTTTTGCTTGAGACAAAGTTGCCCCCAGTATGATGGTAGTAGCACCTTTGTTCTTTGATTCTATCAATTTTGAGATGTCTTATTCAGTAAGCATTCTCCCATAAATGACCATTGTAGATGACATTATTTCAATTTGTCGTCAATGACTCTAGAATATCCTTTTTTTTACCCCGCTCCTTGAGTGGATAATATTGATATCTTTCATACATGATGTCCCGGCCCCACTTAGGATATATCCGACCCGATGTTGACAACTCAATTCTAGACTATAGGAATCAATAAACCGCTTCTTTGTGTAATAATGTCAGGAGTAAAGGAATTATATTCTGAATGAAGATCATCTATGTGTCCATCCACAGAAAGCATCTCATGGGTAGATGAAGGAGTATGTGCTATTTGGATATGATCATCTTGTATAGATAGGTTAGATCATTGTAGTAGCTTGGAGATACAAATTCTTGATCTTGAATGATTTGGAAATTGCTTTTGACATGCTTTGGATCAAGTTCTTGACATGTGTCAATTTTGAAGGATGGATTGCTTATAAAGGGTTCTTGGATATCTTCATTAGGCATGGAAAGTGGCTCAATATCCTCTTGATCTTTGAGTAGACTTGGATCAAATGTTGAGTTGAGGATTCCTTCAGTATTTGTAACCATGAGGTCAATGGATGTCAATGTCTTAAAGGACCATTGCTAGACTTTGCTGGAAAGATGTTGATCATGCTTTGGAATAATTTCTTGAGATATGTCCTCAAACTCATTGAATGAGGTAGAGGTATTTCCAACATGATCATTTGTAGATGAGTCATGGATTATGTAAATAGGATCGAATAATTCTAACACTCCTCAAAATAGATCATTGTCAAATATTGTTGAGGGGTTTTGATCATGACCAAAAAGTGACACTTGATGTATGTTGATTTGATCAATGGGTGGGTAGAAACATATTCAATGTGCTCATTAATGGAGGAGATTCTTGAACATTGTTTTCAACAACAGTAGAGATTGTCAATGTCTTCAACCATAGTAAAATGTAAGTGACAAGCTGACATTTCTTGAATTGGATCATTGTTGGGTATTGTTGGTGGATTTTGTTCATGATTGAAAAGTGACTCTTGATATATGTTGATTTGATCTTTGGATGAGGTAGAAAAATCTTCAAGGGGATCATTGATGGATAGATCTTGATCATTGTTTTCAACAATTGTGGTGGAGAGATTGTCAATGCTATCACTAGTGGTTGAATCTTCATCATTATCCCCAATAGTTATTATTTTTTGATCAATAAGGTCTTGGATGGTATTTTTGAGTCGAATGCAATTTGATTTTTTGTGTCCCTTTATTTTGTGAAAATCACAAAGGTGATTTTCGTTGTACCAAGGTGGTTTTACCAAGGGTTCCTCATAGTTCTCATATACAATAATTGTGATGAGTTTTTCCTGAACCAAATGTTGCATGACCGATTCGATTGGCTTCCCAAGTGGTGTGTATTTTTTTTTGTTACCCTACGAGACTTGTACTTTAAATTGACCTTGTGGTGATTGATTTTGGAGATGTGATGATTGATCTTTGAGATGTGGTGATTGATCTTCGAGATGTGGAGGTTGGGTTTGTTGTTGATCTTGATATCCAATTTTTTGACATTGGAGATATTGTTCTTGATGTGGTTGTGGAGGCAACTCAATGCTTTGATGACATGGTTTAACCAATGGAAGAGTGTATTGATTTTGGGGTGGAGATGTCTCTTGGCACAATGGATCAACTATGTTGGCAAGTGTAGCAATTTGATCTCACAAAATTTGATCTTGACATCCTTGATATAGTTGATTTGTTTTTTTTCAAGCAGATTTGGAATGTATACTTGTGGTTTTTGTATGGGATCATAGAGAAATTGAATTTGGAAAATGTTATAATTTGGGATGGTGTTCAGATTTGGCATTATAGGTTGAAATTGAACATTTTTTTGGTTGGGAATCCCATTGCCTTGATTTAGGTAACTTTGATTTTGCATGGTGTTACCTTGACTTGGATCAATACATGCAAATTTGAACAATATTTGTATGATTCACAAACATAACTATCCCAAAGTTTACCAAGTGTGGATTTGAAATATTCATGCTTGGTAAAATTGTACTTGGTATATTCACATTTGGCATGTATGGATTTGGCTGGATAATGTTATTCGTTTGTGGAAGACTCATGCATTGGGTGTTTGGTTGATAGATTTGTAGGTTTGGTATTGGATTTAAATCTACCATTGGGAAAGGTGTTCCAAAATTTTGACTGGGCATACTCACATTTGTTGTACCATTGAGGTTTGTAGGAGATTATGATCCCATGTATGGATTGTATAAATGTGAGTTTTGATAACTAAGTGGCATTGTAAGGCTTTGATAGTTTGGTTGACTTGGATTACTCATGATGTATGGATCAAGTTTATATTCCATGTTCTTCTTGTGTTTTGCCCTTGTTGAACTCTAAGGGATTTAGGACCAATGATGAGGTGAGGGATGAAAGGGGTGCATGATATGGGTGTTGAACTTTTAGGAACTTTGGATCAATGCTAGACTTAGGGTTTGATTTTGATTGGTTTGATTGGATAATGAACTTGTAAACCCTAAGATGTTAGATGTTATCTTAGAATGAACTTGTTCAAAGAAGTGATAATTTAACTAAGTGTGTGAGGAAGGATTCATCCAAACACACCTAACTAAACAAATGATTTTGATTTGGTTTAAGGATGTACCCAAGTCTAGATAATGATGTTTCCAAAGCTCTAAAGTTGTTTGTGAGATGGAGATGATAAATAATTGGATGAATGAAGTGTTTGATTTTATCTTAAATTAACCTAAGGAGAACCTTGTTTATAAGACCAAGATAGTGAAGAACATGCTTTTCCCTAATAGTAGTTCAAACCAAAAGACCAATGTTTGCATGAAAACCATATGACCAAAAGATACCAAGCATATGTGTGGGGTCCAATTGTTTCTTAACTTTGCTTAATGAGTTTTCTTTACCACAAACACTCTCTTGATTAGGTTTCAAACTAAATGTCTAATGTCCCAATTCTCTTTCATCCCACAAAGTCCATTATGTGGAAATCTAGAAAATCAAGGAAAAAGTTTCCTAATGTTGACTTTAGTAGGAGAAAATTGAGATAAAAATCCAAATGCTTAGAAGCCTCTAAGGATGAGAATCCCAAGGGAAAGCAATAACACTTAAATTCCTCAAGGGTATTTGCTCCTCCTAAAGGGTTTGAAATTTGATGCTCATATTGAATGTTTGTTTTTTCCAATGTTTTAGATCAAGCAAAGTGTTTTGTTTCCAAATTCCTACATAACCCTATGGATATGAAAGGCAGTATTTGTTGAGTTCCCACTTGGATAAATCCATCTACGCCTACTCTTAGTGGATGATTAGATGCTTGACCACACAGGATCCCCCTTATAGTGCACTCGCTTCTTGGGTCAGCCAAGCATCAGTACCCATGAAACTCCCATGGCATACTTCTCATCTCTACTAAGAGCCATAAAAATGTGGGACGACTTCAAAATGATCATTCTTGTACCAACAAATAGATCAAGGATTTTGGCCTTTCTAAACAAATATTCTAGTAGGGGCATTTTGTTTGTGGGGGATCATCCATGTGGCGAGAGACCATTGCTACCCTTCTCGTCGGAACAATCCTCATGATACTTGTCTTTCCTCAAGTACCCACACTTATATATCAGTTGGAAGTCGCTTGGATTTAGTGTGTTCCCGGTTGGATGATTACTTTTTCCCACAAGGCAGGCCCTCTAAGATAACAAAAAAGCAAGCAAACACATCTGTAGTTCGATCGATATTTATTGAGAAACAAAGAGAGAACACACGCGATATGTTCCACTCACACTGACAAGATTTGTCAATTTTAAACCCAAATCGAAATGTGGAGGCAATATTTTTGACAACTTAATATCACAAAAAGACTTTTGATTCTCAAGATCACCGTGAGGCACGAGAGAAGGACATACGCCCTTTAAATGATATTACTTTGTACAAAAGATTGCAAAGCATAAAAGACACATGCTCATTTTATCCTTAAAGCAAACGTGGATTCTTTTTAAGCACCAAGATAAAATATGAAATTTGTTTGCTCAATTTTTTTAGACCAAATTGAAAAGCTAGTAAGTGTCTAAGTTCAATTTTAACCAACTTGAAGAAATAAAATCAATGGTTAATTTTAAACCCAAAATTGAAGTGAGTTGGCCTAAAACAAAAAATGAGAGAAAAAAATAGAAGCCATAAGCATTTAAAAATGCTTTGTCAATTTCAAATTCAATGCTCAATTTTCTTCAACTCCAATTTGTTTGTGTTCTTTGATTCCAATGTGAGAGAAAAACCACCGTTGTTTCCTGATGCCAACCTTGAAGATTGCGATGCATTTCCACCTGATGTTGCTCCTCTTTAACTCCACTTTTTAGTTTTCACAAGTAGATCAAACTTGAAAAAACCATCAATTACCTCAGCCTTTGTCAATAGAATCTCACTTTTTAGAAAGATTTGATTGATTTGTGAAAGTGCATCATTCACGCCTTGCTTTATGAATTATTGACCTCTCGCTTCTCCAATTTTTTGACAAGCTGCAACCACTGTCAAACACAAATTTTATAATGTATAGATCACTGCCAGACGCAATAATACCACTGTCCAATGGAAAGTTTATAATGTACAGATCACTGTCAGATGTAATAATACCATTTTCCAATGTAATGATATCACTGTTAGCTAAATGCAAAGCACTAAACATAGTTAAGGACAACAAACACAACTATCAATTCCCACTGGTCGAGGTAATTTCGACTCAAAATAGCGAATAAATCTGATGTAAACTGTTAATAGAAAAGAGATGTAATATGATGTGTTGTGAAGACCAACGAGAGTGTGCTAGTCGCCCCATTGCAACATCAATAATAGATGGTCTTGTTATGACAAAACTTGTAAATTTTAAATGCACTATTTTCCATCATTGCAACCAAGGACACTAAATTTGTGGAGGTTGTTGATGATATTAAATGAAGCAAACTAAAATATAGGTTTACACAGAGAAAACATATCACTCCAGATTTCAAAAACCAATGAAGGGGACTCGTTCTATTATTAAAAAAAAAATCGAAGTCACATGGATCAATCCATAATGGAAAAAAGTTGAGTAGACTGCCACTACATTTCCAACCACTAGAATTGGTAGTACTTTGAGATACATACTAAGAAGATAAAGAAGATTAATACATTTAATTTAACAATTTTCTTATTTTTATAATCAAATAAGAATGGATTGATTGGACTGCCTGTCTATTTATAGATACTGGTTGAAAATATCAAATTGTAATGTAATTAATGGTAGGATATGCACAGAATGGGCTTGTTGAAAAGGCTTTAGAAACTTTTGAGCTAATGCAATTTGAAAGAATAAAGTTGCACCCCTAATTCCTTTCCAAAAAAACTTTCAAACTAAAATGCAATTGGCATGTGCAAAGCCGTATTCCACAACCTTTGACTAGAAATCTCCCTATAAAAAAACATAGCTCTTTTGAAAGAGTATGAATAGCCACTTTTTGATATAATGCCTCAATCAGATGTTATCTCATGGAACACAATAGTTGTAGGATATGCACAAAATGGATTTATTTGAATAGGCTTTAGAAACTTTAAACAAAAGCAAATGGCAGGTGTGAACCAAAGTCCACAACCTGTGTTAGCATGCGATCTGAATAGGGTATGACATCCCTCAAAACATAATGGAAGGGGAAATGTTACCAACTGTTATATTTGAATATGATAGTATGACGTCAATCCACCCACTTCATGGATTACAAGGGACTAACGTTGAAATTGCACGCCCAAAATTTCCACTTGAATGGAATGCAATCTTATCCCACCCAAAAAGATCGCAGTGGGTGACTTAATTTATGATAGAGTGTACCTTCGATCGCTAAAACACTTCAAACAATGAGCACAAAAGTTGAGAGGAGATGCCAAAGAAACTCCACCACGTGATCTCACACACACCAAACTTATACAAAATAACAAATAACTTAAACATGTTGTCCATTTCAGTTAATAAGCTTTCCACTTGTTTGTTCGCAACTTCGGAGGTATTTTCATTTAGTCAGAGAAAAAACAAAAAAAACAATGCAATGTGTAGTCTTGCATCTTTCTAAGGGCCAAGTGATTTTGGCTTTAAGTTTACCCATGCCATATAAAGGAGTGCACATTTCATCAAGTCACAACAGAAAGAAAAATCAAATCTGATATGAATAGAGATTCACCAAGTGAAAAGACCTATTGTAAAATTGCAAAATATAGTCTCCATAAAGGAAATCCTCTAATCCACGTTCAAACCATTTAAAAAAGCTTACTGAACAAACTTGTCAAAAGGGATTGGTAACTCAATCACCAAGCACCGAAGCTCATCTACAATGACGATAGATACTGACTACAGATTTGATTGATGCCTTTCCTGCTGGGATACTATCACAATACACATATAAAATGGTCAGAAAAAAGCAAAAATGACAAGTTTACAGTATAAATATTTGTTTTAGCAGAAAAGACCAAATATATGTCAGTATCAATAGCAAAAAAAAACAAGCACCCGTAGTGAACCCAATATGATCAGAACATTGGTCAATAATTTCTATTTGTTCACGCAATGAATGGAGAATGATGGTGGAGATGGCTAAGAATGGCCTTTCCTTACAACCAAAATATTTTATTAGCAAATTTCTAATAGAAATTAAACACCACAAGCTTTCAAATGGAACGGTTTTGACATAGAAATGGTATTAGATAAAAAATAACACATATATGTAAAACCAGCAAAGAGGGCAACTTTAAGATTGATAATAGCTATCATGGAGGAGCTCGAAAAGCCCCAAGGTGGGCGCCATAATGTGAACCCTAAATCTGCATACTTCAAACAATCACCACCATTAGTTTAGTTAGTCAATTTAAAATAAGCAAACCCAACATTCCTATGAAATATTCAATCATGTTAAAATATGCAAACTAGATAAATATAACAAAGACAACTAAATGAAACCACATAAAAACATGATCAAACGCTATCTCATAATGGAATGGTGCTACTTTGATGTGGAAAGTAGCCCTTTCCCAATCCTTGATAAGCTCTTGGATGAAATGATAAACAAGATGCAAGATGATGACCAAGATGAAAATTCTTGAGATTGTGTATCAAGTTGTGTCTCTCAAATCAATATAGAAAAGAGTGATGGAAGAATGATAGATAGGAGGAATGTGGGATAAAATATAGTCCAATGGCATTGTGCCACTTGTCAACATTCCAATGGAGGGAGGTTGTGCACATTTTGGTCATTGTGCATGATAAATGCTATTAGGTGGATTTTGAAATTTGAAAGTTGGCTTGTTGGAGGGAGAAGAAAGAGTCTTAAATGCTAAGTGGGAGACATGTAAGAGACAATGTAAGAGGACTTAATGCCATGTTGGAGGATAAGACACTTGGGAGGGAGAATTCAAATTTAGAGAATATTCCCTCAAAGATGCCATTTTGAATGATAATAGAAGAAATAATAAATCCAATAAATTGATTTATTGTGCAAGTTGCAAAATCTAGAGAATTAGGGGATTAGATTAGCATTAATCATGATCTTTGATTAATTTTAATGGAGGTTAGTTGATTGTGACATTCAACTTAAATATTTGGATTTATTTAAATTAAATGAGAAGATAAAGAACATTAGAGATTTAATTAAATATTTGGATTTATTCAATTAAATGAAGGAACTTTAGGAGATTAATTAAATAAAAATTGATTTGTTTAATTAAAGAGATAACTTTTGGAGATTAATTAAATAAACTTGATTTAAAGAGACAAATATGATGATCAAGATTAGTTTATTCAATTAAAAGAGGAATTTAATAAATTTAATCAAATAAGGATTATTTAATTAAATACTTAGCAAAGAGGATGATTAAAGAAGAACTGGTGTTAGTAAGTTGGAATCGAGCATGCATTATTAATCAAGATAATTTACGTGTCTACACACACACACACATATATGTATGCACATATATATATATATACTAATGGTCAATTCATAGAATATATGCTATGGTCGATATAATGAGAATGTAGCGCTACATGTAATACTGCAATACTAAGTATTAATCCGCATTTATCATTATTGATAATAGGCAATGGAAATACATAAGTATTAATATGTTGTGTAAAGTTTATTGAATGCAATGATAAAGTGTTGCACACTAAATAATGCAACGTACACAAACATTAAACAATGCTATAATGTAGGAGGCCGACACATTGAGATGTGTTGAATGCTTGGCTTGGACCAAGTCAACTATGTGCAACGTAGCTAGATAAATTCTTAGTGATTCCTCTATTTTAAACAAGCTTGTGAATAGGAAATGTGATGAATAGTTGGTGCCATATTATGAATCCCGTGTTCCTTTAAGAAGTCTTTTTAACTTGTAAGTTGATTCCCAGATTGAAGCATGTGCTTTATGAACCAATCAAACTGTTGTTGGCAAGCATTGAGTTGATTTGTTGTCTTTTGTGAGTGAGTATTGAGATAGAAATCTGCCACCTTTTCATTACTAAGATGAGTTGATGGTATTTGACTAAGAAGTGTCATATCATAATCCTTGTTTATAGCCTAAGGATGCTAGATTTTGGGTACAATATGAGGCATTCTCTGTAATACCCCTCATGTTACTGCTTGTTTTTGACATTCTTTGTGGTTTTGTTTGGCACATTGTGGTTTTGATGATACTATTGATATTATGTTGTGGTAGCTTAGATTGTTACTGTTTATAATACTCTTATGATGCCATGGATATTATGATGACATTTTATTATGATCGTTTTGATGGAGTTATTTGGCATGCAGTAGACTAGAGAATAGTAATTTATGATGTGATGCAAATTAATGTAAATTTATAATGCATTAGATGATGATATGATTGGTGAGGGAACAGGTAGCATCACTCGTTCGTGAGCGCCCTGCTACACTACAAATCCTTCTCATGATGCTTTGTAATTGATTATATGTATGTATATTGTATATCACCTTGTTGGATGTAGGCTTTGCAAGAATAAGACTCGATTCCACCTATTTCGATAGGTCTGGGCGAGCATTGTACCAACCCAACGGTAGGAAGTTGAACAAAGGTGACATGGAAGTAACTCCGTTCCAAGGTGTCAACAGTCTTGTACCTTATTGGTTTGTGCGTCTTGGTCATAGTCATTATGGTGTTGCATTGGTCTTTGTATATTATTGTGATTTTATGATTTATCTAATGTGGTGTATGGTTTATTGTTGTGATTTAAATAATTAAACAATTAATAAAATAAAAACATAAAATAGTAAATAAATAAAGCAATAGATAAATATTAGTAGTAGTGGTAAAAATATTACATTTATTTTGAATCTTACAAATGGTTGATTGTAATTATTTTAATGTGCATGTATTTATTTAATTTGTTGTGGAAATGATAAATAAATAAACAAATAAAAAGCTCAATCTTTTTGTGGATTTGAATGTATTTAAATTTTATTTTTGGAGAAGTGACTTTTGGTATTCACGGGAAGAGGAAATGGAAGAGACTTTTTGTGTGTGATTTTATTTAGGGGATTTTGTTGGTAGTGGGGATTCTCTTTCCAACAGATTTTGGAGAAATTGGCAGTCATTTTTCTGTTATAGTATTGCATTCTCTTTACAACATATTTTGGAGAAATTTGGATTCACTTTTCTTTTGTCATAGTATTGCATTACTTTTCTATTATTATTCTGGAGAATTCATGGAGGAATAAGGTTAAAGTTTTGAGGGAGGATCTTGGAACTACTGCTAGAAACAATCATTAGCGGAGGATTGGATTGGCAAGAAGGATAAAGCTTCTACAGTTTTCTCCAGGCGCAGGACGTCAGGTTCTCCTTCTTCTTTTAAATTATTTTCTTTCTTTAGTATCAAAAGAAATAAGAATTCTTTGTTGCGAATGAAATTTTCTCCTGGATTTGAAATTTAATGCATAAAGAAGATTCTTGAATCCTTAGAAATGTCTGGGACTGTTGTCTAATTAAATGAATTTTGGTTGGGTTTGGGAATAAACACTGTTACTGTTGTATTGTACTGGGAAAAGAAATAATTTTCTTAAATATGAACTTTGTATCTGTATATTTTTTCCCTGTTTATATATATCCATTATGTTATCAGGCTTTGTATTTGAAATATATAAATACATATATATATATGTATAAATATATATAGATGAAGATATATATATATATTATATAAATATATAAATGTAATTATATTTATACATATATATTTATGAAATTCCATTAACCCTGTGTTCGGCAGTGTTCCCACGGCTTAAATAAATTTTAATTTTTGTTTTTGTTTTGGGCCGACCGAATGGTGGTTCGGCCTCGGCCGTACCCACCATTAAGCCGTCCGAGGCTTCGCACGGCAGTCTAAGGACTGTCCACGGCAGTCCGTCGGACTGCTGTGACAGTCCGTGGACTGTCCGTGCCGGATGGCCTTTAATTTTGCTTGTAATTTTTATTTTAAATGGGTTTCAATATGCGTTTAATTTAAACGAAAAGTCTTTTCTTTAAATGACAATGGTTGATAAGTATTTAAATTTATATATATATATATATATATATATATTTATATATATATTTAATTATTTATTAATTCGTATATGGTCTTCTGTAATTTTTAATTGCACTGTTAAGTTAATTTAATTATTTCTGTTTGTAAACAGAATTCTTTTGTTTCTGATATGATTAAAACATAATTGTATTATAGTGAGAACATGAAATTAGAAAGGAATTTCTATTAATTTGTTAAATTATAAACTTGATAGGATGATATAGTAAAAAGGCAGATTGTGAATATATACCAACATTGATGATTTAATTATTTATTTTAATGTATGTATGGTAGAAATGGAATTTAATATAGGAATTGAATAAGTTATCTTTCTATTCTTATTTTGTGAAGTTGTAGTCTTGTAGACTTGTGGGTTTGGGACATTGTTAGTTCTTTGATGTGGGAACCCTTTTTGTGTTAGCACCTTAGTCTTCCAGAGGATTGTGAACTTGCTGATTTTATATCTTTCTATCATGAGCTTTTGTTATGATTTGTATTATGATTGGGGTGTACGGTGTTGAGAGATTTTGGTTATGAAATTTATTGGCAAGATGGGTTTTGCCTCGCGTATTAGTATTGTTGTATTTCAATGTGCATGTTTGTGATGGTACACCCTGGTTTCTTGATGGTTTTGGTGGGACTCTAGGGAGAGTGGCTCCTCGTGGGGGCCGGCGCCCCGCTTAAGGGGAAGGGCACAGGATAACCCACGAGTGAGTTAGTAAACAAGTGAAAACCTAATAATTAACTTAGGAGGGTTGGGTAGTAATATCATTATAAGATTTAAAAAAAATGGATGCCTCATCTTCATTAGTGCTTCCGCAAACTAATGGAAGGCTGAGAAGGCCGTGGTTGGCAAGGTCGTGACCTCGTCTTCACGAGAGGTCTACGGCTCCGCATGAATCACCCTATGGACCGGCGCCTCCAGTTGGGAGGAAGGGCACAGGATAGCCATAGATGGGACCGGCGCCTCCAGTTGGGAGGAAGAGCACAGGATAGCCCATATAGGACTATGCGATGACACTCTCCCCTAGTTGCCCATGTGTTTTATTTTATTGTGTTCCTCTGGAAGGGGGTTATGGGAGTTGGATTGGATTGTTGTTAAACGGATGTAAATTGATTTATGATTTATTGTCTTAATACATCTTTGGTGTACTTTGTGGTTTTGTATGATCTCATTGTTATTCATGATCTTGTACTCTTATGGTATTATTATATGATGTTATTGTTTGTTTCATTGTAATTTGGAGTATTGTGTTATGGCTTTATGTTGGTACTTGTTGTATACCTGTACGTCAGTCTTGGTCAGTTGACATTCTTGGTCGGAGTTACTTCTCTGTCACCTCTTAGCACGGGGGTGGTCGGGTGGAACGTGCTCCGCACACCGTTGGGTTCCCCATCAGCGTTCGTTGGCCAATCTCATCCAGTTGAAGATTTGTTTCAGTTGATCTCCATGTATTTTGATAATCTTGTATATTGTATTCATCCCACATGATTGGGAATCATGATGTAAATTATGTATGGATATGTTGTGTATTTAAAAGAAGTTGTAATATAAATTTCAATCTTGTATCCTTATTTGGTTATGTTATTTCTCATGGTTTTACCTTATGATGGAATCTATATATATATATCTAATCTTGTCATTAATAGTTCCTTTGTGCTTAGAATGTTAACTTATGAGTTGATGTTTTGTAAATGTTTTTCAATGTGACCTCGTGTGCCCCAAAGAACATAGTCGGTTATGTTATTTGTATTATAATGAAGTTTATGTTCATATACATGATTATTTAATATTGGTTATATTGGTTATTGTTGTTCTTTTTAAAAAAAAAAATTGCGTTTTATGTGGTTGTTCTTTGGCTTGCACAATGGGCTGCTACATTCTCACCTCATTTTAATACAATTCTTTTATGCAACATTACGTTGCTTCATTCTATTGTGTATTTTCATTGAGAGACTCTTATTTTTCCGTGAGTTATTGTGAGGGAGTTTTGGTGAGAGAAATTGAGAGGGATTTGTTGCTAAGTTGATTTTAAGAGGGGATCAAGCTTGAGATCCAGTGAGTCAATTGGAATAAGAGACTAACAGGCATGAGATTCTATTATTTTTGTGTTTTATCTTTTATTCAAAAGATTGATTACCTTGTGTGTTTAAATTGGAAATTTCATTTGTTTGCTTGAAATAGTGTTATAATCTATTTTCTATAGGAAAGGAAAAGACTTATTGATATGGATTCCTTATAAGTGGTTGCACTTACTCCATATTAAGGAGTGATTGATTATCGTCTATAGTATTACATACTAAGATTGATGAAATGGGACTCGCTTGTTAAGTTATTCATACAAATTTAATTTGTAGACTTAGAAAACTCATATGTTATACCTAGGATTAGAATATCCATTGAAGGGGGGGGGGGGAACTTATGCTTTTTGCTTATGCTTTATTGGTAGAGATACCATTATGTTTTGGGAAAAGGGAATAGGTTATTTCTTAGGTTAATGACTACCTATTGAAGGAAATTACCTATACAAATTTATAATGGTCTAAAGTTAAATCGAGCTAGAGTAGTGTATGTGAATAGGATGACTATCACTCGAAGTACTAAGTGAGAATACTTTGGCCAAAGTAGTGTGATTGCCTTTGGATCCACTATCAATTCATCATGTTCCTTTTTATGCATGCTAGTTTAGGATTGTAGTGTTTACAAGTTCTAGTTATGTAGAGCACAAAAGTAAGCTCAGATTGGTTGTCATTATGAGGTTACTCCACCATTCTCTTTGTCAAAGGGTAGGGCCATCAATCAGATGATAGATGTGCAGGGAACAACATTTGAGTTAGTGGTTGGCAAAAAAGTGCTTGAGTGATTCTTCTCCTCCTTAGCTAACAACCAAGATTTGAAAGGATATTCTTGGACCATCTATATCTATTGCCTTGAAGCTCGGTTGAGCTATGTATGTACTTTGTATACAATCATTGGAAATATTGTAATATGTGGAATATTATATTGGAAATGAAATCAATATTTGGAATTTGTTATGATCTATGTTCATTTGTTCTCTTTTGAAAAATATTTTTTTTATAGAAATGGTTAAGAAACATGGTTTATTTACTTAAAAGTGAAAACTTAGGAAATTTACTTATGTGAACAATTGGCATGTTACACATGTTTTTCAATACTAGGTTCATTGATTTTCGGTACAAAATTATCAAGCTGCATTTGACTTCCACTATCTGGAGACATTCCCAATTCTTTGGAAAGTTCTTCAACCTTCTATAGTGTCTCATTTTTCAACCTTTCAATATATTATTTGTCCTTGCTCATTAAAGTGTTGAATCTTTTCTTTGTTCTGAACCTCCAATTATATAGTTGAGCCAATTTAGCTCTATCTTCATTAGAAAGAGAAGAACCAGTCTTCTCCAAGGTAAATGCCCTAATTTTGTCATCCTCATTAACAACCTCTTTCCTTCTAGCACTCAATACATTCTTCAAGTCATCAAGCAACTGATCTTCAATCTATGCTAAGCTGGTGCAAAATGTTACCAAATATTTCACAATAGCTTCTATTGTTTCCTTGTCTACATCATCTGATTTTGAATACATTTTAGCAGTTTCTTCCAACATCCTATGCTCAACAATATCATTAAATAGTGCATCTAACCTTAGGGGGCTATGTTTTCTTATCGGAGGAGTCTTCTCTTTCTTCTTCCCCTTACCTTTAGGAGATTATTCTTCTTTTTCTAACCTTGACTTCTTCTCCCTCACATGGATCTTGAAAGATTTCTTTTGATTTTCAACTTCTTCTTCACTATCAGTATCAACCTTTGCTCTTTTTGCACTTGTCCCTTCCATGTAGGCTTGAGACATAATCTTTTTTTGAATTAGTTGTGGATTTTCTTGTTCTATATCCTCTTCTTCCTCACAACTAATATATTTCTCCCTTGTGGCCATTTCCTTTCTTCTCCTTTTAGGAACCTTTGGTTGCTCAAGGACAATAGGTGCAACCTTCTTCTTTGAACTCCCTGTAGGCTTTATTTAGGAGGACTTCAAAATAGTAGGAGAGGGGGTAGAGGTCCTGATGGACCTTCTAGTGCTAGGAGTACCCTGTGGATCCACAAATGGGGCCTTTATTTTCTCTGTAAAACCCTTTGAAGAACCAACAATCTCCTCCAACTGTGCCTTCATATTTTCCACATTTTTCTTTATCTCCTTTTCATTTGGTTTCAGGTGCACTTCACTAGATTTCTCCTCATAGGTATCCAACCCTATCTACTACAGGATCTCTTGGTTTGTTCAACATAAGGTTTGCAAGTATGATGACTATATCTTCTACCACTTCATATCCCATTTTTGGAATCCAAAATATTATGGGTTCCATTACTTCCATATAGTAGTAATCTCTACTGGCCATGAAAGTAATGTCCTTCTTGTATCTATCTACCACACTTGCTAGAATCCTCTCTTTGCTTTGCATATTTTCTTGAAATGACTTGAAAAACCCCCACAAGGCTTATTTCTAGGACTCAAAATCTAGAAACCTTCTCAAATGATCTCTAATTTGTCTAGTAACAAGTACATTATTCAACCAAACAACATTTTTTGCTAGATAGGGTTTCACACCAAATGCTTCAAATTTCCTTTGCTCTGCTCTTCGCTCTTGAAATTCTCGTTCACAAATGACTTAATTATATATGAAATCACATATAAACAATTTTTGGATGACCTAAAATGCATTGACTGTAGTAAATAAATTTAGGTTGAAAAGTTGGCAATCCCTCACTTTGTTGACACAATCACCTTCAATCACTCCACAGATCTCCGCAACAGTAAATTTCATACCAAAAATACCATCAACAAATCAACCATGTTGATCTACACATGTACCAATGTGTTGAAAGCATCAACATGTTGGAATTATTGTCATTGATGTCAAGTTGAGAAGATAGAAGGTTCATATTGTCATTAATGTCAAGATAGAATGATAACATAAGCATGGATGAAGATAACATATTTGAAAGAAGATTTCAAGCAGATCACAGTAAAGTCATGAGCAACAATGATCATATGGGCAACTACTCATGAAGATATGAATGTTAAATCGAAGATGATTTCGCTATTTATAAGCATCAAATATGAAGACGATTAGATATAAGAAAAGAAGGATATGAGTATGTAATCTGGGTTAGATTCATCGAGTCTAAAAGAAGTGATCAAGAGTTTGGAAAGTGAAGGACGTGACTTGTATTTTACATCATTGGTTACAATGGAACAAAGCATCAATTTGCATCAATTTCTCCATATCATGTGAAGTATTTTCTCATCGATGTGATCAAAAATCAAATTGTTGGTAAAGTACGTTCATCAAAATCATTAACTAAGAGAACGTAGCATAAGATAAAGCAAGCATCGATCACAAACCAGAGCAGTGATAAACAAATGTTAACTAACATTAATGATCTGCAAATTTTAAAGATACATTTTTAAGAAGAGAAGCGATTCATTTGGGAAAATATACAACTTAATAAAAGGACACGATCTTCTAAAAAGTCCAATTCATTTCACAAGTAAAACAATATCAAATGCTAATCGCATTCATTTATGAAATGATGTGATTTGATGGTGATACAACTTTTTGATATGATGTGATTCTCTATTAATTAAAATGCTTCAAAAATTAAAGAGAGGTGATTTCAGATATGAAGTGGTCCATTTCAAATGGTATGATCTTCAAATGAAAAAGCAAGATCTATTTTTATACAAAATTATATAATGTGAAAAGGCACAAGTTTGTTATTTAAAAACATAAATTAATTGTCATAAAGGGCATCGATTGATACATAAAGAGCATCAATCAGTTTAATTTAAAAAGACAGATTTATTTTAAAGTGGTGTGATTTCTCTTACCAAGAGGCACAATGCCTATAAGGGTTGTATCTTTTATCAAGAGTTGCATTCTTTGATGGTTTGAGATTGATATAAGATTAGGTCTATTCTAGATTTGCAAGTGAATAATGAGAGTGAATGGTTGTATAGAAATCAGAGCAACATATCATTTTTGTGTGAGAGAATGATGTATGTGAAATAAGAGAAAAATCAAACATACACCTACAGATTTGAAGGAGAGCTTAAATATGGACAATGTATTATCATTTGTAAGAAAACTTAAAGAGTGTGAAATGAATATTTTTGAGCATAAATAAGAGGGATAGGAGAAGTATGAAAAAAAAAATGATTTATATTGAATACATTTGTGTGTAGAAAAAGGATAAATACATCATATACACTAGGTTCATGAAGAAGATTATTTGAGCAAGATTGTGAAGATTAATTGTAGATTCAAGAGAAGATTATGTGCGAACCTATAAGGAGATTGTGATCAAATTTGTGTGGAAAGTTTATGATCATCTTACAACATATTCAAGAAGAGAATTGTAGCAAAGAAGGAAGGGAGTTATAGCAGAATCTTCAAGGAAATACATATATAGATGTTATAGAGGTTTATGTAACATCACAACAAATTTATGAGCAAGCCTTATAGCAGAATTTTAAGAGAAGTTGTGTATCTGAAGAATATATAGAAGACAGATCCTTGTAGCAGACTTGGAGCAAGTTTAAGAGACATATTTGAGCAGAATTGTCCATCATCCATTGAAGAAGCAACATTGAAGGTGAAACACTATTTTTGAAGTGGTCATCTTTTGCTAAGTTGGTGCTTGGCAAGTGGGGGTTGCTGCCTACAAAACAAGTTAGGGGTTGGTGCCTCTAGTAGGTTTCTCCTACTACCATTATAAACCTATTTTATTATAAAGTACATAATTTTGTACCATTGTTTTCTCCTGTAATGGTTTCCATGTAAAATCTTGGTGTCAACTTGTTCATATTGTTATATTCTTGCATAGTTGATATTGTGTTAGAGTTTGAAGTTGATTAAAGATGAGAGGGTAAAAATTTGTTAATATATTGATTCACCCCCCACCCCTCTCAGTATATTTTTGTGCTCTTCAATTGGTATCAGACGGTTCCTTTGGAGAGAGCCTAATCGCTTGAAGGGAGATCCTAAAGAGCACACATGGAAAATAATAATACAATCAAGGCACCCATTTTTTTATGGGACTAATTATGCATTCTAGAGTATTAAGATGGAAGCTTACTTGAAGGTTTGATGTTTGGAAATATGTAGTAGATGGTTATACACCTCCATCAACCCATCCAATGAGTCAAGCCGAAAAGAAAAGAAGTGAAAATAATGCCAAATCCAAGCATGCTCTTCTTTGTAGTTTAACAGATTCTGAGTTCACAAAATTCATGCATTGCAAGTCAGCAGAAGAAATATGGGTCAAACTTCAAAATATTTATGAAGAAGATTCCAAAGTGAAGAAAGCAAAGTTACAAACTCATCGAAGGAAGTTTGAAAGCCTTAAAATGAAAGAAGATGAAGACATAGCATCATATTTTCTTTGTGTTGATGAAATTTTAAATATTATGAGAGGACTTGGTGAAGATGTTGATGATGCATTCATTGTTGATAAGATATTAAGATCCTTATCTATGAGATTTGATTCCAAGGTGTCGACATTAGAATAATTGGAAAATCTCGAAAAATTGCCAAAAGATGAACTACATGGGATTCTTGCTTCTTATGAAATGAGAATTGAAAGGAGAACACCACAAAAAGAGATTTCCTTCAAAGCATCCAAGAAAGGAAAAACCAAACAATATGCATCAAGCGATAATGCAAGCAGTAATGAGGCAGAAACATATTTCATGAGGAAGCTAAAGAAAGGAAATGGAAAGTATAAATGAAAATTTCCTTTTAAATGTTTCAATTGTGGAAAAGTTGGACATTATTCTTCTAAATGTACTGAAAATGATAGTGAAAGTAGTGAAGAGGAAGAAGAAACATACACAAGGAAGAAAGAAAAGAAGAATTGAAAGTACAAACAAAAGAAAAACTCCAAGAGGAACTTCTACTCAAAAAAGGGAAACAACTCATCAGAGGAAAGTAGTGATGAAATCAAAAGTAATGATAAAGAATAAATACTTTTTATGGCCATGGAGGACACAAATAGCGAGCATGAAGAAGATGTTGACCAAGCATGTAATGAAGAAGAAGAGGTAGACCTTGAAGAAGAACTCCATTATTAGAATAAGAAATTAAAGAAGGTCACTAAGCACAAGATGCAAATTGAGCAAAATTTCAAAAACCCTAGAAAAGTCAAACAAGATCATTGAAGACTTAAGGACTCAACTAGTAGAATCCAAACAAGTTGAGAATGAGATGAAGAATAAGTTAAATTCAAGAGAGGTGGATTGTGAAAAATTGAAACAAGAGATAGATATGTTGAAAAAGGAATTAGAGATGATAAGGGAGCAATGTCTAAAATTTGATGAAAGCACCAACAAATTGAATAAACTTACAAATTCACAAAGATCACCACTTTTTAAGACAGGTCTTGGTTTTGAAAATACAAAAGAAACTACAAGTTTTAAAGTTGAAGATCCATCACAGAAAGATAATGAAGGAAATTTAGAAGGCTACATTAATCCCACCAAGGATAATAGGAGAAGATTCTTTCATAGAAATCAACCACTTCATCATTCCTTCAAGGGCTATTGTTTTTCATGCAACTATTTTGGCCACAAAGCAATGAATTGCAGAATTTGTGCAAGAAATACTTCAAGCTTCACTAGGAGAAATTATAATTCATTTGGTCATGATATTATGTGTTACAAGTGTAACAACTTTGGACATACATCGTGTTTTTTCTGAACTATCTTTATTGAGCCTCCAAGACAAAGCAAGAAATAAAATGTCTAAGAAAAAAAAAAGGAAAAACTATTAAAGTCTGGAGAAAGAAGATGGATGCAAGAAATGAAGAAACCAATGCAAGTTCAATATGCCTCTTCTAGTTTATAAGAAGAAGCACAAATTTAGGGAGTGTTGAGGTTGGTATTTTCTTTCATCCTTGAGGAAGAAAAATGGAAATAGTAAAGATGTAAGTTAGACCAAGCTCGATGAAGATGGAGACAATTCAAAGAAGTATGCTTGTATTTGAAAAGCATGTATTACCAAAAGGGACAAAGATGAAAGCATGCAACAAGAAAGCAATGAGTGAAGGCTACATATGCAAGATCCTAGAAGATGAAAGTATGATGAAAAAGAAAGTTACAACAAAAGGGAAACTATTGCATTGATGTCAAGAACCATAAAAGGAAGAATCCACCTGTGTAACAGATCAAAAACAAGGGAAAGTAATGGATTGGTATCTAGATGATGAAAATATTTCATATTCTTAACCCATGTAATGAATTGAATACTTTCAATATCCAAGAAAGAGGAGTATCAAAGAAAGGGGGGGCATGAAATAATCCTTGATAGGGGGAGTACTAGAGAATCTCCAAGAGAGGGAGAAGTGTATTCTTGTGCATTTTATGAGAGTACACAATTAGATGTTTCTAATGATACATTCATTGATAGAATCTTGAGGAATATCCCTTTTCCATTGATTTCAAAGGGGGAGAAATAGAATGGGGGAGAGTTAGAAGAGATGAGGAAGAATATGTTGCCATCAATGACGAAGGAGGAGATTGTTGGAAATATTGTCATTGATGTCAAGATAGAACGATAACATAAGCATGGTTGAAGATAACATATTTGAAAGAAAATTTCAAGTAGATCACAGTAAATTCATGAGCAACAACGATTATATGGGCAACTACTCATGAAAATATGAATGCTAAATCGAAGATGATTTGGCTATTTATAAGCATAAGATATGAAGACAATTAGATATAAGAAAAGAAGGATATGAGTATGCAATATGGGTTAGATTCATCGAGTTTGAAAGAAGCAATCAATAGTTCGGAAAGTGAAGGACATGACTTGTATTTTACATTGTTGGTTACAATGGAACAAAGCATCAATTTGCATCAATTTCTCCAAATCATACGAAGTATTTTCTCATCGATGCGATAAAAAATCAAAGTGCTAGTAAAGTATTTTTATCAAAATCATTAACTAAGAGGACGTAGCATAAGATAAAGCAAGCATCGATCACAAACCAGAGCAGTGATAAACAAATGTTAATTAACATTAATGATCTGCAATTTTTAAAGATACATTTTTAAGAAGAGAAACGATTCATTTGGGAAAAGATACAACTTAATAAAAGGACACAATCTTCTAAAAAGTTTGATTCATTTCACAAGTAAAACAATATCAAATGCTAATTGCATAAGTTTATAAAATGATGCAATTTGATGGTGATGCGACTTTTTGATATGATGCAATTCTCTATTAGTTAAAATGCTTCAAAAATTAAAGAAAGGTGATTTCAGATATGAAGCGGTCCATTTCAAATGGTATGATCTTCAAATGAAAAAGAATGATCTATTTTTATACAAAATTATATAATGAAAAGGAACAAGTTTTTTATTTAAAAACAAAATTAATTGTCATAAAGGGTAGTGAATGATACATAAAGAGCAACAATCAATTTAATTTCAAAAAACAGATTTATTTTAAAGTGGTGCAATTTCTCTTACCAAGAGGCACAATGGCTATAAGGGTTGTATCTTTTATCAAGAGTTGCATTTTTTGATGTTTTGAGATTGATATAAGATCAGGTCTATTTTAGATTTGCAAGTGAATAATGAGAGTGAATGGATGTGTAGAAATCGGAGCAGCATATCATTTTTGTGTGAGAGAATGATGTATGTGAAATAAGAGAAAAATCAAACATACACCTACAGATTTGAATGAGAGCTTAAATGTGGACAATGTATTATCATTTGTAAGAAAATTTAAAGAGTGTGTGAAATGAATATTTCTAAGCATAAATAAGAGGGATAGGAGAAGTATGAAAAGCAAATCTAATTTATATTGAAGACATTTGTGTGTAGAAAAAGGATAATACATTATATACACCAGGTTCATGAAGAAGATTATTTGAGCAAGATTGTGAAGATTAATTACAAATTCAAGAGAAGATTATGTGCAGACCTATAAGGAGATTGTGATCAGATTTGTGTGGCAAGTTTATGATCAACTTACAACATATTCAAGAAGAGAATTGTAGCAAAGAAGGAAGGGAGTTATAGCTAAATCTTTAAGGAAATACATATACAAATGTTATAGAGGGTTTATGTAACATCACAACAAATTTATGAGCAAGCCTTATAGTAGACTTTTAAGAGAAGTTGTGTATTTGAAGAATATATAGAAGACAAATCTTTGTAGCAGACTTGGTGCAAGTTTAAGAGACATATTTGAGCATAATTGTCCATCATCCATTGAAGAAGCAACATTGAAGGTGGAACACTATTTTTGAAGTGATCATCTTTTGCTAAGTTGGTGCTTGGAAGTGGGGGTTGGTGCCTCTAGTAGGTTGGTGCCTACTACCAATGTAAACCTATTTTATTATAAAGTAAATAATTTTGTACCATGGTTTTCTCTTGTAAGGGTTTCCACGTAAAATCTTGGTGTCAACTTGTTCGTATTGTTATATTCTTGCATAGTTGATATTGTGTTAGAGTTTGAAGTTGATAAAAGATGAGAGGATAAAAATTTGTTAATATACTGATTCGCCCCCCCCCCCCCCCCCCCTCTTAGTATATTTTTGTGCTCTTCACAACACCACAACTTTGGTGGGGGCCTTGAGGATTCTCTTTTAAAACTCCCCTTGATCCAAAGTTCTTCATCTAGTTTTTGGAGGAAACATCTGCACCAGGAGCTAGCATAGACTCATTCTTCACTTCATTCTCATATTTCTTCTTCTAGATCTTATTCATTTCCTTCTTCATCTTAACCAAATCAATCTTCTTCTTTTATACTGGATTGTTCTTCTTGTTTTGTGAAACAAATGGTTTCACATTTTTTCTTCTGCAAAACTTTGTTATTGTCGTAATTTGTTGCAATTATGACATATGACACCTTTTTGAACAAGCATACTTCTATCCATTCTAAATTTACATTCAAACCTCTTATGCCCAAATCCATTGCATGTATAATAGTAGCCATTGAAAGATTGGAACATCATGCCATTATTATAGCCATTCATCAGCTGAATTTTGCATTCACTATCTTTATGACCAAATCTATTGCATGCAAAACATTGACTGAGAAAGGATCAAACATTTTGATTCATTCTACTTCTACATTATAGCTTTATGTCCAAATTTATTGTAGGAATAACAATAACCACTAAAATATGAATACCTTTATGCAACATGTTTGATACGAGGCCTTTTGAATCCTTTATTTTGGTTTTGGATCTATTTGACATTTCCCTTCTTATAATTCTTCTTTTCAACATTATTTAGTGTCTAATTTACCTTTGAAATTTCTCCTTTCTAAAACCCTAAACCTTCTTTGTCCTTCGAAGCCTTCTGATTTGTAATCATCTCATCAAGCATTGTGGAACTCTTCTTGAATCTTTGCTTTCTCCATATCTGATCTCAGGGTTACAACCTCTTGTTCAAGCTTTGAACATTTTTTAGATTTTTCTTTCAGTTTGGCATTCAGGCAATCTTCAACTCTTTTTCCTTCTTCAACTTGCACTTTTAGATTGGTAATTATCTCATTTGATTGCTTGAGCTGCTCATTTGTTTCCTTAATTCTTTTTGTATCTTTCTTGAGTTTCTCTCTCAACTTCTTAATACACTCATCTGCATCAGTAAGATCCTTTTTCAGATCTCCATTCTCAACTTATGCTTTATCCAAATCATCAAGGGTTGATTTGATTACTCCTTCCATATCAACCTCACAATCTTCTTCAGTAAATCCTTTAGGGATAATCTCTTCCAGAGGGATAGGATACTTACTTGTGGTCATGTGTTCAACCTCAAAGATTTTCCTCAATGATCAATCCAATAGAAGGAACCAAGGCTTTGATACCAATATTTGAACACCTAGAATATTGAGAGGGGGGTGAATCAATATTCCCTAAAATTCATTAAGTTAAAAGACATTTCACAATATCTCATTCAATGTGCAGTAATGAAAGAAACATTAAAAGCATGCATCACATCAATAAACACAAGAAAACCAATTTTTTACGTGATAAACCCAAAAAGGGAAACCACAGAGAGGATTAGCTCATAATATATTATAACTGGTTATAAGATATTACAAAATGGCTCACTGCCAGGCAGACTCACTGTCTAGAGAATAGAAGATATGGCTTACTGCTAGGCAGACTCACTGTCTAGAGAATAGAAGAGATGGCTCACTGTCAAGATAGAAAAGAGGGTGGCTCACTACCAGAGATTGAATTGATTACAATGCATCTACAATATGTTGAAGATAGTTCCAATTAGGCTCATAAAATTGATTTAACACACTTCATACTTCACCACAATTTCACTTCGCACTTCTTTGCATTAGATCTCACACCACACACACTACACACTCTATTCACCACATTCACACAATGAGTAAACCTTGTATATATATGACAAAACCCCAAAAAAATCAATTAGGTTGGCCTAATTAGATGTACCGTGCAACACAATAACCTATTGGCTCAAAAATCAACCACACACGCTTCACAGAATAAGCCAAAATATGTGACACATCAAAATAGTTCAGCATGACCTATAGTTACTCTCATAATTTTGATCCATACATGCTTTAATTCTACATGACACCAAACCCTTTAGGTCAGAACCACTGGTGAAGCAAAAAGAGAATGAACCAACTATTCATTCACAACTCGACACACGGATCTCCAAATTACTTGCCACTTGAAGCATACACACTTTTGACATCTGTAAATGCATCTTAAAAATTTCACAGCAAAATTTTCATCTGTGATGGAATGCATAGCATTCCAACATACACTTTTTTACTACAACTTTTCCATTACCAAGTTTGATACTTTGTCAAATCTAACTTTGACTATAGAAGACATCAAGCCATGAAACTTTGGATTTAGACTCTTCCAACATTCATCACTATTACCTCAAATTTGTATAACTAGATTCTTCATAGCAGAGCAATGCATACCACAAAATTGGTTCACTGAACATTGAAACTACACTTTGGGACTTAGGCAATTATCAAACCATTTGGTTTTCTTCAGATCAACACTTTCACATCTTTGCCATGGGTTGTCATCAATGACAAAACCATATATTTTCATGCTTCAACAATCAACAATTTCTTCACACTATACATCATGATCATGTTGCCAATTCAAGTCTCCAGAAAACTCTTCAATGAAAAACAAACTTCCAACAAGTGAGGGGTTATTGCTCCTCCTTTCAACTAGATGCATGAGTTGGTGCATTTGTCCAAGTGAGAAATTCAAGATTTATTCTTTGTCCTAGACTGATGAAGGCTACCTCTCAGGGGGATTAGGTAGTGGTTTTTGTGGCTGGTGCATTCAGGGGGAGTATATCTTGTGCCCCTAAGGGGAAGAGAGTAGTGGAAATAGAGCATTAGAGAGAAGAGTACTGAAGAAAGTGAGAGAGAGTTGCTTGTAGGTGTTGCTCTTTTCCATTGATGTCAAAGGGGGAGAAAGTGATGTTTAAAAAACATAGGGAGAGAAAAAAAGGCTAAAAAACATAAGAAGAAAGGGGAGAAAGAAATAAGTCTAAAATGTAAGAAATATCCAAGTAAGGGGGAGTGTTGCTTGATGCAGGGTTTTGTTGATGGTCAGAATAGCACAACAATAGTTAAACAAAATATCAATATTTTTCTCTCCTGAAAGAGAAAGATTAACACATGGATATCTTAACTCCCAAGGTCTTTCTAATCGGTTCTCGACTATGCTGATTTCACTCAATGGTTGATGTGAACTATAATGTTCAAGGGACCTGTTGGTGTTGAGCTTGTGGATTGTTCTAAGATCAAGCATAAATTCAAACCTATTTTAACTAGGGTTTTTAAAGAAATAGAAAAGATAGATCAACGCTTTGGAACTGAAGAGAATAATAATTCATCCAACTTAACCAGACTTGTTACCTTTCAAGGAATTGCTAACTAAAACTAGAGAACAAAATCAACTTGTGATTAACACACAGTTTCCTTCATTCATGGTGCTAACTTCAATAGCAGATTGTAACTTACCATTTAAACAAAACATAAAATAAGATTTCATTCCTTGAAAGCTTCTCAAATCAAATGATTAACTGAAGATGAATACCATTTTGAAACATAATATGAAGTAGATTTGAATCTGGTTTCTTCTACTATTGGTGAAACAGATAAGCAACATTAACAACTCTGGCATAATCACCAGTGTACAAAAAATCTATGTCTTCAGACTATTTCCATCTATACTAAGAAACCATAAGGATACATTACTGCCTTCTGTCGAATCTAACTCCTACTTCTATTGCTACTCTTAAGTTTCTCTTACTTCTTAGAAAATTACTACTATTCAAAATCTATATCTCCATGTCTGTAAAACCTCCAAACCTCTATTCTCCTTTTTTTTACAAAGAGGCAAAAAATGCCATATATACAGAATGTACCAAAAATAATGCCCTGGCCCCCATTCTAGGGTTTACAAAACATAAGTTAATTACAGGAGGGTCGACCCTCAAATCCTTTCAAAATGAAATTAATGTTGCATTCAATTGCATCTTTCGTGTCCATGTCAGTGAAAGATTGCTTCGGGGATGACCTCTAGATCTTTTGCAACTATGGCCTTTACTTATGGCCTCTGTGTCCACCTTTGAACTTGCATCAGAGCCACTTTGAATTCCCTGGAGCATCACCATTAATACCGATCTGCCTTTCGCTAGTAGGCCTCACAGTTGTCACTGAGACTCGTGGCATTTCTCCCCTCGGCTTCCTGGTGCTCAAGATATTTCTGCAAGTTGACCTCTTATGGAAGCAGAATCAGATTTTCCCCTGGATCCTCACAGACGGTACCCCTGGATACCAAACTGATCCATCACTTTATTCACAAAGTAGATCCATGCCAAACACATTCTGTTGATCTTCCTCACAGGGGTAGCTAATCAGTCAAACTGTCTAGGGTTCGCCCTTAATTCTCTGATTGGTTGAACACATGCCACATGAGATTCTTGGGCAGTCAAAAGTCATTCACACCGAATCGCATGTCAGTGAGACACTAATCGTGTATCCCTGATGCGATCATACCTACTAGCAACTATCAACAAGACACACGACAGTCGGTGAGACTTTGTGTCGAGCCCCCAGAGTCATACCGATATCCTTTTCCATTGGCAAACTCGTCGCTATCGACAAGACTTTATTCCCTTGGCATGACATCGCATTGAGTCCCTCTTCTTTCGGCGAGACACCATCGGGTTGGCTAGACATCATGGCAGGTTCCATTAGTCACGCCAAAGATTTTACAACCATCGGCGAGACCATCGGTTGTTAGTGGGACATCATGTTGAGCTCCTCCATTCTCCCTAAGCTCATTTTGTATCGGCGAGACCCTCCGTAGTCGGCCAAACCTTATGGCGAATATAAATCTTTTCCCATCACCATTTCGTTTCGGCAAGAGTCCACCTTGTCGGTGAGACTTCATGCTGACGTTATCTCTCTCGGTGAGATCTTTCTGATGACATCCCCTTTTTGTCAAGACTCTGACAGATCAGCGAGACCTTATGCCGATATCATCTCATGTCGGTGAGACTAGCTTCCTTTGCCGAGACATCACATCGAACATAAATCTTTTAGCGAGACATCACTCGGTCGCCGAGACTTCATGCCAAACTCAAACCACTATGCCAACACTGCTTCACCTCAACAAGAGTTCACCTTGTCGGTGAGACTTTATCCTGAAGCCACCTCTATCACCGAGACCTCGCCTCTTTGGCCAAACCTTATGTTGAAGGTATAACCTTTTGTCGAGACCTCATGGGTCGGCAAGACCTTTCATCGAGCACAAATATTTCGGCGATGCTAACCTTGTGTGCAATTGGTTGGCGAGACTTCAGCATGTCGGGGAGACATATGAAAACCTACGATGATTAAAATGTGATGGCGACTGATGGATCCCAAATGAATAACAAACTGCCAGTCGGCAAGACATCTGGAAGGTCTTGCCGACTCTCCTCTTGAGGAGTTTTTTATGCTAAATCGGATTGGGGGATTCCTTCCAACAGAGATCCTTGAGAAATATCATCATGTGCATGATTTAATCCTACAAAACAAGGTCTCCATTAGTCCTCAGAAGCATATGAAATATATTATTTTTCACCATTTCACTTAATTTTAACAAAAAGAAGCCCCAACTTTAACTGAGGCAGAACCAAAATTAGATAGAACAAAAGATAGACTTAGGAGGAAAACAAAAGAACTCCTAAGACCAAAACAAGACAACCAAAGGCAAAGAAAATAAAAGGAAAAGGAAAGAGGGGGACCCATTTTTTTCCAGAATAAAATGGGGTGGTTATGCAAGGCATTACAAATGGCGACTCGGCTGGGAAAATGGTTTAACCATTTTCAAGAAACTGAAGGATTCAGCTACCCAGAACTCCTAGTTTATGAACATCACAACTCTAGTTGGGTCAATTTTGACAACCAAGGTTGAGCTAGAATCTCAAATGTAAGTCAACATTGGCTACCCCTGAATCTAAGTGTGTGCTTGATGGTGCATCACTCTTTTATAAAGTTTTCCTCATCTTTTGAACAACAATGTGCAAGATTTGAACTACATGAGTTGAATTCCTTTAGTTGTTGTGCAATGATATCCTGGGCATTGCTCCATTGCCAGTCAGGCATTCATAGCCCTGATGGAGATACCTCTAGTTTTCTCACAGCATTGCTCTACTACTAGCCAAGCGTCCATAGCCCCGGTAGAGATACTGGAATCACCCATTCATATTGAGTCCTCCTTTCTTGTAGATAATTATTTTTCCCTTCTCTTTTTTTGCTTTTCTCTTGGAGTTTCAGATATTTCATTCATTTTTTTCTCAATATGTCAGATGTCAGACATCCATTCTGGGTTAAAAACTACCATGGACCTCATAACATCACTTGGGAGATCATATTTTTCACTCAAATCTTACAACACTATCATCCTAGGACAAATATACCATTACAAGAGGAGACGATCTTGATGATTTGTGATAGATTCAGAGGTAAATAATGAAGATTTTTTACTTTGCACCTTGTTTTCAAGACTTTCCACAACTCTTATTGAGAGTGGGCATAAAGCAAAGAATTTAGGACAAAATTATCCACTTAGAACCTGGAAGTATCTAAACCACTTCTCTCCTCATAACGAAAGTATACTTTAGATAACAACCCACCATTTCAAGATGGAAAGAACATAGAAACCTCAAAGAACAAACAAGACAAAAACAAAACAACAAAGGAAACGAAAGGGATAGAAAGAAAGGACAAACAAACAAACAACAAAACTATTTACAAACAAAAAAAAAAAAAAAAAAAAAGACTATTCATAGACAGAACATAAAATTATTTATAGAGATTATTTACAAGCAGAAACGCATGAACTATTTACATAAATGCACTCCCCAGTAAAATACCAAACTTCATGACCCAAAATAATGTTTAAGAAACTATCCATTGATAGGCAATGGAACAGGTTCTCCCATTAGACTACTCAGTCGGAAAGCATTTTCTCCTAGGATCTTAGCGATTTGATAGGGACCTAACCAGAGCTTATCAACTTTCTGGTGACTGCCCTTCTTTTCACTAGCTTTATCCCATAGCAACACAAGGTCAGATATTCTAAAAGCCTTGATTTTGGCTCTTTTGTCAAACCAACGTTTGACAACAACCTGGTGTCTAAAGAATTGTTGCAAGGTGGCATCTCTCTGTTCTTCTAATTTCAACAAGGCAGCTAATCTTACCTCTATCCTATCATCACTAGAGTAGAATTTTTGCATGAACTCAAGGATAGGTATTTGCAAATGAATAGGGAACACAAGCTCTTGGCCATACACTAGTTTAAATGGTGAAGTCTTTAAAGCAGCCTTGATCCTAGTTCTATTTGCCCATAACGCGAATCTTAGCTGGGTATGCCAGTCCCTAGGATTATTCTCTAACAATTTTTTAATTACCCCTAAGAGATTCTTATTGGTTCATTATGCAACTCTATTTCCTTGTGGGTAATAGTTTGAAGAATATTTTAAGACAATTTTGTGATCATAAGCCCATGAAATGAACTCAACAGGAGAAAAGGAAGAGCCATTGTCACATACCAATGCAAAGGGTACTCCAAACCTAGTTGTGATGCATTTGGTGAGGAACTTGATCACTACCTCTGTTGTACTATTCCTACAAGGTATAGCCTCTGTCCATCTCGTGCAGTAATCAGTGGCAGTCAAAATAAATTTGTGTCTTGTAGAAGAATTTGGGTTAATTACCCCAATAAAGTCCAGCGCCCATTGGCCAAATGGTCTTACCTCGTAAACAGGTTGCAATGGCATGGCTGGATGGCGTTCCTTTAGTGCAGAAGTTTGGAATATGTGACATGTTCTTACATGTTGATGGGTATCTTTGAACACACATGACCAGTAGTAACCTGATCTGAGGATCTGATGTGCTAACGAATTTGCAGACCCATGACCTATGCCATGTTTCCCATGAAATTCAGTAATTACATGCTTAGCCTCTTATCGATTAAGGCATCGTAGGTACACCCCCTAAAAATTCTTCTTATACAACAATCCTCCTTTGAGCATATAATGAGAGCTTTTCATTCTCAACGCTCTCCTCTTAGTTGTATTCATTCCCTCTAGGCACTGATTATTGAGCATGAAATAGATGATATCAACATACCAAGGGTCATTGGAAAAGGACTGAGTTGTGTATTGCTAGAAAATAACGTTTCCACCAGCATTCGCCATGGATTTAGATAGGCCTGTACCTCTAACAAGTTTCATAGGGAAAATCTCCAGATCAAACTCTTGCAAAATAGCTATCCATTTCCCTCTTCGTTCTCCCAGCTTGCTCTGCATAAGTAGAGACTTCACAACAGCATCAGGAACTACATCAATAATTTGACTTTGGAGGATGTAATGTCTGAACTTCTTGACAGCTCTGATTAGCGCAAAAGCTTATTTTTCAAGAGGCAGATATTTGTTTTCAGCATTTTTGAACGGAGAGCTGATGAAGGCAATTGGCCTCTCCTCTCCCTCTTCTCTTCATTGAGTTAGGAAAGTTGCACACGAGTGTTCAAAGGCAAAAGAATAAATATAGAATGACTTTAAGTAGTCAGGGATGGTGAGAATTGGTGCTTCCGAAATGGATCACTTGACCTATGAAAACGCGGCCTTTGCCTCATTACTCTACTCTATTTTGGCATCTTTCTTCATCATTTCATTCAGTGGTTTAACAATTTCTGCAAAGCTTGTGATAAAATTTCTTACGAAGTTGATCTTTCCAAAGAAGGATCTCATCTCCTTCTTACTTCCTGGCCTGGTTATCTTCAGAATGGACTCAACTTGGTTTGGATCGATCGATATTCCTCTTTTAGAGATTATGTGTCCCAAAAGTTTCCCTTCAGAAACCCCGAACACACACTTTTTAGGATTCAGAGAGACACCATACTGGATACATCTTTCAAGAACTCTAGCTAAGTCTGCAGCGTGGTTCAGTCTATCTTTAGAGAACACTGTCAGGTCATCCATGTAGATGATGCTACATTTTCCAATTAGATCTTTGAATGCTACTTCCATGGCATGCTGAAAGGTTTCCCTAGCGTTCATCAAACTGAACGACATCCTTCTGTAAGAAAATGTTACCCACTTAGTAGTGAAGGTTGTCTTTATTCTGTTTTCATAGTCAACCATCACTTGATTGTATCCAGAATAACCATCCATGAATGATATCGTCTAAGACCCATTGACAATTTGCAAGACTTCGTCTAGTGAAGGGAGTGGGTAGTTATCCTTTTCTGAAGCTCTGTTCAGATTACTGAAATCCACACATAGCCTGATCTCTCCATTTTTCTTACGAACTAGGACTAAGTTAGCCACCCATGTTGAATGCCATACAGGGAAGATTATTCTTGCAAAAAGCAATTTCTGAACTTCTTTTAAGATCAGTGGTTCAATTAGGGCGTTGACAGGACGTTGTTTCTACCAAAATGGCTTAGCTTCGGGCTTCAGAGGAATGGTATGAGTCATTACAGAAGCATCAAATATTTTTAAATCCTCATACCCCCAGGCTATTGCAGCAATATCCTTCTTCAATGCCCTCAGTATATCTTTTATGATTTCTTCAAAGAAATCTTTTCCTATGAAAACATTCCTTTCTGAGCCATAATCGGCTAGGTTAACAGTTTGATATTCACCTCCTTTATCTTCAGCTGATATCTTTTCCCGAGCCCTTGGGTCTGAATAAAAAACTCTTTCTAAAGCCACCATTCCCTTAGGAATGCTATTAGTTTTAAAATTAAGGACCTCCTCTATATCAAAATCTTCAGGGTTCCAATCTCCTTGATCCCTATTGGACTCATCAATGATCTGCCCTTCAAACACATTTGAACTTGCTAGAAAAAGCAAGTATATGGTGATCATCATCAAAGACTTGAAAGTTCCTAACATTATTAGGAACATCTAGGGTGGAAATCAATTCTACTGAGAATATTTTAAGCTTGGAGCCTTGCATGGGTTCCAGGCTACTTGCAGCAACAGCTAATGAATAAGTTATCTGATTCTCCTCTCTAGGGATTAAGCTAATCCCAAAAGCATCAAAGTCTTCAATCAGGTTCCATACCCGATAGGCTGCCAGCCTTCTATTGTGACATGTGTATTGGTTGTGCACTTGCTTGACAACTACTTCTGAATCCCCTTTGACCATCAAGGCAGTGACTTTCTTCTTATGTGTGAACATCAACCCCCGAGCTAGAGCTTCATATTCTGCTACATTGTTAATGCATCCAAACTGCAACCTGTAAGAAGCAAAGAAAGTTTTCCCTTTCAGGCTGGTTAATTCAATCCCAACACCACAACCTATTTTGGATTTGAATCCATTAAACGTGAGGGTCCACAGCTGATCATGACGTGGAGTTGATTCTTTTGAGGATATTATGGGTGTTTGGATAGGATAAGCCATAGGTGGGGGCTCTTGATCCTTTGCATCAAATATTGGCAAGAGGTGTTCAATAGCTTCCTCATAAATATGTTGGTCTAGTATTATGACTGAGGTAAGTTCAATTTGAGAAGGAACTTCCTTTGAAGGTATCTTATCCCTGGTTAACATTATTGTCTCTTTGGCTTCAAATGACAAGTGATCTACAACAGTCTTAGAGTGACTTAGGCTAGTTTCCTCAGCTTGGGAAACATGATTTAAAATGTTGATGTAGGGTTGCCAAGTCAATTTAGAATGATTTTGGTAATGCACCTTGAACCAATTAGGGAGTAGAAGACTATGCAAATGGATATCTTCCCCCAAGACCAGCTGATCCTGCTACAACTTCTTGATCAATGCCTGTTGATTTTCTTTAATCATGGGGTCAGGGGAGCTTTGTATTGATAATCCTTTAGGATCAAGAACTGAAAAGGTTAGAATTTCTTCTCTTTTATAAACCCCTATCTCAGTTTCAAAATAGGATACTTCGTTGGGACAATCATATTCAATGATGATATGCTTGAGGCGAGGTTCACTCTCAATCCTAATATGTGTAGGAATTCCCCTCCATGGTAGCCACATATGTGAAAATTCAAGGGAGAGATATCCCCCTATACTTTTCATCAAATCTCTGCTCAACAGCATACCATAAGTCTTGGGAATATCCGCTACTTGAATATCTATGTTGGTTAAAATCCTAGGGTCAGACCCTACTTGCACGTGTATATTTCTCTATTCTCTAACTACATTAACCTCTATTTTGTCAAGCTGGATGACCTTCTTATTCATTTGGATAGGGTTCAATCCTAATTTCTTGCATACAAAAAATGGCATAACATTGCCAGAAGCCCCTGAATCTAGCAGACAATTATGTAGATTCTTCCCACATATTCTTAAAATCAGAAGAAATGGTGGGGTACCTACCTTGCTTCTGTACCAAGCTGTGTTCATATATGTAGCAGGCGCCACCTTGTTTTTCCCTTTTGATTTATCAACTTGCTCCAAAGCTTTCAGCACTATCTCTCGTTGAGCAGGGCACCACTTTAGGATGTCAAAGTATGATAAAGAGGTTTTCTGTCTCTGCAACTCAGAAACAATATCAAACTATGTGTTATAACTTGCATTACTTTTGACAACCCCAAGTGAATTACCTTTATTATGGAAGTCAAGTGGGCCTTTTGGTGGAGGAGGGTGTTTATTAGCACTTTGATTCAGAGGCACCATGTGATTAGGTGGTGCTGATGTAGTGAACGGACCCTTATTCTGATTTCTTAGGAAGTGTCCTCCCTTTGTTTGAAAATCTTGGGCATCATATGAATCTTTCTCTGGTTCATTCTCATCTTGCCTTGGGAATGAAGGTTCCTCCTCAAAGAAGTCATAAGTCATTGATGTCTCTATTGAGCCACCTTCTTTGTTTGAATTCCCTTGGAAGGTTTGGGCATTTGCCTATGCCATCTTGACAACTTTCTCCATTTCAGGGCAGTTTACCTCAGAATGAGTTGCAGTATCATGTAGCCTACACCAGTTAGTCATAAAATTAAGGTCAGCCACATTTGCAGTATGTGACATTTCCTCATTAGCTTGATAATTTTGAGGAACTCCACTGTTATTCGGCCCTGTATTCCATTGTCGGTTGTTATTTGGCCTCTGGTTATATCCTCTATTTTTATTTTGATAACTTTGGTTAGGGGATTTTTGGCCTTGATAACCCCTTTGGTTGTGATTGTAGCTATTCTGATAATTACCCTGGTTGTTATTGCTCTAATTAGGATAATTACCTTGGTTTTGAGAGGGGTTCAATATAAGCTGAGCCATGCCATTTGTGACTTGAGACAACATTTTCTTTAAGGTCTCTACCTCGTTTGTGAGTTGAACTGTCTTTTCACTTTCAACACTCTTAGCAACAAGTGGCTGATCACCATGATTTGGTGTTCCGGTTTGATTATGATGACTATGCAGACTATGATGAGCCTGTGATTGTTGAAAGAAGTCAAGAGCTCCATTGACAAAGAATGGAACAGGAGATTAAGTCTGCAACTTAGAAATAGGTCCATAATGGGAAGGAGACATTCTTGGGACAGTATTGAATAAAGGATTTGGGCTATGCATTTGATACCCCATTGAAGGAAAACCTCCTCCCAAACTTCCTTGTTGAGAACTAATTTGTTGTTGCAGCTTAATGGCTAGATGATAGACTTTAGACAGGGAATCAATATATGTCAGTTGGTAAGTCCTTTGCAGGAATAAGCCAATCAAAGGGTCTATAACTCTAAAGTAAGCTTGGATGGCACTATTCTCAACAACTAGATAGGGGTCTTGCAGTCTCCTATACATTCGTTGAAACCTAGTATTAAACAAAGGCAAAGGTTCACCTAGCTCCTTCCTAATGGTAGAAAATTGGTGGAACAAAATGGTTGGATCCACGTAAATCCTAAACTGATTAATAAAAGCATTCTTTGGGTCTGTCCAGCTCAGAATAGAGCGTTGAGGAAGATTTAGGTACCAGTTGTACGCCATATCCCCTAAGGAATAAGGGAACAACCTACAAACTACATCATGGTGAGCTATCTGAGCTCTGGTACAAGCGTCCTTAAAAGCTTGTATGTGCTCTTCAACACTCCTTGATTCACCATGAATGTATTTGGGATAGAATTTCTCAAGATTCTTAGGCATATCGTGAAAGCCTCCAGGAATAGTCCACAATGGAGAGGGATTATTCTGAAAAAATGCCATTGGTGGTGGTTGAGCTAGCTGTTGGATGGGTTGGACCAGCTGTGATGGCAATTAAGATGAATTCAGTGGTGGATTGATAGGAATCCAGTGGGGTATTGGTGAAAATCCTAGTGGTGTAAGTAGGGCTGACAAGGGTGGTATGATGGTTGCCCCAGTCTTGTGACTCTTGTGTCTTGTTGGGGTCTTGAGTTCTATCAAAGGTGGTGGATTTTTAGTTGACCGAAGAACTCTCTGGGACCTTTCTGGTGAGAAAAACCTAGTATTATCTAGTTTTCTCTTTTGAGCCCTCCTTTTAGCGCCAGTTCCCTATTGATGGTCAGAATAGCACAGCAACAGTTAAACATAATATCACTATTTTGCTCTCCTAAAAGAGAAAAGAATAACACATGGATATCTTAACTCCCAAGGTCTTTGTAATCAGTTCTCGGCTATGCTAATTTCACTCAATGGTTGATATGAACTTCCTTAAAAGTGTCAATGGGCCCCACATCTTGCTACGTGGCAACCGTTCACAAATATTTCAACGCGGGGATGAAATAGCAACTGCGGGCAGTGAGATGCTACCACGCATCTTTTACTCCTGGCTGATGAAGCGTTCCCTCCACTGTGATAAAGTCCTCAGCCCATTCGACACATGTTGCATTTTTGGAAATCCTCGGCAGCGATGGGAGAAAGATTCATGTGGGATGCAAAAGGCTGCCACGAAACTAACGGCGGATCTATTTTGAGGGCGATAGGCTGGTTGAATGAAATAATGTTGTTGGTTGATGCTTGTCATAATCATTCGCAGCGATGGATGACACTTGTCTGCTCGAGCCTGGATGGTACCACCACCATCATTGCAAGGGATGCACCTGTGCCCAGGATGACTGGATGTTGTGTTCTGGCTCAATGTTGTTGTAATGGCCTTGGGAATATTCTGATTCAGGCACCATTGCAGAAGATTACAAGATCTTTTATGTTGCTATTCTTCAAAGTGGTGGGAGGTTTTTCCTGCTATATATATTTTCTCTGTTGATGAGAAAGGGTCCAAAATTTGGAGAAAAACATGTTGGTTTTAGCAAAAGACTCCAGGCCTCTATTACTATTTTATTTAAATTACAAAACTTTCAAACTGTGCCAATTGTTCGGCCTTTCTATTTTTCATGCTTTTGATTAAACTGTGAACTATGCTTTATACTGTCTTGACACTTCATTTGAAGAACTTCTATATATGTTGGATACAAGTTTGCTTACCTAAATCATGTCTAATGACTCTTCTTAGTAGTGAGAATGTATGCAACATTATTTTATGTCAATAAATGAATTGTATATGCTATAATCTTAAGTCTTTGATGTTTTGGAATACAACAACACTATTCAGGCCCTTAAATCTATGATTTATCATGCCCATTAGCAAATCTTGGTGCATCGCCTTAGGTTAGACTTTATTTTATTATATCCACTTCATTTTCCCTTTCCAAAGCCCATTATAGAAGAAGTCGGCTTCTCTAAAATCTGGAGGTTACTCAGTTTAGCGCAAAAGGTCCCCCTTAAATTGAGTTTCCCATAAGACTATGTCACCTCGTCAATTTTTGGCATCAACAGTTTGTTCTTTTTCTAGCATGCCCGGTGGGACCCAAACTTAATTAAATTGCATTGTAGAAGGGTGTATGAGCCATCGGCTTGTAACTAGATTCCAAACTGCAGGTAACCCAAGTTTACTAGTACCTCCGTTAGGGACAGTCCAGGTCACAAATCAGTTAGTAACCATTCCATTCCCACCACCCTTTCCTCTCACCATGTTGTCGTCTGCCAACAAAAACTATGTAGCATGGGATGTTGGAAGTCCCCTGGTAGCCTCGGTAGTGCCCGCTGTCTAGGGCGCTATCCCGGTTTCAGCCATGAAAGTTATCCCCAAATTTGTTAGAGACAGCTCAAGAACGCTAGCAGAACATTTGCAGGATGTGGTGAACGTATGTCTAGTACATGGGATTATAGCACAGAATGTAGCCCTAAGGCTCCTTGTTGCATCTTTCAAAGGCAAGGCTCTGGATTGGTACCAAACACTAACTCCTAATTCAATTCGCACCTGGGATGAGATCGAAGATCCATTCTATGAAAGGTTCTCTAATGACGAAGATCGTTCTTCATTATATTATCAGTTATCCGTCATAAAACGAGCCCCCTAGGAGTCTTTGATGGACTTCAATGCCCAATTTCACACAAATTGGTAGAGGATGCCTGTTACTATCCGCCTGACTCCCGAGTTGGCATTTATATTTTATCTGAAGTCCATCAATTCCAACATTTTTGTGATGATCAAGTCTTTAGGAGGAGCTACTCTACCAAATGCTTATGGTACTGCTATCAAAGCTGAGAATCATTTGATAGATTGCAGAAAATTGCCTCCTCGACCTATTATGCCGATATTTCCTAAAATATTGATCTCCATGCAAGAGGTCACATCGACTAGTGCGCCCGCAACTGCCCAATCAATGTACTCATATGCGGCCACACCTGAAAATGTGGCTTCTACATCAGGATCTTCCAAAGATAAAATAAGTGACCTCAAGGAGATGTTGCGAACCATGGAAAATGACATAATGACTCTTAAGCGGAACTAAGCAACGCCTCCGCGGCCCTCATATCAAAACTATCAAGGCGGGAAGTCTACTTATCAACAAAATCAATATCAGGGTGCGCCTTGCACTAATCCATCAACACCGATTGCAAACCAAATGGTGTCAGTGCCTTCTCTACTGACGAGTGCATCGTCGAGCTCGAACAGGGAATTAACTGTAGGGCAGAACAACCTTATTGATGGCATCAATCCATGGTGTTTCCCCTACAGCGATGCGCATATGCCCTGGATCTGTTTGTGTGACAACCTACAACAAAAGGTGGCAGAACAACGCAGCCAATGCACAACAATGAAAAATGGAAGTTATGTATATGCCTCACCACAAATGGAGAGTGCGGTCCTTACCACGCAAATGCAAGGAATGTCTTTAGAACAAGAATCATATATTGCTCTTGATCATGCACTTTTCTCCTAGATGGAAGAAGAAGAAGCAGTGTTTGCTAATGATGCATTCATATCCAAAACACTGCAGGTGCAGTCTGACTATAAGACACGTTCAAAGAGGAGATTCACCGGTGAGCCAGTTGTTTCAAATCTGGAGAGCCTGCAACTCAGAGGCGTGTCTAATCAAATTTCTAGTGCTTTAACTATCCCTTCATCTTCTCAACCATAGGAGATTATTATAGCAAGAGCCAAGGAGCAAAAATCTCTGAGTTTGCAACCTTTTAATGTGGTGGAGCAATTGAAGAAATCATCCGCTAATGTGTCTTTGTGGGACATTCTAGCTATCCCGGAACATAAGACGCTACTACAGAAGGCACTTCAAGAAGATATTGTAGACATCAAAAATATACATATTGATATCACACTCTGATCTACTAACATCGTTTCTTCCTAAATCATCCCTCGGTCTAACTATTTAATCAAATTCCTTTATCTGATTAAATTCATCAATATTCGTCTCTTAATTAAATAAATTATTTTGTCTAATTAAGTCACTTTCCCTTGTTAATTAAATAATTTCATATGATCTAATTATCCCTATTTAATTAAATAATCAACTTATTTGATTAAATCTTTAAAGTCTATCTATTAAATTAAATAAATTAAAACCTTATTTGATTTAATCTAACAACATCCCTTTTAATTAAATAAATCAAAATCTTTATTTAATTAGCCTCTTATCATATTCCTCTCTTTTTGATTTGAATTAATCCAAAAATCTAAATCAAATTGTCAAATCAGCTAAATATCCCCTTAAATTAATCAAATCCTGATTAATTTAATCCTAATCATTCAAATCCTCTAGATTTTGCAACTTGCACAATTAAATCATTTATTTGATTTAATAATTCCCTATTTTCATTCAAAAAAGGCATCTAAGTGGGAATATTCCTCAAATTTGAAATCTCCCCCCAAAAGGACTTGTCCATCCAACAAAGCATTTAAAACTCTTACATTGTCTCTTACATGTCTCCCACTTGGCATTTAACTCATTTTTCATCCCCCCTAAACATGTCATCTCATCAAATTCAAATTTCAAACTTGCACATTCCTCAAAACTTGCTCATTCCTCATCCAATCACATTTGGACAAGTGGCATTTTGCCATTGGCCAAATCTTTGTCCCACATTGCTCTATTTTGGCTTTGTTTCCATTTCAACATTCTATAAATAGAATGTTTCACCATGCATTTTATCATCCACAATTATGCAAAGTTATTATGCACAAATATCTCTCAAATTCCATCCATCTTAACTAGTTTATTGCAGATTTTGGAGCTCATTGAGGGACTTATCAAGTGGATCAATCATCTTCAATCAACATTTTCATTCAAGGAGTTGGGAAAGGGCAAATCTCCACACACCTATTTGCACCAACTCCCCCATGGGATCAAGTGTTTGCATGCTAAATTAAGATTTCATATTTCCATTATGTTCTTCATTGTTTTCTTTGTTTTATTTCCTATTTTTAGCTTTGTGAATGGATTTCATGGGGAATCCTTGTTCATGCTTACAAAATAACTCTCTAACATTGTTTGTTGTTGTGTTTTTGTAGGCACTTCGAATTAGGGGTTCACATATTGGTGCTAGAAGGAGGGTTGATCGACAGATTCTAACAAGTTTTTAAAATTTTCGCTATTTTTTACAGTTCTGTTCATAAATCCGCGTTTTAGCGCCCGTGATCACTGTTATAGCGCCCTTAATCATTCTTGCAGTGCCTTTAATCACTGTTATAGCACCTTTGAACACTCTTTTAGCGCATTTAATCATTCCTACAGTGCTCTTGATCATTCCTGCAGCGCATATGATCATTCCTGCAGCGCTCATGATCACTGTTTTAGCGCCCATGAGTCAGTTTTAAAAAGACCATATCTTGGTCATACAAAGGTCTTTTTTGATGCTTTTTTTTTGAAATAGGGTAGAATTTCGTAGGCTATCCAATGGTGTAAGTTTTTCTTAACTATAAATTAGTTAAAATTTTCAAATTTGCATTTAAAGTAAGAACATATAATAACTTGGCTAAGTTTTAGGGTGTTTTGGTAAATGATTCATCTAACCCCTATATCCTTTTATTTCTTTTGATCTCATCTAACATTTTGATCACTTTTGCAGGTTGGAAATCAAAATCAAAAGAAAGAGGAGCATGGGGATGATATTTTGTCTAATCAAAGTGTTTTTTAACACTTAAGTGTTTGTTTAACACTTCTTCAAAGAATTTGTCATCCTTCTCCTTCTTAGGACACTAGTTTTCATTTGGTCTTAAAAAGAACCTTTTCTATTTCTTGCAAAGGCTAAAATGAAATTTAGGATCACAACTTACTAGATTTGGTTTATTGGATTAACAATTGAACAAGGCAATTTCTCACACTTCATTTGGTGCTTTAAAATGAAATCATCATTGCTTTGAGGGTTTAAAAAGAACAAGTGTAGCTTTGTTTGTTTGTGAAGGCTTACTTAGACTAAAGCCATTGGAAAAGGACGTATGTGCTTCTCTCGCGCTTTATAGCGATCTTGAGAATCAAAAGGTCTTTTCCATGACTTTGGGTTGAGATAAAGCATTCACCTCCACACTTCGATTTGGGCTTAAAATTGAACAAACTATTGTGCGAGTGTGAGTGGGGGCTTTGTTGCGTATATTCTCTCTCTTTGTTGCCTACAAGGATTGATCGAGTTGCAAATGTGTTCTTCATTAAGCTTTGTTTATCCTAGAGGGCCTGCTTAGGGGAAAAATTACTTCACCCAAAGGGAACAACTCAGCAGGTAACACTCTAAACCAAGAGTATTTCCAGTAGGGATATAAATGTGGATGTGGAAGAAGCAGCCAATATCCTTGTGGTTGACTGGAGCAAGATGGATCGAGGGGACTCTTACCCACGTTAGGTCAGCAGCTCCTCTGAGCGAGAAGAGTCCTTATTTAAAACCCTTGTTTAGAAAGAGGCCAAAGTCCTATTTGTTTGTTGGTGCAAGAGCGGTGATTGGATTACGAAGCACGCCCTGAGCCACTACAGGTTTTAGTAGAGATGGAAGCATGCCATGGGGAGTTTCATGGGTGTTGGTGCTTGGCTGCCCCATATAAGTGAAGTGTCATGGAGGCGGTGGGGTCAAACATCTAACCATCCAGCTAAAGTAGCTAGACTTGTCAAGTGGGGACTCAACAAACATTGTCTATCACACATTCATGGGATTGTGCATGCTTTTGGGTTACAAAAACACATGCTTGTTCGTAAACATTGGAAAACAAACACTTAAACATGATCATGCAAATTTCAAACCCCTTTTGATAGAGCAAATACCTTTTGACAAATTTAAGTGTTGTTGCTTTCCCTTGGGATTATGTCCTTAGAGGTTTCTTAGCACTTAAATTTATATCATCATTTGCTCTAACTAGGGTTAACCTAGGAAATCCCTTTGCCTCAATTTCTTGGAACTCCCACACAACACTTTGTGGAAAGAAAAGGAATTTTGACATAGGACATCTTTAGTTTGAAACATAATCAAGAAAGTGTATTTGGTAAAAAGAAGTCATTAAAAGCAAAGATAAGCAATTGAGCCCCACACATGTCTTTTCAATGATTTCTCACAAGATCAAGATACAAAAACCCAAAAAAAGGAAACTTAGCCCAAAACAACATCAACAAAGACTCAAAAGGTTATATGATTTTAGAGAAAAGTTGTTGGCTAATTTCTATAGACATGCTTCAAGAGACAACCCCACTTTATATTCATTTTACTACACACAAATCCAAGATTGTTTCAAGGGATTGGATACCTTGCTTAGGGCATAACACGTTCTTCAATACCTTGGTCTTGTTAAGCAAAAGTCTAAACTAGGGTCATTCTAAGATCAAAACAAACATTCATCCATCAAAAACATCATCAACCATAAACATCTCACCAACATTTTGAGAAAATCTTGACACAACTATGCTAGGCTCCTTTGGTAGACATCAAAACTTTTCAAACATGAGACTTTGAATTCTTCAAACATCAACATCAAACTTGTTCAACTCAAGTGTGTGTGAATGAATCATTTTGCACACGTTTAGTTGAATTATCACTTTGTTCAAATTAATGGTGGATAGATGCATCCTTCTCCCATCACTAATTTGGATTATCTTTTGGTTAGCTTGTGAGTAGACACATCCTATTCTCACTCCTAAATCAAATTATCCTTTATGAGCATTAGTTATCTTTTTTAGATCATCATTCAAACATCTTGGGGATATCTCTTGCTCAAACATCAACATTCAAAAGATAGAATTCAAAGTCTAAACATCAAACAAACATCAATCAAAGCAAACCCAAAGTACCTAGCATCACATCAAGATTTTCAATACAAATTCAAAACATCCATTCTCATCCATATATCATACACCTTTCATCTTCACATCTTTGATCTTTTACACATCCTAGTTTTCTCTTTTATCGTTCAAACAAGATCACAACACAAGAGGAACATGGAGTTAAATCAAGAAACATCAACCACAAGTGATCTAAGCCAAAACATTCCAGAAATCCAAAACACACCACTTCTAGACCTCACTATCACTACACACGATCCACAAAAAGAGGTCTTGGTGGAAGACATCACACCAATAGAACTAAGTGAGGAAGAAGTTCTTGAGATGCTCAAACAACCAAAACTACAAAAGTTTCTTCGCGCAATGACTAAAATAAATCCATCAATTCTCAACACTATTGAGGATGCGCTTCTTGTACCAAATGACCAAAACACCCTTCCACAATCAACCACTTCCATTACCACCATAGAACCTACTATCAATGAGGATGATACCCTCTTCAACACGCATCAAAATCCACTTTACAACCCACTTGGATTTATCGATACATCTGAGGTTCCTTACCATACCACCTCATCATTTTCCCTTGACACGCAAGTGTCTAGACCTTTGGTACAAGCAAGCTCATCCGAAATAGAGAGACCCTACGGATTTGTCTCTTCATTTGCACAAGAAAATTTTCCACCATTCAAACCATTCACACCTCCCACCACGTCAACACCATATTTTGGTTTAGGGATCTCCCCTTTACCTAAATTTCCACCTTTCCCTAACATAAATCACCCCATCCAAATCAATTCATCCAACCAAGGGGGTACATCACATCTTTCAAACACACCATCCACATCAAACCAACACATGATAGCTAATCAAAATATGGTCTCTCAAAGACCCACTATTTCGCTCATCTCTACCATTCCTACCACTTCACCTAGTCCCACCATTCCTATCACTTCACCCATCCCAAATGCACCTATCACCACATTCACTCCAACCACTACATCCACTATACCTCAAACTTCCACTACCCCCATCACACCCCTTACATCGCAACCTCCCACCACCACCATCACTCTAAGTGCATCTCAAACTCCCACCACTCCATCCAACACAATTATGATCCCACCACCATCATTGCGACCAAGCCAAGTAAGCCATTACAACACTGCATTCAAAGCATACCAAGAATTGCTCTAACAATATCAAACAATTCAGCAAGCGCCTATAGCCACGCATGCTTCTCAAGCTTCATAGCAAAATCAAGCTCAAACATCGCTGCAACAACAAGCACAACAAGCGGCACAAGCCCAAGCTTTGTTGCAACAACAACAATGAGCTACACAAGCTGCACAAGCTGCACAAGCTACTCAAGTCACACAAGCCACACAAGCTGCTCAAGCTGCAAAAGATGCCCAAGATGCCCAAGCACGAGCGCAAGCACAAGCATAGTACTTCACACAACAATAAGAAGCCCAACAACAAGCATTGTGGGAACAACAAAAAGCACAACAACAGGCATTGTTGGAACAACAACAAGCGCAAAAACAAGCACAAATCCTAGTGCAACAACAACAAAATGAACAACAAGCGTTGTTCATACAAAAGCAAGTAGAAGCCTACTTCGCCCGCCAGAACATATCGATACCATCAAAAAATGCACCAAACAACCCATCCATCCAACCAACGATTCAAACACCCCAAAACACCTTCATGCATGATCCATTGACCTATGATCGTATTGAAAATGTCTCCACATCACCTAATGAGTTAGAGGACATATCTCAAAAATTTATTCCAAAGCATGATCAAAATCTTTCACCAAGGTCTAGCAATGGTCCTTTCCAAGACATATTGACACCCTTCGACCTCATGGTTACAAATACAGAAGGAACCCTGAACTTGACATTTGGGGATATTGAACCACTTACCATGTCTAATGAAAACATCCAAAAACCCTTTGTAAGCAATCCATCCTTTGAAGCTACCCCATGTCAAGAACCTGGTCCAAAGCATGTCGAGAGCAACCCCGAAATAAATCAAGATCAAGAATTCGTATCTACAAGATACTACAATGATCTAATGGACACTCTCTTATCCATGCAAGATGATCATATCCATGTAGCACATAATCCTCCATCTACCCATGAGATGCTTTCTACAGATGGGCACGTAGATGATCTTCATCTAGAACAATATTTTGTTACACAAAAAGAGAATATTCTTAACTCCTACAATCAAACGGAGTTGTCAACATCAGGATCAAATATGTCCCAAACTCAGATTAAGGACATCATGAATAAAGATATCCATCATTATCCGCCCAAGGAAACAAGTCAGATAGAACATCCAGAGTTAGCAGAGCAACAAATTGAAACGTCACCTACGGTGGTCATTTATCAGAGAGTGCATTCTAAACAAGAGATCTCAGAACAGGCATAATCAAAGCATGAAGGCACTACTTCCACAATACTGGGGGCAACTTCGTCTCAAGCAAACATCAGCATAAGGAGCACGAAGAATCTTTATGGTGAAACCATTGCCAATACTACAACTAGTCATGCCATGAATCTTCATCCACCCATCACCCCATCCACAAATTGGGACCAACGTCAAAAGAAATATTTGAATCAAAGTACGAAGAACATTATCAAATCAGAAGAAACTAAGAAGCATAATGAACAAATCAAAAACATATGGATACAAAAGAATACAAAGAAAGATCATCCCTATCAAACTCCATTAGTCAAAGAAACTATGGGGAAAAATAAAAATGGGAAAAGAATCCATCAAATATGTCCGCAAAAGTAAAAATAGGCTTCTCAAGCGACGTACAAAGTGTATCAAGCAGTTGGTCCTAATTCCATGCACACTTCTGTATCCACCCATCATTGCTCATCTTCCCAAGTCTAGAGAGTCAAAGGTTCCAAACTATCATCCAATCCATCTCCTATTCCTAATCACACTCCACTATCCACTCCTCCATACATGATATCCAATTCTTATATTTACCATGTATTGGCAATGACCATTCATCATAAGGATTCAGAAGGCACTCTATCGCGATATGCATACAAAGAGCGAGAGTTAATACTGGTGTCATTGGCCGGTCGAGAATCGAAGTGGCATTCAAGTGCACGTATCTTAGCAAAGCAGCTTCTTCAAGCAGGATATCGATGGCACATTATGACATGAGGGCATCTACGTCAACACCACCGGTGGTTCAACATGAATCTTTAAAAAAAATACAAAAAAAAATCAAAAATATGAAAATCCAAAAAAAAAAATCAAAAAAAAGGATTGAAAACAGTAAAGATAAAAATCGTCCTCTAGTGAAAACCACTATGGTGGCGCTTTGGGCAAGACCATGATGAAAACCTCGAAAACAGGCATCATGTGTAGAATCGAGCATCTATGTGCGCCAGTTCAGTTGAAAGCATCTCAATCATTCATAATAAATTGAGCATTCCATCCATCTCAACCATAATAAATCCATTCATCCATGAACCATTTATCCAATCCATTTTCATCCATCTGCATCCATCATCCAAGTTATCTTGATCTTGATGAAAATTTGGGGCACACTTTATACTTGCTTACGGTAAACATCTTGACATGGATTTTTTTCATTGATCCCATCCTATGCAACATTATTTGAGCCATGAAGCATTATCCAAATGGGCATTCTTTATCCAAACACCTTATCTTATCACAAGATAATCCTTGGAATCCTTTGCGTATCCATCCATCCATACACCTATCTGAGCATCCATCTATGAAACTCCATACATTGCTAGACACTGGGAGCAAAGGTTTACATCTTGCTTTGGGAATAAATCTTGATCTATATCCTCCAACTCATGTGGTGATCCGAACATTGGCAAACGTGAAATCAAATTGGTCAAAGCATTTGTGATCCAGAATCCAAATCACTAGTCCATGGCATATTTTGACGAGAAGACATTTCTTATCAGTCTTCAGCTTTCAGTGAACATCAATCCAAAAAATCAATATCAGTCGCATCTAACACACCCATCAAACATCGCATCAAATCATTTGAACAAATTTTGTTCCAAAATCAAGCTTCATCAAACATGGTCAAACAAATCCAATCAAAACATCATCATCTTGGGGATAATTTTTCCCAATCCTTGTGTTGCTTAACACTATCCTTGCATTGTCGTGTATCCTTGACAATGTTATCATTATCAATCTTGATCAATCAAATCCTTGCATTGTTGTGCATCCTCAACAATGTCATCATCATCATCAATCCATCAATTTGATCAATCAACCTTAGCTTGGTTTTCAACAAAATACCAAAACAAAGCATTGATATCATCACACATGTCCATATCCAAATCGTCAAAATCATGCGAAAATCCAAAAACATCAAAACATTAGAAAATCCAAAAACATTCAAAACATATCAAAATCCAAAAACAAGTCAAAAAGTCAAAAAACTAAAAAAATAGAGTCATCTTGTTGAACTACGTTGTCTCTGAGCTTGAACGTAGGCAAGGTTGATCTTTGATTATCCCCTGAGACATTTAGGTCAGTCCTATAGGAGTCCGTCATAATAAACTGACATTTCATCATGTATATCGGTCAAGTTGTCAGTCGAACTATGTGGTCTCTGCGTGTATAACGTAGGCAAGGTTAATCTGTGGATCAGCCCCCGAGGCCTCTAAGATAGGTCTTTAGGTTAGTCTCTTGGTCAAAATCACACAAAATTCAAAAATCAAAACATCGTAAAATCCAAAAAAATACCAAAAACAGCCTTAAAACATTTCAAAACATCAAAAACATCCAAATATTTGAAAAATCCATCCGTCTCATCTCGCTTGCACCCGCAATAATCAATCATCCATAATAATTGATCATCACCTTCATCCTTTGGCAACACAAACAGAAACAATCACAACAATTGGCAAAAGCAAGCTTCAATCGTAAAATCAAAAGCAAACAACGAATCTTTAAAAACAAAATCAAACTCTTGATCAATCGCAAACATGTCAGTCAACTTTATATCAATAGCCTATCAATCAACTTATCAAACCATTATCATCCTATACAATGCATGTCCTAGGATATATCGTTCCGACAATGGGCATCATTTTGGATATCACTTTGGATCTTATCCTATCAAAACACATCCCTCTGGCTGAAGGTATGAAGAACATTGGCTTGTTTGCGTACTTGATCTTTTCTCTTTGATTTATCTTATTGTGCTCATTCCAAGGACCTCTCGATGATATCCGAACGAAGGATTTAGAAAGATAGGAATGGGGCAACGATCATTATATTTTTGTCTGTTGTGCTTGTTGGACGTTCTTGTAAAATAACTTGGCGAATACTTGCTTTGTTAAGTATGTCCTAGCAAGGTTTCTGTATGTCAAGTGTGAACAAGAATACTCCTATCTGCTTGTCGAGCCAAAGTCCATCGCACTAGGTACAATGCCATCTTGGTTCTTTATACCCTGATGCATCATGCCTACATGTGTTATCAAACATAAGGTAATTGGCCCTTTAAAAATCCCAACTCCTCAGCAAGTAATCATCATCATCATCATCATCATCTCATGTCTTGTTGGAATCTCTTATTTTCTTCTATCTCTTGCTTTTCGCGCTAACATGGTACCATGACAGTTAATAATAAATCATCATTAATGCATCCATCCTGCATCCAAAAACCATACTGCATAATGAATATCATATCATATAGAAAGCATTAATCATACCACATGCATTCATCCCCATCATTGCATAATATAGATTGGTTATTCTAAACATCTCATAAACCATGCATTTATCATCTATTTGCATAATCATAAAAGCATCATCATATCATATCATGTACATCCATATCATCCATGCATCATCATATCACCCAAACATCATAATCATCTCATTTATATCATAAATAATGTAACTGTCATGCTACAAATCAGGATCAAGTGTGTGTAATATATCAAAATAGGCATGAGACTACCCATGGTTGATGATTTTCTACATCATCAAATCTTTCTACATCAAACACATGAGTTGATGATCTTGAACCTCTTTGTCGAGAGATCGACCCTCAAATCGAACCTTTTCGCCCGATCTCTCGAGGGGGCAGTATACCAGCACCAGCATAATTCTTCTTGCTGGGGCAACAATGGGGCATCATAAAATCAAAGAATTTTGAACTTTGATATCAACAAGATTATTCTTTGAACCAACGCAACAAGTGCATCGCTTCAAAGAGGGGCAAAATGTAGACATCAAAAATATACATATTGATATCACACTCTGATCTACTAACATCGTTTCTTCCTAAATCATCCCTCGGTCTAACTATTTAATCAAATTCCCTTATTTGATTAAATTCATCAATATTCGTCTCTTAATTAAATAAATTATTCTGTCTAATTAAGTCACTTTCCCTTGTTAATTAAATCAATTCATCTGATCTAATTATCCCTATTTAATTAAATAATCAACTTATTTGATTAAATCTTTAAAGTCTATCTGTTAAATTAAATAAATTAAAACCTTATTTGATTTAATCTAACACCATCCCTTTTAATTAAATAAATCAAAATCTTTATTTAATTAGCCTCTTATCATATTCCTCTCTTTTTTATTTAAATTAATCCAAAAATCTAAATCAAATTGTCAAATCAGCTAAATATCCCCTTAAATTAATCAAATCCTGATTAATTTAATCCTAATCATTCAAATCCTCTAGATTTTGCAACTTGCACAATTAAATCATTTATTTGATTTAATAATTCCCTATTTTCATTCAAAAAAGGCATCTAAGTGGGAATATTCCTCAAATTTGAAATCTCCCCCCAAAAGGACTTGTCCATCCAACAAAGCATTTAAAACTCTTACATTGTCTCTTACATGTCTCCCACTTGGCATTTAACTCATTTTTCATCCCCCCTAAACATGTCATCTCATCAAATTCAAATTTCAAACTTGCACATTCCTCAAAACTTGCTCATTCCTCATCCAATCACATTTGGACAAGTGGCATTTTTCCATTGGCCAAATCTTTGTCCCACATTGCTCTATTTTGGCTTTGTTTCCATTTCAACATTCTATAAATAGAATGCTTCACCATGCATTTTATCATCCACAATTATGCAAAGTTATTATGCACAAATATCTCTCAAATTCCATCCATCTTAACTAGTTTATTGCAGATTTTGGAGCTCATTGAGGGACTTATCAAGTGGATCAATCATCTTCAATCAACATTTTCATTCAAGGGGTTGGGAAAGGGAAAATCTCCACACACCTATTTGCACCAACTCCCCCATGGGATCAAGTGTTTGCATGCTAAATTAAGATTTCATATTTCCATTATGTTCTTCATTGTTTTCTTTATTCTATTTCCTATTTTTAGCTTTGTGAATGGATTTCATGGGGAATCCTTGTTCATGCTTACAAAATAACTCTCTAACATTGTTTGTTGTTGTGTTTTTGTAGGCACTTCGAATTAGGGGTTCACAGATATAAACCTGACATCAATAGAGCCGTCTGCTAGTGCAAAGGTTGTTTGTCACATACTGCCAGCAAAGGTTCTTACAAAAAATACAAAGGAATCTCCTGCCGAGGACAGAAGTAGGTTGAAACCTCAACCCTTCTTCTTAACTCTCATTGTAGGAAAGAAGCTATTACACAATGCTATGATTGATTCTAGTGCTAGTACAATAGTTATGCTTAAATAGATAGCTGAAGCTTTGGGACTCAGCTACGAACCTATGAAAAGAGGGGTGATGCAGCTTGATGGAAATAAAGTTGAGACCGTAGGTGTCATCAAAGTGCTTCCTTTAACTCTATTTGTCTGCCCTAGTATCACGGTCCTACAAGACACAATGATCATAGATGTCCCTCCTATGTTTTGTCTTTGTCTATCCCGAGAGTTTACTTCAAAGGTGGGCGGATACCTGTCCTTAGATTGGTCACATATGATACTTAGGACCAAACACGACACAAAAATGAAGATAGAATCAGAGGCTCTGCATTCCAACATGTGGCAGATGAGGCCTTGATCAATTTTGAAACAGCGCATACCTCTATCACCAAGCAAGAAATGTATTGCCTTGAATTGCTAGAGAATGAGAAGGTGAGCGGAGATCAAAATGATAAAGAAGACACTCTGTTAAGTGAACACATAAACAATGATCCTTTTGGAAATTATCATGCTACAGGATTGGGCACGTATGTAATTTATGATGAAGACCAGGTGCTTCTAAGGGTCGCTAAAGAATCTAAAGGTAACCAGGAAAATGAGCTATGGACACTGTACTTTGACGGAGCAAGAAGCAAAGTAGGTGTTGGAGCAGGGGTATATCTAATATCCCCACAAAATAAAAAATGGTTGAGGCCTTTCCGCTTTCATTTCGCTTGTTCAAACAACAAGGCTGAATATGAAGGGTTAGTCCAAAGCTTAAGCCTTGCAAAACAAATGGGCATTAAGCAATTAATTATGTTCGGAGATTCTGAACTGGTAGTTAACTAGGTCCGAGGAATTTCTGCAGCAAAAATGTCCGCATGAGATCCTATCGGCACCGAGTCTAGGACCTGATTGAGGGTTTTGAAGCTTTCAACATCCAAACCATTCCCCGAAGACAAAATAGCGATGCAAATCACATGGCTATGATTGGTGCTCAGTTTGGTCCTGTCTCTGAATTGCTTCAGAATGAACATTCAGTACGAGTACTAGTCCGACTAGCGATCCCCGACAATGATTAGAGTTGGAAAGTCTTTGAAAGCAATGAACATATTGCCTCGTTTATCCAGCACTCAGGGGAATTTTTTGTTCAACTTCAACCAAATATCGTCGAGGCTTATGAAGGACAAATTATGCAGCACAAATCTAATAAACTTCTAAAAGGATTGGTTACTCTTGAAAACTTTTTCGATTATAATGATGCCCAAAATGATAAGCGAAAGTTCATGGCAGAAAAAAGTGATTACGAAGACCTTTGGGTCTCTGATGGTAGGAATCTCCAAGTCAGAAAAAATGTCCTGCACCATGATAAGGAAAGGCTCATCAGTTTCTTCAAAAAGTATGGAGTAGTGGCTTGGTCCTACGATGATCTGGAGGGTTACGATCCTGGCATCATTCAACACACTATTGAGCTAACATAAGATGCAAAACCAGTTCAACAAAAACAGAGGCCAGTGAACCCTAAGATTGAGGCCTTAATAGCACAAGAGCTAACCAAGCTCATTGAGTCACGCATTGTCTTCCCAATTAAACATAGTACTTGGGTATCGAATCTAGTCTGAGTAAAGGGACTTAAAAAGTTTCACCATCTAATTTCCTACAACAAGGTTTTGGTATATGTCGCACATTCCAGTGTGCGTGAATACATCATGGATGGGGAGATCACAAAAAAAAGGGCTAATTGGATCACCAAGATCCTTGAATATGACATTAAAGTCAAACCTACTAAGACTATTAAAGGAAGAGGATTGTGTGAATATATGGCATAGAGCGAGGAGGTACCTATCGCAGAGGAGCAGCTAGAGCTCGTCTTGATAAATGAATTAGAATCAGAAGGCGGTTGGCTGACTAAGAGAATGAGGTTCATGCAAACCGGAAAGTATTTGCCAGGCCTCTCGTCCCAAAAAAGGAGGTATTGCCGGTTACAGAATTGTGGGTATACTCAAATAGAAGGAGTCCTTTTCAAAATAAATTTTAATGGTGTTCTCCTGCAATGCGTTACTTCGGAGTAGGCAAAGAGGATCCTCGATGCGTTCCACAATAGCACTACAGGCGGAAATTTCTTTGCCAAAACCATCGCAATTAAAATCATGCGTGTTGGCTATTATTGGCCCACACTTTTCAGTGACTCCCACTCTTTGGTAAGGGCTTGTAAAAAATGCCAGTTCTTCGCTGACAGAAGGAAGAATTCCACAATGCCCCTCAGACCTATAGTGGCAGACGAACCGTTTGTACAATGGGGCCTGGATTTCATCAGAATGATCAACCCAGTTTCTAGTGCTAGACACAAGTGGATTCTAACTGCTACAGACTATTTCACAAGGTGGACGAAGGTTGTTCCCCTTAAAGGCATAACAGAAACAGAGATTATAGATTTTCTTGAGGAACTGGTGACAAGGTTCAGCCCTCTGAAAACTATCATTTCAGACAATGCCAAAGCATTTCTAGGTGCAAAGGTATATCACTTTGCATTAAATAATGGCATATTCCTTAAAACATCATCAAACTATTATCCATAGGAAAATGGTCTAGCAGAGTCAACGAACAAAATCTTAGTCTGACTCCTTAAAATGATTGGCTTAGAACACCATAGGGAATGGCATAAAAACCTCCAAACAACGCTCTGGGCAAACCACATAACTCCTAAGCAAGTCCTTAAGACTTTTCCTTATGAATTGGTATATGGAAAAGAGACGTTGTTACCTATCTCTATGGAGATTTCGGCAATACAATTGTTGAAATCTCTTGAGATAGAACAAAATGAAGCCATGGAGTTTCAGCTCGCCGAACTGTTGGAAGTACAGGAAAAAATGGAGAATTCCCTAATAGCAATGACAAGCCGTCAACAGGTGGTCAAGCGATGGTTTGATAAGAAGGCTTCCGACCAGGGTCTAAAATGCGGAGACTTAGTGCTAAAGTATGATAGTAGGGCTGCAAACCCAAGTCAACATGGTAAATTTGATAACCTATGGGAGTGTCCCTTTAAAATCATTTGGTGTAAAGAACACAACGCTTTTGAGCTAGAGAATATGGAACAAGAACCGTTGGGAATCCTGATCAATGGGTTTCATTTTAAGTTGTTCCATTAGGCATTAAGCTCTACTTTGTACATATGTAAATAACGCTTTTATTTTATTTTATTTCCATTTCTTTGGTCGATCTTTTTCTGAATCAATTTGTACTTTTGCGGAATTAACTCATTATTATTGGCGGGTGGAACACCAGAGTTGCTTTACACAAAACACGCCCATGTGCGGAGAAATAGCATATAAAAGTTGCAAGCCCAGAAAAACTTAAATACAGAATAAAAAGAAAGAGAATGGATTTTCTTTAAACGATAGATATCTATTCATATATGTTCTTTTCATTACAAAAGTGGTTGGGAAGCCATATTTCAAAATTTACAAGCATATTGAGCTATTATATATATGATAGCCTTTTTTTCAGGCTTATATATAGCTATGGGCAGGTAGTTTGAGGAGCAGGCAGGGGAACACATTTTGAGCAACAAGTAAGGGTTTTTTATCCAAAGGCATGGCTGGAGGCAATTGACGCATTAACTGCAGTGTCCACTTCTTCCTTATCCATGAGTTCCTCGGCAGCACTGGCAACATCATTTGGCACAACTACCATTGGCGGGGGGAACACCAGGTTCCTGAAGTCAGTATATCAGTCTATGTCATAGAAAGGTATCATGTTGTAGCTGTGAAACAGGAAGTGTAGGGCCTAAGTAACCCTCTGTTGGTGCTAGTCACGGGTCTGTAGGCGGAATCCGCTGAGGAACGGAAACCAAACAACAACAGCTTCTTCCTCAATGAAGCGACACAGGTCGCTGGCTGACAGTAGACCTACCCCATAGGTAGCATGCGCAACGACCTCACCGAGACCATTCAAGTATTTTTTGGGGAAGATTTCTTTAACCAGCTTCAAGATAAGTGGTCGGGGAACGTTGATGTCTAGCATGGATGCTACAAAGTGGGAGCATACATCGGTATTCACCCGATACTTATCCTCATATTCTATACAATCTTTGCCTAAAACTGACTTTATGGCTACCAAAACCAGAGAATGCTTATTCTTTGTCATCCTTTTTAGTTTCCTAGTTGAAATCTCCCCTAGGAATGTTGTTTGTGACTTATAAGAGGTCATCCAAACTGGGGTATCCATTGCTTTGGCACTATCCCTAGGCTTTTGAGCTAATGTCAAATTTGTCTACTACCTAACCTATGAAAAGACTTGCTTAAGACTTTGCGACTGACCTATCATTTCTCAAATGCTAAGTATATTTTGCTCACTACTTATTGGCCTATTTATAGAAAATTAACAAGACACATGCTAATCTACTTCAAAAAAATGTGATATTATGCTAGTTGCTATCTTGAAAGGCGAGCCTGCATTTGCTCACATTTTTGGGCCAGTTACATCTGTAATAGCACGGCTCAATGTGTGCTTAATTAAATGGAGCTGATTAATTAGCTTTAAAAAGGTGGCACTTGTTAGCAGTGAGATGTATGGTCGCAGGCTATTGTGTCATCTCTCAAGCGCATGCCAGAGCCCAACGCGATATTCATATCTTTTCAGGACGTGATCATTTGTTTGGCGTAATCATTCTGGTCGGGATATTAATTGCCAGCACATGCTAACGCAGGGTTAGCAAGAAAATTACCAGCTCAAGTTCCAAGGAGATCAAAGCATATCACATGATCACCCAAATGAAATAATGAACTTCGGCCACCTCAAAATAGCAATGAGTTCATTTTGCATAATTTGCAAGATTAATGGTACATGTCAAATTAAATGCAAAAGGCTTGCTTTTTCCTACCACCTTGAGAAAGGTTGCTATTATTGCATGAAAAGGCTTAATATTTCAAAGTCTTTTCACAAATGCCAAGGATAAGTGCAGAGTTGTTTTTTGTCTGTCTATCTAGAGCCAACCATAGTTGCAACCAACTAGGAACTTGCAAAAATCTTCAGAGAAGGAAAATGTCATAATCTTCAGCTCAGTCAATGTGGAAGGAAATTAGCCAGGAGCTATTTACAACTATTCGTTCTTTAGTAGAGGTATATGTCTATGAGGATGTGGTGTACGTACGCCTGGTATACCCCGCAAGACAAGGAGAGCCTACACAAAAGAGCTGAATAGACCCAATAAATGGAGAAACTAGAAAAAGGTTGAGAAAAAATGGGACAATATCTATGACCTAAAGCTCGCAAAAAAACCTAAATCCCTTAGAGAGGCAGCTTGTGCACGGTTATCAGCACCAAAGGCAAACCAATCTATGATGAGTAGAGTTTGGTACAGTGGTCTCCCTCAATACATGGTCCCATTGGTGCACTATTGCCCAGAAGTGGTTGATGCTGCTATTCAACGTTATAATCCTGATACCCACTATATTGAAGGCCGCAACTTAAGGGTGCATATCACTCCAGAGGCCATCTGGCATATGTTATGTATACCAGATCTAAGTAAGAGGAAGGAGAATATCGAGACCTTTCACCTGAGCAAAGGAGAGAAAATATGGAGGAAGATGAAAACTAGCTCAGAGTTCTTGTCAGAGGAGACTGGTAAGAAATAAATCTCAGCCACTAAAGTGCCAAGTATTTCATTGTCGCATGGTGCATTTCACGATGATCTCCAGGACGCCATGTCCATGCTAGCCTTTGTATGCGGCCGAGACTCTGATGAGAAGATAGAGACCTTTCAACTGTGACTAGCAATGTAATTTCGCAAGCAACATGAACTCTTCTGGTATGATTTTGCTAAGTTTATAGTTGAAGAAATGAAACAACAAATTGAGAATTATCAAGCAAAGAAAAAATTTAGGTTTTTTTCCTTCCTGGTCCACATGTTTCTGCATCAGAACCCAGATTTCTTCACCCGGTATTTTCCGCTATCAATTTTTGATGAGAAAAATAAAAGGAAGTCGGTATCCACATGGACGCCTTTTCTTTCCGCATCATATGATTATTATGCATTTGCGGACTATTTCATAGCCCCGGTCTTGAATGATTTGATCGGAGAGGGTGATATTATCCGGCTCGATAAGGAGCAGGTTGGATTTATGTAGAGCTTCACCCATGCTTGTGACTGGCTCTTGGGCAAGAATTTTACGATCCTCCAAATGCGGGGTTTTACTGGCAAACCTTTCCTGCTCCCAACCTACGTCACAGATAGAGTGCTCGTGCTGGAAATGTTTCGACCGGTGTGTATCATTGATTTTACTTTCTGTAGCAGTGAAAAGAACAAGAAGAAGGGATTATTCACTTGTCCGAAGAATTTCAAGTCAGTAACTCTATTAAAAAAGATATCGGACCAGTTGTTAGAGGACAAGCTGGCACATCTAGGGTTGATACTGGTAAATGATAAATGGGAATACAACCCTTTCGACGACTTTCCAGAGCCACATATGAGAGTTACCCATGTTTCCGACCATACTGGGAGAAGCGGCGTAACCCGCAAACGGACAAAGATGAGGATTTTGTTGAATTGGCGCAAATCCCTACGCTAGACACTAGAGGTCCATGGCACAAGTTCTACTTTCTATGGCTGTGGCCCAAGATAATGTTCCCATGGAGTGCAGCATGTACAACAGGTTAAAGAAGGATGAGAAATGGAGTGAGGAAAAAATAAAGGCTTTCTAAAAATATCGCCAGGAAATAACACATTTGGATGCTCCTTACAATCAACTAAGGGATGACTAGGAATTTGAAAGATGGTGGAAGGAGGGTCATCCCAGCCTGAGCTCTAGTATTAATAGGAGCGAAGAGGGGGAGGAATTCGAGGAGCAAAAAGAAGAAGCGACGACATCGGCTTCCTCTATGCAAAAGGAGAAGGCCTCCAGGCAGCCCGCCTATGTGGCCACGAACGTACATTTTAATATATCAAGAGGCTCGCATACACTCACTTGGGCTAATAAACCATCCAGGCTATCACTTTAGTAGAAGGAGATGACTGTCGAAGCTAGTGAGATTCCACCTGCAAAATGACAGTGTATTATCGGAGAGGGTTCGCAATAACCCGCCGAAGGAGGAGTACTCGCTGCTACTCAGGAGCCAGAGGTTGCGGCAGAGCCTCTGACATTTCTGGAGATTCCAACAACTAGTCAACAGGTACAATTCGCTCCTTCTTCTCTTACATCTCATTCTTTAGTATCCGCCCTTGTTCCATTTTTGACTCCTACCAAAGGTACTGACCCTCTACCCTCTGCTTTTAGTCTGACATATCTAGTTGGATTCGCCCAATTTTTGAAGGGCCACCTGCTCATAATTACTCCTCCACGTATGCTTACACCTGCCACTACTGCTCAGACCTTCCTCACCCCGCTTTCAGAAAGTTTTCCCCTTATGAGTGCCCATTCTTTCTCCGCTATGATTATAGATCCTCTTCCTTTGCAATAGGCTAACACCCTGTTAACAACTCCCCCCTCCCCGCCAATGAGCCTTATGGTTGATTCCCCAGTCCAGTAATTACAAATGACTAGCCCTACTGTTGGTTCTCAAACCAAACTATGGAACGTGCCTCATTTCTCTCCACAAATTGTCACTCTCCAAAAGAAACAAATTCCTGCGCCTATGAAGGTTACCTATCCCTATGCCCTGCCTTCTAGTGCTCCTTTCGCAGGTGGACTGGTTTCATCACCAACCGAATTCATAGTACAGATAGATTGCGAAAGGGAGGCATGCGTGAATAGAATGAGGAAATGCAAGGCAAATGATGACAGTGTTTCTGCCGAGCCAAGAGTACAAGCTCTATACGATGAGGCCCGACAAGAATTGAAGTTTGCAACCATGTACCCAAGGGTAAGCAAGCCTCAGGGAGAGATGCAACCAGAAGACTATGAGATATATGCGGTCAGACTCGACATGAAGGTAGCTTGACCACAGGATAAAGTTGAAATCATGGAGGAAATGCAGTGGGTAGTCACTTCCAACTTCCTTAAAACTGGTCACCAGCTAAAAAAGAAATATGAGCAGGTCAAGGCAGCCAAGGAAAGGGTTAGTTTTTTGGAAAGGAAGGAGAAATCCTTGGAGGCAGATATTGCCCGCATGACCGAAAGGACGCTGACAGCAGAGGATGAGAGAAACAAGCTTCAAGGTGAAATTGCAAAGATTCAAGTTGTTGACCCTAGCATAATAAAAGAGCTACAAAGCAAGAACTAGGAAGTGCAACAAAATCTACAAATGAAAGATGAAGAGCTAGAGTGCCTTTTCCTTGAGCATACTCAGGGGATGGAACAAAAAGAGGAAGAGTTGGAACGCCGACAGACTCAATATGAGCAAAGAATGCAAGAGAAAGAGGTTGAATTTAAAGGCCTAAAGGCTCAAATAGAGGAAGAGCTCTGAGAGACAAAGACTTCTTTAGAAGAGCACTTAGAAAATCACTTCCGAGCCGAGCAGACTTGGAATAAAGAGATGAGTAACTATGCAAAGCAGCTGGAATTTGAGAAAATGAAAAAGGTGGAATTAGCTGAAGCCATTATTTCAAGAGACATGGAGATTACTTCACTTAAAACCTCTCTCTTGCCTTCCCCTACACAACTTAATATCCTTCTACTAGTTAGGAAATTATACATTTCTCACTGGGAGAAAATCAAAACCTTTTGCCTAACACTGTAGCCTACCCTCCGATTTATCGACAAGGCATTAAGGCTCAGCCAGAAGGCCCATGATACGATTGAGAAGTTCCAATGATTCATCCTGGAGAATTTTCTTGAGGTGAAAGACTTGCTCAACAAGCTATACTCCGTCTTTGATGAGCACCTTGTCGGAGCGGGTATTGAAGATCGGGACGCTACTACTTAAACAACAAATAAATTTATCCATTGCCACTCTGCCTTCCAACACACTAAGGCAGCCGCGGCTATTCTAAGTAAAACACTGGATAGCATACAGGGATATTTCTCCAGGTTAGGCAGGATGAGACTACCATCCCCATTCCTCAAGGATGGCTCTATTGCCATGACTACGCAGATTGCAAAAATTATTGAAGAGAAGGAAGGTGACCCAGAGGCTTTCAGAGAGTTCAACCATCCTCCAATGGCAGCCGACATTGAGGCAGTCATTCATCCACTCTCACAACTGCTATTTCATATACAAACAGGGGTCGGTTTACCCGATGTGTTGCCTCACAAATAAACTATTGACCTACGTGGAGCACAGGAGAATTTGCGCAACCTAGTGAAGTCATCTGAAGATGAGTGGTCACCTTTGCAGGTGGCTCTTTCCAATCTCTGACTCCATTATCCCTTTGAATAAGGCTTTGGTCTGCAGAACCAGAGAATTTTTGGGTTCTCCATTCCTTAGTTGAAAAGCCCCTGATAGTCGCCAAAAGTTGTTAAATAAATATTTGAGCAGCTCCCTTTGGATTTATTTTTGCATTGTGTGTGCGTCAGCCTATGCATCGTCGAGTTTCCTCAACTTTTTGTCAAAGTTTTGATCTGCCACTTTGCGCACCTACTCTTCGCAGCTTTGAGTATCGGCTTTCATTTTGAATCCTAGGAAACTGCGTTGTGCGTCCACGTGTCGCGATTACGGTATGTTTTATTTCTTGTTTCTTTGAAGCCTCGTCAGGCTGCGAAAGGCTTCCACAAAGTCGTCATTCCTTAAAAGTGTCAGTAGGCCCCACATCTTGCTACGTGGCAACCGTTTACAAATATTTCAACGCAAGGATGAAATAGCAACCACGGGTAGCGAAATGCTGCCACGCTTCTTTTACGCTCGGCTAATGAAGCGTTCCCTCCGCTGTAATAAATTCCTCAGCCCATTTGACACGTGTTGCATTTTCGGAAATCCTCGGCAGCGATGGGAGAAAGATTCATGCAGGATGTGAAAGGCTACCACGAAACTAATGGCGAATCTATTTTGAGGGCGATAGGCTGGTTGAACGAAATAATGCTATTGGTTGTTGCTTGTCATAATCATTTGCAGCGATAGATGACACTTGTCTACTCGAGCCTGGCTGGTACCACTGCCATCATTGCAGGGGATGCACCTGTACCCAGGATGACTAGATGTTGTGTTCCGGCTCGATGTTGTTGTAACGGCCTTGGGAATATTCTGATCCAGGCATCATTGCAAAAGATTACGAGATCTTTTATGTTGTTGTTCTCTGAAGCAGTGGGAGGCTTTTCCTGCTATATATGATTTCTTTGTTGATGAGAAAGGGTCTAGAATTTGGAGAAAAACACGTTGGTTTTAGCAAAAGACTCCAGGCCTCTATTACTATTTTATTTAAATTGCAAAACTTTCAGACTGTGCCAATTGTTCGGCCTTTCTATTTTTCATGCTTTTGATTAAATTGTGAACTGTGCTTTATACTATCTTGACACTTCATTTGAAGAACTTCTATATATGTTAGATACAAGTTTGCTTACCTAAATCATGTCTAATGACTCTTCTTAGTAGTGAGAATGTATGCAACGTTATTTTATGTTAATAAATGAATTATCTATGCTATAATCTTAAGTCTCTGATGTTTTGGAATACAACACTATTTAGGCCCTTAAATCTATGATTTATCGTGCCCATCAGCAAATCTTGGCGCATCGCCTTAGGTTATACTTTACTTTATTATATCTGCTTCCTTTTCCCTTTCCAAACCCCATTATAGAAGAAGTCGGCTTCTCTAAAATCCGAAGGTTACTCAGTTTAGCACAAAAGGTCCCCCTTAAACTAAGTTTCCCATAAGACTCTGTTACCTCATCAATTTTTGGCGTCAACAGATCCTAAATGAATAACACACTACCAGTCGGCAAGACATCTGGAAGGTCTTGTCGACTCTCCTCTTGAGGAGCTTTTATTCTAAATCAGATTGGGGGATGCCTTCCAACAGAGATCCTTGAGAAATATCATCATGTGCATGATTTAATCTTGCAAAACAAGGTCTCCATTAGTCCTCAGAAGCATATGAAATATATTATTTTTCACCATTTCACTTAATTTTAACAAAAATAACCCCCAACTTTAACTGAGGCAGAACCAACTTTAACTGAGGTAGAACCAAAATTAGACAGAACAAAAGATAGACTTAGGAGGAAAACAAAATAACTCCTAAGACAAAAACAAGACAACTAAAGGAAAATAAAACAAAAGCAAAAGGAAAGAGGGGGAGCCATTTTTTTCTAGAATAAAATGGGGTGGTTATGCAAGGCATAACAAGTTTCTTTTGTTGTTGATGGTTTTTCAGAGCTGGTGTTTCCATCAATGTCAAAGGGGGAGATTATTGGAGATTGTTGCACTATGTTGTCATTAGTATTGTCATTTATGTCAACCTATGTCAACCTCTAGTGTGGTTGTGATGAGAAGGTGCTTGTAGTGTTGAGAAGGTATTGTTGATGCAACTACTTCATTCAGTTTCCAAGTTCTTTTGAGAAAATTTGAATAGAGAGTGTACAAGGTGACAGAGATGTTTTGCATATGCATTTATTTATGGTTGAAGATGTGCTTTTGTGGCTTGGATGAGATGATCATAGGTGTTCAGAGGTGTTATATCCATATTTTTAGGTTTTAGATTGTGCGATAGTGGAAGATGTGTCTGATAGTGTGAAAAAGCTTACCTGGGAGAAATGGAATTGCTCTGCATTTCTAGACACATTGAGGTTTCTTGACTTATGGATTTAGGAACATGCTAATATTTCCTGTATCTACCTTCCCCTTGAGTGTTTTGTGTTCAGGTTTTCTGCAAGGATGGTTATTGAGTTGTATGTTTATGGCAGTGTGGCTAGTTGCACAGGATGATAGTATTCTTAGTTTCAAGTGGTTGCAATAGTGTTGTTTAATATTCTAATGATGTTGGAATATTCTATGTTGTTGTGTGATGTTGCTATGTGGTGCACAAGATGTTTCAAGACCTAGAGAAGTGTGAATGTGATTGTTTGATAGTGTTAGTGCAGGTTTGGCCAACCTGGTGTACTACCGCTGATTACAAAGATGGTTTGTTGTTTGTGGAAGCATGGTGTAGTGTTTCAGTGTAGATTTGGGTCCTAGTTAACCCTCGGTTTGGTCCACCTTCACTTCTTTCTATCGTGGAAGTGTTTGGTGCCTACCTATTTGGTGGTTGCACGTTTAAGGTGCATATGTTTCATCGAGGCCAACCTAGAGAAGTTGTTTGAGGTCATGGAAGATATATAATCAAGGTTAATTGTTGGAGATGTGTGTGGTGTGAAAATATCTAAGTGTGATCAATTTTTGTGATCTAAGTTCAAGCTTAAATGCCTAAGACTACCAGAAACAGTGAGTAGAAGGTGTCTACATTTTTAGTGTACCTGAAGTTGTTGGAGGCAGTGAGCCAAAGGTTGTGGATGGTGTAGAGTTGTTGTGGTGGAACTTCCTATTGTTCTAAGGTAGTGAACCTCCTTGGAACAATCTTCTTTTATTCTCTTTCTATTCTGAACAATGAGTACTTTGGGCATTGAGCCTTTTGTAATCAGTGTTCTTATTCATATATATGTGAGTTAATACTCATCATGTTTTTTTCTTGATTAGGTTTTTCCACCTAAATCTAGTGTTCCATGGTGTATGGTTCATTAGTTTACATTCATGTTGATGCATAATAAGGGTTTGAATTTTTTAATATACAAATGATTCACCCCCTCTCAATTGCCTTGTGTGTCTAACATCCTCTCTATTTCACCAAATAATCCTCATATTGTTTGATTTGTGTGCTCTTCCCAACTTTTGTATCTAATATTTCTTCAATATTTTTTTGGTTGTGGTAGTATATAGTTTTTCCCTTGGTATTTTGCATTGCTCCCCTCTAGACCTATGCCATGTTACTTGTATAGATATGTGATGTTGAATGTTGGTTGTTGGTGTGAACATGGTACTTTACCTAACCATTTAGACTTTAGGACCTACTCACACCTTAGTCTTAAGCTTACTTAGGTTAATTTTTATTTTATTTTTGTCTCAATTCATAGGACTAAGACACTTGACACAATCTTGTGACCTTTAGAAATTTTTCCCTTGCTAGTATAGCAATATTTTTTTTCTTCATTATATCATTATGTAATTTTTTTGAGGCAATACGATAATTTTTATTGTAGCTTTTAACCATGGAAGGTTTTCTGGATTTTTTTAGTAGATTGTTGTACTTGTGAATTTACTAATTCTCAAATATGGTATCAAAGCTTAGAATCAACAAACCCCTTCTCAATTTTTGAGTGTTTTTACCTTAATATATTATAAATGGACTCTAGGAGCATAAAAAACCTTATTGTTGCATCCAAAACGTCCAAAAATCCTAAGATCATCTGTCCAAATGTTGAAATTAGAGTACAAAAATTTGTGGGTGATCTTTTAACGCTTTGGATTTCATGCACAAATATACATACAATTGTATGGATTCATATAGTTATATGGATTTGTATAGGATCATACCATCACTATAAACTTTGCCAAATTCTTTGGTGTTGTTGCACCAAAAATTAGTGTTTGTTTTAATTTTTTAATGAGTATAAAATAATGGCACGATTTTTCCATTTTTAGGCAATTTGTAGGTTTTCCAGGTGGTTTCTAGGTTTACTAGGTGCTTTATGTATTTTTTGGATGGTTTCAAGGTTAGTCACCATTTGAATAATGAATTTGAGTTTATCACCATTAGAGCAGCCTCCTTTGGTGGCACCACCAACACATAACCTCCCAACACCACCCTTAATTGACCTATTTTATCTCTCCACTCGAGCTCGCATTAGCCTCTTCTTGTGGTCACATGGATGACCAAGGGCTAGTGTCTAGTTCCCCAACCCCCTTTGTCCAATGAATAGTCACCTAGGAAACCAAGGGTCAACCAATTAAGGCCCTTCCCTTATTTTCAAGCCTTGAAGGAGCATTTTTGCAAAATTGGGCATAATATAGGTATACAAAGTCATTTTTTTGTAAATGAATAGTCATTGGAAAACTAGTTCCAAGAAATTTTTAATGGTATTATTCGTTTTCTATATTTTATTATTGTTAACTTGTATTTCTTATTTAAGCTAGATCTTTCTCTTTTATTTTTCAGGCTTATAATTTTTTCTCCAAATCTCTATTTTTGTGTTTCTTGCAACATTGGAAAGCTAGATTAATAATCTACATAACTTACTTGTAGCCTCATAAATTGTCACCCATGGAAATTTCACACTATGTTTTGCTCCCCCTAAATTATTGAGCTTGATTGAGTCCCTAATTTCCTAAAATTATGCATTTTATAGCTCATTTATACCACTTTTCAATAAATTGCAAGCATTGAACAAATGCATCCAATCATTAAATTGCCCCCGACACTTAATGTCCTATAAATCAGGACCAAGACCCATACACCCTTGGGTGTATGGGTCTCCCTTCTTAGCCAAGACCCAATTTTGGGCATTGTCAGTCTCGACATTTTAACATCCAAAATTCAAATTTCAAGTGTCAAATTTCAGAATTTGATTTTTGGGGAATTGAATAAATGCCTATAAATACCTAGTCATTTCACCATGTGAAACTAGAAGGAGATCTTATGAGAAATAATTATTGTTAAGAGCAAGTCAAGAGCATCATTTTAGAGCATTATTGCAACAATTCAAGATCCAAGCATCATGTCAAAGTGTATGTGAGTTCATGTTATCATTTTATCATTATTTTGTGAAGGTTAACCCCTTTTGTAGGTCTCCAAAGCATTTCAATCAAGAAAGATACAAGACCTTGAGGTGATGTGCATGACTTCAATCCTTCAAGTAATCCATTGAAGGGTGGTGAGTTGCAACATTTGTGATCTCATCATTCCCTCCTTTCAATTATCCATTTATCATCAACATTTTCATTGTGAAAGTGGAAACATTTACACGGGTTTAACTGAGGCAAGCCCCTAAATGGCCCAACATTTCCTATCTACTTGAATGTGCAGGTTATAGGTTTGAAGAGGATTGAAGGAATATTAAAGACAAATTGTTCATTATTGCATTCAAAGCCCTAAAAAATTGTCAAGCCACAAAAACTCACCTACAAAGTTATCTAATGGTATTATGAAAAATCTGCAACCGAAAAATAGAAGGTTAGATCCAGCATCAGAGGACTACAAAATTAGTTTCACCTGGACTCCCTATCATAGATCCATATGCCCTAAGTGTCTTATTCCTCCTTTGCATGCTAGATCCAACTTTTTATGACAGGTGCACAATCTCCAGTATTTCTCATATCTGACTGCAAATTGTTGTTTATGTTTGTGTATTTTTGGAATATTACATTTTTCATATTAGGTCATATAGTTTAATTATTTTAATCATATAAAATCATTTCCAATCCATTTTCAAGGCCCCAAGAATGTAGATTTAGGTTTTATTGACTCACCTTCTTGGTTGAAAGTCAATCTATTGACCTTGTTGATTTGAATTCTAATGTACCTTTGAAAAAGAGCAAAAAGAAATCCTAGGTTTATGCATTAAACTTAAGGACATCCTTTTTCATATGTTACATTTTTGTGAACTTGATGTCTTACATCATAAACCTTCTAAAATTGGAAGTCTTTCAAACCCTAGATCTAGGTTTTGCATTACATTGTTTTGTATTTCTCATTCAAGGTTTCATTTTTGCATCATTAAAAGTCATAAAAATAAAAATAAAATGCATTCATATTGCATCATAGGTTGCAATAGGGTTTTTTTCAATAATATTAGATCAGATTTACATTTATTAGGTCATTAAATTTTGAAATTATTCATTGCATTCAAAAAAATTACATCTTTCATTTAGGTCAAAAAGTAAAAAATTGCATAGTTGTGTTTCAAAATTGTATCCAATCATCATTCTCAAAATTTTGCATCTTCAAATCAGTCAATTATTGCATATTAGATCTAAAATATGCATTCAAAATTGTTCTTTATTGTTGCATATTTGCATTTGAATCACATTATCTTAAATTGAAAAACATTGCATTGTTTGATTTCAAAATTGCATCAAAATCATCATTTTCAGGTTGTGGCATCTTGGAATCTATCAATTATTGCATTTTAGATCTAAAATTTGCATTCAAAACTTGTCAAAATAGTTTCACCATTGTTGCACACTTGCATTTTGAGGTACATTGTCTTAAATTGAGCAAAATCTGGAAAAATATCAATTGTTCAACCTGTTTGCAAATAGGGACAACAACAATAAACATCAATGTAAAAGTTTTGTTTTTCAATTTTTTGAACCCCTGTCAGGGACTCAGACGCCCCTAGGCATCCCTGTCATGCTATAGGTATCTCAAGAAAATTTTGCATAGATTTCTATCTCTGTATTTTTAGTTATTTTTGTTGGTAACTATTTGATTTAAAATTACGAAAAGATGTTAGGGTATGTGCAAGAAAGATGTCATTTTTCTTGATTTGTTACAAATTTGGGAGAAATTGTTACCATTTATTTTTGGAAATTATCAAATACGTAGGAAAATTATTTACAATTTTTGAAGCATTGCATAAAATGGGTAGGGGAGAGGGGCCTATAGTGGAGCACCCTAACTTCACATTTCTCAAAATCTTATGTGAAAAATTCAAATCAGTTCCAATTTTGTACAACAGTTTATTTGGAAACTCATATGCTTCTATATTTTTTTTTAGGGCCACATCATCAAATATGATGCCACATCAACATGATTTTCATTGAGGTATCCAAAAAGGCCCAAAAAACAAGTGAGATCGATAGTGGTGCACTAAGTCATGTTAAATTGGTGCGCTAATGTGGCATCACATGATTTGTTAGTTTATGTATTTTATGGATAAAAAGTGTTTTGCAATTGGATATTAAGGTGCTCCACTATGGGGCCCCCTAAGCACTAATTGTGAGAGTATCTTAAAACAAGAAAATGAAATCATTGACACATTTCTTAATATTACTTTGCCTAATCTTCATTCACCTCCCAACATCTTCCCTACTTCTGAGAACAATTTGGTGCAAGAGGATGCAATCATGGACCATCACGATAATCATAGTTATTTTTCTCTTGATACCTCAACCACTTGTGAAGAAGGTGTGGTTGTGAAGAAGGTATTGTGGTGTTAGAGGATCTAAGCGTTGAGTGTCATGAGAATCTTGTTTTCTCCTCTCCCAATACTTCTCCTACTTGGGAAGATATTGTGGCATAGGAGGATGAAAGCACTAATACATTTCTTTCAACAAACAGTAAGACAAATGGCATAAATGAAGATTCTAAGTTGACATTAGACCCCCCCTCAATAGAAGGTTATCAAAAAATAGGTAACTCAATTGAGCTTGTGAACAAACAAAGCAAAAATTGGATATCCTTTAATTAGTGGGCCTCCTAAGTCACCTCCCATTATAGGACCACCTAAACCCCTAGCCATATCTTTAACTTTGCAAGGAAACTCACTAGTAAGCATGTGTCACAGTAACCAAGTTATCACACAGTTTCTCACACATACAACATTCCCTAGCATAGTGGAAAAGAGTATGATATTGTTGAGAAACTTCATCATACTCCAACAAACATATCCCTTTGGGATTTGATTCAAACATAACCTACATATAATAGGATTCTCTAAGAAATTTTACAAAAGATTGATGTCCAATATTTTGTTAAACTAAATGATGTAGCTGCCTCGTTTGATTGTATGCAAGTGACAAAGTCAAATATTACATTTCCTCAACATGAATTATCCTCACTTGAGATCCAAAATAAACATGAAGCCTTAATGATAAAGGTGATCATTAATGAAACTAGATTCAGGCATACTCTCATAGACAATGGAGCGGGTCTTAATGTTTGTAGCATTGATCTCCTAAATAAAATTGGTGTGGATAAGAATCTCATGGAGCCCAATGATGCTAATATTTATGGCTTTGAAAATGTTAATAAGAAACCATTAGGAATGATCACATTACCCATTGAGGTTGGACCTATGGTTTTTCCCACTCTTGTCCATATCATGTCAAGACCTCTTTCATACAACCTTCTCCTAGGTAGACCATGGATTCATGCCATGAAGGGAGTCCCATCTACTCTTCACCGTGAGATGAAGTATGAATATAATAACAAGATATACATGGTTGAATCAAATGAACATATTTATAATTCACAAGCTCAACATGATAGTAACACTTCCAACTCTCTTAATACTTTGATTCGAACCTCAAAGGTAGAACCTATACAAGTTGATGGTAATCCTAATTGTCTTTCACGTACAACAAAAATCTTAGACATTGATTGGGGGGCATTAGATTTTACACCTTGTTTCAAATGGGAGTCTCAAATCTCGTCCTCAATGTCTAAAGATTCAAATACAAATGATTCATCTTCAAACACCTATTTTTGGGATGATTGGGGTTCATTAGATTTTACACCCTCCTTTATGGGAGGGTACAAAATCTCAAAATCTAAACCAAAATAGTCTTGTGTTTCATTTTCTCAAATTTTTTCTACATCAACAACATCACCTCATGGTGGTGATTTGGTCTCTTCAACTCTTGTCCCTCATGAGAGGAAGATACATAACTTTAAAAAACTTAAAAAGGATTTTTGTGCTCAGGAAGAAGCCACTCTTTCTCAAAAGCATGTAGATAGAATCTACTCATCTGAGTTAGAAGCATGTTATGGTCTTGGATATAAAATTATTTATAAACATGGATGTAATGAAAACATGAAACAAAATGATAATCAAGTGAAGTCTATATCATACTTTTCCAATTCGGGTCTAGGTTTCCAACCTTCATCTCCATCTTCATCTAATGCTTTATCATTTATTGTGTGTATGGAATCTTGTGATAAGAAAGAAATATTTTCTTCACAAGGGAAAGAAATGTCCCCTACTATTTATCAAGAGAATATCTTGTTGAAGCTTCTCAAATCTTGCTTGATTACTCTTCCTCCAAGAACATGAAAGAAATTCTACAACAAAAGCTCATTTTATGCATATCATCGAGTGCATGATCATTCTACCAATAAATTTCAGGCCTTGAGTAATAAAATACATCTTAAGGATTGTGGTGCTCCTCCTTGTGTTGATGCACCTAATTCCTCTAACCAATAATGATTTTCATCCTATCATGTTGTTCATCACTATGTGGCATTTGTAGCTTTATGTGTTTTTCTCACTGCCATTCATGGTGGTACAATCTTAAGTGCAACCATATTTTTTCATGGAAAAAACATGATAGTAGTTGGTTTGGTTGTCCTTGTCTCTACACTTGGGGGCAAGGATAACTATTTTTGGGAGGTGTGCATTCTTTTCAAGGATCCCCTCTTCCCCTTTTTCTCCTTAAAATACCAACATAACAATTATATTGATATTTTAAGGGGGCATATATTACCCTTATCCATTTCATCTTATGATGTTTGACCTATTGACATACCCCCTTTGGCGGTGGTGTTTTTATAATGCCCCCTAAGGCATGGTTATCAATTTGTCTCCTGAGACATTAAACTTTATGCACCCCTAAGGTGAGTTTTTACAAGATAGTTAGTGGATTCGGCATAATACAGCTTGTGTCATGAACTTGAGTACCCCTTTTAACATGGCCACATAGAATAAATCAAATTGCTTTCTACGGGAGCCATGTGTTCATAAGTGATTTTACATCCTTGTGAGAGCATCATTTTGTTAGAAACACACATTCGATGGAGGATTTTGGTATTTGATACAATTTAGGACTGAGGTCTCTTTGCCTTATTGATGAATCTTTTAGTACTAACTTTGTGTTTTGTTATATCTCTTTTGTGTGTATTCTTCATTTTTAAATTGTGCTTATATCATGTTTTTTTAATTTTTTCATCATCTTTATGTTCCATCATGTCATGTGTTTTCATTGTGTATGCTTTGTACTTTTCGACATGTATGTTTGTGTATGATGTCTTGCTACATATCATATGTGTGAGTGTTACTTTGTGCTTATGTTGGTTTTCCATGGAATCTTGGATCCTGGGGGCTTATGTGCTCCCCCTAGATTCTTTGTCATCCTATCTCTTCAACATTTGGACAATCAGACCCCTCTTGTCATATTTTATACTTTAGTGTGAGTCTGAGCGTAAGTTCATACTCTCACTAAAGTGGGGGCTAAATGTAGCATTGTAAATTATCACCCATGACAATTTCACACTATGTTTTTCTCCCCCTAAATTATTGAGCCTGATTGAGTCCCTAATTTCCTAGAATTATGCATTTTATACCCTATTTATAGCACTTTTCAATAAATTGCAAGCATTGAACAAATGCATCCAATCGTTAAATTTCCTCTGACACTTGATGTCCTGTAAATTAGGGCAAAGAACCATACGTTGATCCCCCTTCTTAGCCAAGACCCAATTTTGAGCATGTCAGTGTCGGCATTTTAACATCCAAAATTCAAATTTCAAGTGTTGACCTTTCCAAAATCTATTTTTTGGAAAATTGAATAAATGCCTATAAATACCTAGTCATTTCACCATTTGAAACTAGAAGGATATATTATGAGAAAAAATTATTGTCAAGATAAAATCGAGAGCAAAATTTTAGAGCATTATTGCAACAATTCAAGATCTAAGCATCATGTCAAAGTTTATGTGAGTTCATGTTATCATTTTATCATTGTTTTGTGAAGGCTAACCCCTTTTGTAGGTCTCAAAAGAATTTCAAGCACTCAAGCAAGAAAAATTCAAGAACTTGAGGTTATGTGCATGAATTTAGTCCTTCAAGGAAGCCATTGAAGGGTGGTGAGTTGCAACAGTTTGTGATTTCATCATTCCTTCCTTTCAATTATCCATTTATCATCAACATTGTCATTATGGAAGTGGAAACACTTACATGGGGTTTGACTAATAAAATCCCATAAATGGCCCAACATTTCCCCCCTCTTTGAATGTGCAGGTTATAGGTTTGAAGAGGATTGAAGGAAGATTGAACACAAATTGTTCATTATTGCATTCAAAGCCCTAAAAATTGTCAAGCCACAAAAACTCACATACAAAATTATTTGATGGTATTTTGACAAATTTGTAATTGAGAAACAGAAGGTCAAATCCAACATCAAAGGACTGCAAAATTAGTTTCAAGATCCCCTATCAGAGACCCATACGCCCCTAGGCATCTAAGTCCTCCTCTGCATGCTAGATCCAACTTTTCATGGTAAGTGCACAATCTCCAATACTTCTTAGATCTACCTATAAATTATTGTTTTCATCTGTGTATTTCTAAAATATTCATTTTTTATATTAGGTCATATAGCTCAATTAGTTTAATCATAGCAAATCATTTACAATCCATTTTCAAGGGCCCATGAATGCATATCCAGGTTTGATTGACTCACGTTCTTGGCTAAAAGTTAATTTATTCACCTTGTTGATTTGCATTCTAATGTACCTTTGAAAAGGGAGCAAAAAAAAATCCTAGGTTTAGACATTAAACTTAGGCTTCCCTTATTCACATGATATAGTACTCAAACCTATTTTTTCAAAAAAAATATTAGATACAAAAAGATCAAATCTAAAGTGAACTCTTTCATTTTTTACTTTTTTGTTGTCAAAGTTGTAAAAGGGTTTTCTTTTTCTTGCTAAAGGTGTAAATTTCTTTCCTAAAGTACCTTCAAGAATCATAAAACAATCAAAACCAACATTTATTCATGTTTCAAATATCAAACTAAACACACAAATTATGTAAATCTCTTCTATTGAGTGCCTTAAATTACACAAATTTCACACCTAGAAACCTTAGATAACCAAATTTTTCATGTCCAAGGGACTATAGTCCACATTGGATGATACTACACCTAAGTTCACTCACAAATATGAGAGATTTGTATACATGAACAAGATGGTTGAAGCCATGGATCTTATTGCATTGCATGTTTTAAACAACCTATTGTTTCATATAGAGTCTTACAAAACTCCTAAGAAGATTTGAGATAAGTACAAGAAGCTATTTGGTATAGTTAATAAGTTTTGGGCATTACAGATTGACACAAAGTTGACTACACTACCACTTGATTCATTTCCTTTCCATTGGGGACTTTTTCATAAAATTTATAGTCACTCAAATCACTTTTGTAGGGTTGTGGAAAGGAAAAAGATGACCAAGAATATATATTTTTTATATTTTCTAATATTTAAGGACCATTTTAGGTGTTCTCTTCTACTTTTTGTTCTAGTATGGATGCATTAGGAGACACATTTACCTTCCCTTTTGAGTGTAGTATCTTGTTATGATGGGCGGGTTGCACATTAGTTAGTGGCTTAGTGGTGGAGTGTTAAACTTAAGAATGTGTTCCTACTAATGGTTATTGGTCAAAGATTTTGTGTTGATTTTCATCCATCTTTAGTGTTATCATAATTTCTCATGGGAGCATGGGATTTTTCTCATTGATCATGGCTTTGATGGTCATTCATTTAGGGAAACCATTGGTGTTGTTTTATCATTCCTCTATAACTTAGATATATTAATAAATTTTCATAGTGTGTTGTAAGTGAAGTATTATTATATTGTTGGAATTCTATCAAATTAGAGAGTTCAATTAAATTATATTAGTGCAGAAAAATTATTATTGAGAAATAGAAGATCAATATCTCTTTAAGGTGGAATGTTTAGTGAATGGGTTTATCCACATATATCTTGTGTTATTATGGTTTTTTATTTTTTATTTTTTAATGCATGTTTCTATGTATTAATATTATGGTTGTATTGCATGCAAATGATATAAATAAAATATGCATAAAATCTAGCTTATCAAACCAAATACATACAAACCTCAAAAGATTAGGTATAATATGTTGATATGTTGATAGATTGGATGTGGTTGCTCATGATTTCTGCAGCATAAGTGTATGATCAAGATGATTCAATAGAAATTTGGGCAACATAAAAATAGCATAAGATTGAATGTATGCAAATGGGATGGAAGACCACTCATTTATAAAATTTTCATGAGACAAATCAAGGGCCAAGATGTATTGGTTAATGGATGGCTAGGATTGAAGGAGGATTAGGTTTTGGATCAAAGTTGTAGTCATGTGACAAGTGTCACATGAGGGATAAGGTCTAGATTTAAAGTGTGCATTAGGGAAACAACATTATGTGGATGGTTAAGATTAAGAGGTATGATATTAAATGAAGAGATGAGAAGGAAAGTTAGTTTGACTTTGGAAAGTGTCTAGATTTAATGAATATAGACAAGGGGCTAGTTAGACATGTGAAGGACAATTGTCACATGAGGACAAATTTAGATTATGATTTATGTGAACAAGTTTAATGGTTAGGATTAAATGGATAAGGATAGAGGATAAAGTGGAATTAAATAATGGAGGAAAAGGTAATGGATACTAATAATTCTAACTTAATTAATTAATTAATTTAGTTGGAGGATTTTGGGATAAGGATAATGGATAAATTAATTAAAGAAATAATGAATATTTATTTAATTAATTTAATGGGATAAGGTGGGATAAGGGCGATGGGATAAATTAAATAAATAAATAAATATTATTTAATTAATTAATGGCTTAAGATAGGCTAAAATGAGGTGTGGTTGGGTAAGGTTATATTTGAGGTGCCTACATTTTGCCCCTCTTTGAGATGATGTTGCGACTAGGAGAAGTAACATTATTTCAAAGAAGAATAAAACATAGTGGGTAGGCAAAGGATAAGGACTAATGGAATGATGCCCTAGTCACTAGTGTAACATGCCAACTATTCTCTCAAATAAATTTCCTAAGTTTTCACTTTCAAGTAAATAAACTATGTTTCCAAACCATTGCAAGAAAATATTTCTTTTCTAATGAGAGAAAGAATGAACATAAATGACATAATAAATTCCATTCATTGATTTCCTTTTCAATACAATAATAATCATGATACAATATTTCCAAGATTGTAGATAATTACATACATAGCTCAACTGAGCCTCAAAGTAATAGATACATATGGTCCAGGAATCTTCTATAGAACTTGATCACCAATTGAGGAGGAGAAGCATCACTCAAGCGCTTTTCTGCCAACCACAAACTCATATGCAGTCCCCCACACATCAATAAATGGATAGATGGCCCTACCATTTGATGAAGAGATTGGTGAAGAAACCTCGTAACATTAACCTTAGTGAGCTTAGTGATGTGTCCTACATAACTAGAACTTGTAGACCTTACAATCCTAATCTAGCATGCATAACAAGGAAAACGGTGAATAAACAGTAGAGCACATCGCATTGTCACAACCCATTGTGTGTTTACCTATTTACTATTACTATGTTAGGGTAATTATTACATTTGTGAATGTATTTGGAATTTTGATTGGAAATGTGTGTTTGCACCTTATTATCAATGAATTATGAATGAATGTTTATTTCATTTAATGACTATGATGAAATGCATATATGGAATAAATGGTTATTGAATTGATATTATAACTATGAAAAGGATAATTCAAATGCGTGTATTAATGAACAATTGACTACCATGAAAATATGTTAAGTTGGATACAGGTTCAGAATCAATCTGGTGCAGGGGCACCTAGTCAAACTTTGTAAATATGGTCAAGTGTGGGATTTTTGGGTGTTTTAATCTTGTGTGGTGTAATAAGGTATTTTGAAGACCACTTGACATTTTTTTCATGTTTTTGAGTCATTAGGTGATAGGGTGTGAAAATTGTCAATTCTTGCAAATGTTGCCATGTGAAAAAATGCAAAAAATGCAAAAAATGCAAGAATGGGAAGATGAAAAGTCAAATGATGAAGGAAGGTTAGGAGTTAGTTGTTCTCAATTGGGGAAGGTTTGGGATTCTTTAAAAATCATTGGTATACCTTGGTGAAGGGTTGGAAGTTGTAATTTTCAAATTTGAATACCAAACAACAGACTTTTCCTGTGTTTTTTATAATATTTTACTGCTATAGGCTCTTGTACGGCCTAGTACGATAAGAACATACAATTTTATGGGCTTTAATTGGTAGAGGGGTGAGTTAAGCTTCTTTTGGTTTTGTTTTGAGAGTTTTTTATTAAATTTTGAAGATTTTATCGAGGTTTTTCTAAAACTGGTCTTGAAACCTTGAATTTGAGGGTTTGAGAGAAAGAAAAATGTAGAACTCTTCATTCCATTGTTGAAATCTTGTCAAAATCAGTGAAATGGAGGTATATTAGGTGTATTTTGTGTTTACCAAGTTGCAGGAGTAGGGTAGGTAGATTTGTTATAGTTTTAGTGATGCACTAGTGGGTTTTCTTCATGATTTTTAAGCAAAAGTGGTGCATAGAGGTTAGGGTTTGATGAAAGACTTTTGGAAAGTTGTTGGAAATGATAGAAAGTGTTTTTGTAGACCTTTTTTGAAATTATTTAAGGTCTTTTTTAAATATTGGAATCCAATAGAGTGATAATCTTGTTTCTTGCCTTTACAAACTAGCCTAATTAGGCCATTGATCAAACGTAGCAGTAGAAAATAAAGGGCTGTGTTCCAAAAAAACCACTTATGATTTTGAGATATGTTTAAAAAGGGCATAATGGATATCTAAAACTATTTTTGGTTTGTGGGTAGGAGTTATTTTCTGAAAGTTATGGTAAAAAAATGGTGAATTTATGCTCTTTTAGGCCTATTGTCAAATGTAGCAGCAAGTTTTTGAGGGGTTTGTTCCAAAAAAATTATACCTGGACTCTTGATATGTTCTGAAACTACAAAAAGGGTATCTAGATCATTTTTCAAAATGTGTATTTGAGATGTTTTCTGAAAGTTATGACAAAAACACCATGTTTGTTATGTTATAAGCAAGATTGGAGAAATTGTGAGAAAACACTAAGTTAGAGATTTCAAGATTTCAAGATTGTTAAAAGTTGGTTGGATTGTGTTTGTTTTGAAAACTTCCTCCCTATTCTACATCAAAATTGGTATCAGAACATAGGTTTTGATCTTTTGAAGGAGAGAGGTTGAAGTTTGAAGAATGAAAAGTTGCAAATTGAAGGGACAAGATGCCTCCTAAGGGTAGTGCAATCATTGCTAGAGAAATAAGGATGATGGAGTCTCAAGAAGCTTTGTTAGCTAGAATTGTAGCATTGAAAACAAATCATAGGAGAGGAAAGGCCACTAAAGAGGAAAGTGACTGAGAGGAAGAGGAAGAGGGCGAGAATGAAAACCCTCCAAGAGGAGTCCAAGGTGATGATGAGTTGGACCTTGATGAAAGTAGGATGGTGAAGATGTTGAAGGTTGTTAGAGGAGATGCTTCTAAGGTGAAAATAGATTTTTCAATGTATAGTGAGAAGTTGGATGCAGAAGAAGTGTTAGATTGGATTGATGCAATGAACAACTATTTTGCATACAAGGAGGTAGCAGAAGAACAAAAGGTAAAGTTTGCAAAGAATGAGTTAAAAGGCCCTACCATAACTTGGTGGAACTATGTGCAGGACGAAAGAGTGAGAAAGGGAAAAGAAAAAATAAATTCATGGTATAAGATGGTGTCAAAGGTTAAGAGTCAATTCTTGTTAGGTGACTATGTAATACAAACTTTTAGAAAGTTGCAAAATCTCAAGCAAAAAGAAATGGATGTCATGGCTTACACTGGGGAGTTTTACAAATTGAGCATTAGAGTAGTTCATGTTGAATATGAAGTTGAGAAGATAGCAAAGTATATGAATGGATTGAGATTTCAAATTCAAGATGAATTGAGTCTTGCCACTCCTAGAACGGTTGAAGAATGTTTTCAGTTGGTTGTTACTATTGTCAATAGATTTGCACCCTGCTGAATGCAATATTCAGCAATCTACTGAAACATGGAAACCTCCTTCAGATGTGGGTGATCTGAGTGAAGGAGGAATCTCCAGAGTGAGCCAGTTCTTTGAATGATTGATCTTATTCTAAATAACTCTGAGGAAAGGGATAAAAAGATGAACTAAAAAAAAATCTAAACCTAACTGATATTAACTTAAAACTTCTAACAGAAAATAGATCTTGCCACTCACAACAATTCCTTTACTACAATAGTTCCTACAATCTCACCAATACATGATTCCATCAATAATTCATATGAAGATTCAGAAGCATTGAATACAACATATAAATTGAAAAAATGCAACCCTATGCAAAAACTCATAAAAGCAGGACATTAAGGCTTCAAATCTGAAAACACAAAGCATCAAACTGCTATTACCAATCTTGAGACAAGAAAATGGAAAGAAGAACTATGTTGTATTATTAAAAATGAAAGAGTGTCAATCTGCCAAAACTAAGTACAAAGGGTTCACAAGCTCAAAAATGCATAAGAGCAGGAACTGCTATCTGAACTGTTGAGAAGGAGAGCTAAAAAGACAGTCTTTTGAAAGGCATAACTCTCAAGAAACCCTAATCCGAGCTCAAAAAAAAGCTCAAGGAAAAAGGCTTCAAACTTTCTCAAAAACTGCATAAAAGTAGAAAAAAGCATATTGCTTTTATGATCACATTGTCAAGCCTCTAAAAATAGGCTGAATCTGCTTGAAAAGCCAGAAAAACACCTTATCTCTCCAAGATAAGTCACAAATCCGACCAAGAGAAGAAATCAATAAAAATCTACTAAAAATAGCAAGAAATCATAAAACAACTTATAAAAGGTTGCTTTACGATTCTGCTTTACAGAGTTGCAGATTTTACAATTTACCTATTTTTCGCAATTGAAGATTAAAAATATTTTGCAAAAAAGAACACATCCTTATCTCTCCATTACAACGTTCGATTTTCTCACAAAATCATAAAAATATTACATAATTATCTTCTCATCTTCTCCACAATTGATTTCTTTAAAATCAATTAAAAAAAAACAAGGAACCCTAAATAGATAATTGACCCAAAACAAAAGACCCTAAGTCATTAGGTATCCCACCATAATATTGTCATTGTTAATCCATATTCAAGCCTTCATATTACTAAGGAAAATAATAAAACAAGACTTAACTATTGTCCTAGACACATAAAATAGGTCTTAAAAGGCTTAACATATCGACCTAACACACAAACTTCGGCCCCTCTCCAATATCAAAAATCAGACTTGGATTAAATCATAATGCAACAGACCACTTATTTGAATTTCTCCATGTGATTTGACCGAACATTCTGGATGATCATGATGTTGCTCGAATTAGGGCATGAGAAAAGAGGTTCAAACCCTAATCATCACTTCATTTCACACTCTCCACTTTGAAGGAAAAGCTCTGCTAGTGAACATGCCGCCATGATGGACTTTGAACTAGTACTCATGTGCTTTGAGAACTTCATCATGCTCTTCAGAAAGTTGAACTCTTCAATGGATAGGCTCATTTTTATATTATTGAAGTTATTTCCCTTCATTTCAAAGAACCAGGAAGACATTAAGGTCATGGCCTATATGAGTTTATTCTCTGATTTTTCTTTGCACTCCCTGTGATTTTGGCTTGCTTGGTCCTCCTCCTATGAGCTTGAGTTCCATTGAAGGCTCTATGAGAGAGCTCGCCTATTCTTTAAGAGCTCAAAATCTTGGTTTCTTCGACTCTCCTTGAAGCTCCTGGCAGCGGCTATGCATAGTCCCCACAGATATGGATTGGTGAGTTACACTTAAGCACATAATGTCATCCTCAAAATCTCGACCCTTCATTTAAGATTTCAAGGCCATGTACAGGTTGCAGCCTTATGTGTATTATAGAGAGCATTGTAAGAAATTTTGGGCTCAACCCAAAACCAAAAATTCTCCTCCTTGTGTATTAGAAGACAAATCTGCATATGGGTATTTAAAACTTCTGAATAAAAATGTAATTTCTCCATTCTGAAGCTTGGCTCAACACAGGAAATTCACATTTTGATGTATTTAGCTATTTTATGTAAAAACCCATATGGGTTATCTTCATTATTGCATTTTCCATATTTGAAAGTAAACCTTGAATGCGGGTATCCTGTATATTCCTTTTATCTCCTCGACATTTTGAAACCCCAACATGGGTATTTGATGTTTGTCTTTATTTGCCTTCAGAAATGAAAACTCATGGTGAGAATAACAAAAAATTGTGTGTTTATCTGCACTTAGTTTATTGACCCATATTAATCGGTGCTCCATTTTGACATTTCTGTAGCTTCTCCTTGGTAGTTGTATAAAATCTGAGCTTGATTTATGATTGTTTCCTTTTGACAAAATCATTTGATTGTATGATATTTCAGAAAAATACTTTCTTTGCTTTACTGATAAAAAACTTCAATTGGGTACATGAGATTTTGGAAATGTGTCCTCTCTTCATGTTACTTACTGTTCTTCACACTGTCTCCTTCTAGATTCTTTAACCTTACCATACAGTGACACTGACTTTCTGCTTTTGGACTTATGTAGAGATTTGAATTGCAACATTGTAACACCATGGACTACATGCCTTTATTTCCATTGATTAACACCTTTTGAAACACCTTTGTTGTGCTTCATGTTTCCTCGTCACACTGAAAAGACCACTTCATATTGTATTCTCTAATGCTGCATTGCATTGGGAACTTGAGATTCTTTCATTTTCTCATTGCCTGAAACTCCACATAACTGTTCATATGTATTCTGCCTAACACTTGTAACTCACTGAAGATAATTTTGGGTACACATTTTACTTCGATTGTTGTTTTCAGTTAAACACTGATGCATGGTTCTATTTGGAACATCCTTCCAGCCGGAAAGAGCTATTTATCCCTGCACAATACATTCAATGAAATCTCACATGTTTCCTCACATGTTTCATTTTTATCCTATGATTCTTAAAGTTGTATTTGCTTATCATTCAATTCGAACTGATTATTCATTTGTCACTCGAATGCACTCTTCGTCTTTTGTATTCTTGAGCAACATGGTACTCTTCATGCATTTTTTATGTTTCACTTATCAAACTGTTCTTTAAATTTGCTCTCTTTCACGATGAAAATCAAGACGAAACTCTTGATTAAGGCATAATGTATGCCTGTTCACTATCCTTGACTGTGAAAAGAACACTGATAATTTAATCTTGCATGACATATATGATTATGATGAACACAAAACATGAACTATGTAGCAATGTTTGATATAAATGTACTCAGCTGAATTGATTGAGTGAGCTAAACTCACTGTTCACCTGTAGCCTTCAAAAAACATTAACCTGATCGTTATGAATGCACAGTTGGTTTAGTAGTTCGATTGATAATGATGCTTTACTCTTTCAGTTGTATCTCATTTCTTTTGATGAATATATGATGTAATCTTTAAATCAGCCCATTTAATGAATAGGGCAGCATGCCAAGCTCTACCCTTGTGGGAGCCCATTTTCCTCCACATGCTTGGTCTTCAAATAATGTTCAGCTTCGTGATTTTTCCTATACCTGCACAAGGAAACAAACAATGCTAGCATAAAACAAAATCTGATGATCATGATATTTCTCCTTCAGCTCATTTCCTCTGCACTTGATTGATTGTTTCAATGCATAATTAATAGTAGGTTGTACTATTGTGGGTGCCTCATATAGGTTTCTTCATAATCGGAGCCACTGACACCCCCTCTTTTCTCTTATAGGTCGACGGAGCACAAGAAGACAAGGTGCACCATTCATCATCGACCATCGGCCAAAACAGGCAATGATGATTATGTCGTCACTTATATGTTTTATTTTTTGCATCTTCAGTAGTGTAATGTGCTATTAGTGATTCATTGCGACAGTCACATCCACGGCTTGTGTGGATATTTGATTTCATCTTTCATGCTTTTCATTTGAAAAGAAAATGCATTAAATGCAAATGTTGTAATATCATTCTGATTCCTTAAATCAAATGAAGCCTTGTAAATAACGAATCTTTTCATGAAATGAACGAAAGCATTTAAAATGCTCTGTTGTTTATATGTTCAATTATGTACTTCACTTAATTCTGGAACATGTGGATAGCACTCTGAAATTCTGATTTTCCTTTTAAATGCTCAACTGTCACTTGATAAGTAATAATGATAACCATGCAAAATCAGCACTTAAACTTAATCTACATTAATTCTCCTTAAGATGAATTAATGTTTAGCCAGCTCCACCAATTGAGCTGAGGCAAAAATTTGGTAACAATTACAATAGAAGAGAAGTTGAAAAGAAGGTAGGAAAGACAAGGTAGAGGCAAAGGCAGCAATGTTAGAAGAAGAGGTCCAAGTTCTACTTCAAGGAAGTCCTATGAGGACCAAGAAAATGCAAGTAAAGTTCAAGAAAAAATTGTTGATGCAAGAGGTGGATTTAGCGGAGAAGGTAGAGGTTCAAATACCTTCTCTGGAAGATGTTATCATTGCAATCAATTTGGTCATCAAGCATGGACGTTCCCGGAGAAACAACCTTCTACTTCAACTCGTGGTGAAAAGAGAGTTCAATTGGTGCAAGAAGATGATAATGAGAGTGTAAACTCTCCAATGTAGTATGTTGCTCCAAAAGTTGGAGAATCATTAATGGTTAGAAGAACACTCCTCAAGGCATCAAAGGAGAATGAGCCATCATAAAGAAGGATACTTTTTAAGACAACTTGAAAATGCATAGGAAAGGTATGTAAAGTTGTAATAGATTCTAGAAGTATAGATAACATGGTGTTTATTGAAATGGTTGACAAACTTAAGTTGGAAAAGATACCACATGATACTCCTTATAAAGTGTCTTGGCTAAATGAGGGTCAATATGTTTTGGTTAATGAGCAAACTTGGGTTGAGTTCAAAATAGGAGGGTATAAGGATAGGATTTTATGTGATGTGTTTCCTATGGATGTGTGCCATTTGTTGCTAGGAAGACCTTGGCAGTTTCATAGACATGAAATATATGATGGTAGGAACAATACTTATGAGATTGAGAAAGATGGAATCTCTTTTACTTTGACTCCACTGGTAGAAGATGATAAGGGACAAACTAAGGCAGCCAAAATGATAATGTTAGGTAGAAAAGAATTCATAAAGTAGAACAAGAAGACAAGAACCTTGCAGCCATTTCAAAGCATGGGAATGCTGAGACAACAAGTATGAAGTATGATTTGCCTTTGGAAGGAAATGATATTGAATTAATGACAAAATCTGATATTGAGAAGGTCAAGGATTAATTGATTGTGGAGATTCAAGAGTGGGTTAAGAAGCATGCTGAGGTGGTGATGAAAAAAGTGTGTTGTTCATTATTTTCCAAAGAAGATAGTAGTCATTCAATGATTGGTCAAACTGAGGTTGGTAAATTTGAAGTTAGTCATTTCATATCAGGGGTTTATAAAACTAATGAAGTAACAGACATATGGGCAGATCAACATATGGGAAATATGAAAGGTAAGAGTGAGGGGTATGTTGCTAAGAAGGTAAAAGAGGTATTGCATTCATTTTTTGCACAAGAAGTTGATATTTATTTTATGTCAGAAGTTAGTATCCATGATGAGGCAACAATTGTAGGTGCATCACAATAGATGGAAGGGATAAAAGACAAAGGTAGAGAGGTTAAGGAGGGATTGCAAGAGAAAGTGGGAAAATTCAAGCATGCATCAAGATCAAAAAAGAAGACAGTTCATGACAAGGATGGCAGAGATATGTTTGTAGGTACTCAAGCAGGTTCAACAATGTTTCCAGATGAGGGAAGAGATAGAGAACATCCATTAGGTCAGCCTATGAAGTTGGAGCAATTTCAAGGTGGCAAAGGGTTCACTAATCAAAGAACAATGATAATATTCAATACCTAGTTCAATGGAAGGGATTACCAGATAAATTTAATACTTGGAGAGTATGATGTCATCAAGCAAGGTTTTGGTTGTAGCATAGTCCTCAAGGGGACTTGAGTTCTCTTTTGTTTGGGTGTATGGTGTAGGGGCACCTAGACAAACTTTGTAAATATGGTCAAGTGTGATATTTTTGGTGTTTGAGTCTTGTGTGGTGTAATAAGGTCTTTTAAAGACTACTTGACATGTTTTGACATGTTTTTGAGTCATTAGGTGATAGGGTGTGAAAATTGTCAATTCTTGGAAATGTTGCCATGTGTAAAAATGCAAATAAAGCAAGAATGGGAAGATGAAGAGTCAAATGATGAAAGAAGGTTATGAGTTATTTGATTTTGGTTGGGGAAGGTTTGAGATGCTTTAAAAATCATTGGTACACGTTGGTGAAGGGTTGGAAGCTGTAATTTTCAAATTTGAATACCAAACAATAGACTTTTCTTGTGTTTTTTATAATATTTTGCTACTACATGCTCTTATACGGCCTGGTACAATCAAAACATGAAATTTTATGAGTTGGAATTGGTATAGGGATGAGTTAAAATTCTTTTGGTTTTGGTTTGAGAGTTTTTCATTAGGTTTTGAATATTTTATAGAGGTTTTTCTAAAACTAGTCTTGAAACCTTGAATTTGAGGGTTTGAGAGCAAGAAAAATGTAGAACTCTCCATTCCACCATTGAAATCTAGTAAAATTTAGTGGAATGGAGGTAGATTAGGTGTATTTTGTGTTTACCAAGTTGCAAGAGTAGGGGAGGCAGATTTGTTACAGTTTGAGTGATGCCCTAGTGGGTTTTCTTCATGATTTTAAAGCAAAAGTGGTGCATAGACGTTAGGGTTTGATAAAAGACTCTTAGAAATTTGTTGGAATAATAGAAAGTATTTGTGTAGACATTGTTTGACATGATTGGAGGTTTTTTTTTAAGATTGGAATCCAATAGAGTGATAATATTTTTTCTTGCCTTTACAAACTAGCCTAATTAGGCCATTGATCAAGCGTAGCAGCAAAAAATAAAGGGTTGTGTTCCAAAGAAACCCATTATGATTTTGAAATATGTTTCAAAAGGGCATAATGGGTATCTAAAACTAGTTTTTTTTGTGGTTTTAGGCCTATTTTAAAACATATCAACAAGTTTTTGAGGGGTTTGTTCCAAAGAAATCATACCTGCACTCTTGATATGTTTTGAAAATCCAAAAATGGTATCTAGATCATTTTTCAAAGTGTGTGTTTGAGTTTTTTTTTTAAGTGTAGACATCCAAATTTGGACACTTAATTTATCCAAATTTATCACTTTTCATCTAAACATCCTCTTATCCGAGTTAATTAAGTAATATTACTATTATTTAATTAATATCTTTAATTCTGCCAAATCCCTAAGGTATTTAATTAATAATTAAATACCTTACCCTCCTTAACCTCTTTTCATCAAATGAATTAAATAAATATTACATTTATTTAATTCCTCACATATCATTTTCATCTAATCCTAATCTATTTCCTAATCTCTTCATTAAGGATGTGCACATGCCTAATCCTTGATTAGGATGTGTCACATCCTCCAACTTTTGCAAGTTGGCTTTTAATCCTAATTAACCCCTAATTATCCTCTAATTATTGATTAGTTAACCTAATTAGTACCTTGGTCAACTCTTCCCCCCCAAGGAATTTTTAATTCCTTTTTATTTATCCTAGATTCCCCTCTTTTATATGTGAATTTTTAATTCACATTCTATCCTTCCAAGGCTTCTAGAACCTTGGACTTGTCACCATCTCCACATGTGACCAAGTCCCACATTTTTGGAGCCCACCTTTTATCCTTTAGATTCTCCTAAGAATGTGAATTTTTAATTCACATTTATGTTTTCAACCACCTTTCCTTTTCCCATGTAGATTTTTGAGGAATTCCAAAATTCTCAAATGTCCCTTTCACTCCCACTTGGGGACAAGAAATCCCTTTTTGTGAAATCTTCTCACTCCCCAAGGTGCTTGTCCTTCCTCCACCTCATGTACCTTTTTGACACCTCACCTCCATCTCATATCCCCTTGGCCACTTCACCCTCCACATGTCAAGATGTGAGGGCTTGTGGGTTCTCAACCCACCATAGCCCTTCATCTTGACCTTGTTGGATCAATCTTGATCGTTGAATTCTCTAAAGAATTCAAATTCTCCTATAAATACCCCCTCTTCAAGAGCATTTTCAACACTTTCATTTTGAGCACCCTTATGCTGCCAATTTGCATTTTAAAAACACTTAGCCATTTGATAACTACATGCTGCCAATTTGCATTCTCAATCATTTACCATCATCTAGCTATCCATTCTAATCATTTTGCACATTCAATCTTGCACTTAGTCACTCAAGAAGCCATCTAAGGAGCACAAAAAATCATTCCAAGCAAGGGCCAATCAAGGAGTCGTCAACAACAAGGAAGGTGAAATCATTTGTATCTTATTTTGTCCATTTTCCTTTTTGTTTTATCACTCTTTTGGCTAATCTTGAAGTGTCCTTAGTCTTTTATCACTTGCATTTTTAAGTTATTTTGCACGTTAGAGAAGGGTAAAATTCTTAGGTTCACATTAAGTTATGACAAAAACACCCTGTTTGCTATGCTACAAGCAAGATTGGAGAAATTGTGAGAAAACACTAAGTTAGAGATTTCAAGGTTGAAAGATTATTCAAAGTTGGTTGAATTGTGTTTTTTTTTTTAAACTTCCTCTCTGCTCTACATCAAAATTGGTATCAGAGCATAGGTTTTGATCTTTTGAAGGAGAGAGGTTGAAGTTTGAAGAAGGAAAAGTTGCAAATTGAAGGGACAAGATGCCTCTTAAAGGTAGTGTAGTCATTGCTATTTAAATAAGGATGATGGAGTCTTAAGAAGCTGTGTTAGCCAGACTTGTAGCATTGGAAACAAATCAAAGGAGAGGAAATACCACTAAAAAGGAAAGTGACTGAGAGGAAGAGGGAGAAGGCGGGAATGAAAATCCTCCAAGAGGAGTCTAAGGTGATGATGAGTTGGACCTTTATGAAAGAAGGATGGTGAAGATGCTGAAGGCTTTCAAAGGAGATGCTTCTGAGGTGAAAATAGATTTGTCAATGTATAGTGGGAAGTTGGATTCAGAAGAAGTGTTAGATTAGATTGATGCAATGGACAACTATTTTGAATACAAGGAGGTAGCAAAAGAACAAAAGGTAAAGTTTGCAAAGACTAATTTGAAAGGCTTTGCCCCAACTTAGTGGAACTATGTGCAGGAGGAAAGAGTGAGAAAGGGAGAAATAAAAATAAATTCATGGGATGAGATGGTGTCAAAGGTTAAGAGTCATTTCTTGCCAAGTGACTATGCAATACAAACTTTTAGAAAGTTGCAAAATCTCAAGCAGAAATAAATGGATGTCATGGCTTACATCGAGGAGTTTCATAAATTGAGCATCATAGCAGATCATATTGAAGATGAAGTTGAGAAGATAGCAAGGTATGTGAATGGATTGAGATTTCAAATTCAAGAAGAATTGAGTCTTGCCACTCCTAGAACGGTTGAAGAATGTTTTTAGTTGGTTGTTACAACAGAAGAGAAATTGAAAAGAAGGCAGGAAAGACAAGGTAGAGGAAAAAGCAACAATGTTAGAGGAAGAGGTCCAAGTTCTACTTCAAGGCAGTCCTATGAGGACCAAGAAAATGCAAGTAAAGGTCAAGAACAAATTCTTGATGTAAGAGGTGGATTTAGAGGCTTTAGAGGAAGATTTGGAAGAAAAGGTAGAGGTTCAAATACCTTCTCTGGAAGATGTTATCATTGCAATCAATTTAGTCATCAAGCATGGAAGTGCCCGGAGAAACAACCTTCTACTTCAACTCGTGGTGAAAAGAGAGTTCAATTGGTGAAAGATGATAATGAGAGTGTAAACTCTCCAATGCAATATACTGCTCCAAAAGTTGGAGAAACATTAATGGTTAGAAGAACACTCCTCAAGGAATTAAAGGAGAAGGAGCCATCACAAATGACACTTTTCAAGAAAACTTGTAAATGCATGGGAAAGGTATGTAAAGTTGTAATATATTATGGAAGTACAGATAACATGGTGTTTATTGAAATGGTTGACAAACTTAAGTTGCAAAAGATACCACACGATACTCCTTATAAAGTGTCTTGGCTAAATGAGGGTCAATCTGTTTTGGATAATGAGCAAGCTTTGGTTGAGTTCAAAATAGGAGGGTATAAGGATAGGATTCTATATGATGTGTTGTCTATGAATGTGTACCATTTGTTGCTAGGAAGACCTTGGCAGTTTGATAGACATGAAATATATGATGGTAGGAACAATACTTATGAGATTGAGAAAGATGGGATCTCTTTTACTTTGAGTCCATTGGTAGAAGATGATAAGAGACAAACTAAGACAACCAAAATGATAATGTTAGGTAGAAAATTTAGTGTTCCTCCAGTTTCGACACTTTGTTTTAGTTGATTTTTCTTCATAGATGCTTTACTTGATTATGATACTATGTTGTTCCTTTTTAGATATGACTTTGATATTATGTTGTTTTCTACTTCGTGGATGATACTTTTGACATCCTGATCATCTGGATTGTGTTTATGTGATGTTATTGAGATAGACACATATGTGATATGGTTTATTGGCTTATGAGTTTTCATGTGGTTATCATGTTGAAATGATTGCTTATGATTTATCTTGCTCGTCAGTGTCGGTGAAGAAGACAGTGTAGCATTACTCATTCATGAGTACCCTGCTATGCTACAATTCTTCTTCACGGTGTGTTTTCTGATATAAGTATATATATGTTTTAACAACGATGTTTCCTGCAGATACAGGTACCGGGTATCAGCTCCACCTGCTTGACAGGTCTGAGCGTACCCTAATTCAATAAAATTATGTTGATTTGGAGGTATTGACAGGTCCTTATTGAACCATCGTTCTATATCGAACGAGTATCTATTTTTTACCCCTTTTTGTTGTCCAGTTTGTTATGTTGTGTCGTGTTTGTTTGTATTGTTTTGTGTTTGGGAATTAATATTTAAGTTTAATGAATATCTGTTAATGTATCTATAAAATACTTATGGTTATGTTTGTGATTTAATTTATTAATTTAAATTAAATAAGTTATTGATTTTAAAAGTGAGTTATTTTCCAGGAAAATGTATTTAATTAAATATATATTGTTGATTTACATGTACAAATGAGATTTATTTAAGAGAAGATATTTTCAACATGTTAAGAATCTGATTTGATATTACAAGTGTAAGTTAGTACTAGTTGATCAATTTGATATGCATAATTGATGATCAGTTAATTTTTATGATTGAGAGTTAATTGAATGCATTAATATCTTTTGGGGGTTGCAATCTTTGATTCACAGGAAGATACTGGAATAATTTTCACGGCAGTAGTTTTTAGAAAAATTTTGCAAGGGAATTGTTTTGGAAAAAACTTTTATTTTAGATTTTGTTTACAAGCATAAATTTGGAGCGGGTTTGTCTTGGAATACTTCATCAAAGTTTGGTGAATTTTTGTAGCATTCGCAGAAGCTTTAGAATTCATTTTAGCTCAATTCTCAAGATATACCAAGTTTTCTTCTTTAGATTTTCTCCTTTTAAAGTTCCTGTAAAATTCTTTGAATAAACTTTGTAGAAAAGTAATTATTTACCAAACCTGCATATAAAATAGAGAAACCATTAGATCAAGCATTCAAACTTTGAAGAAAATATAGTTAAATAATGATATTAAGATTCAAGGAAACATAATTTAGTATATATTTATAGACTGAAAGCAGTATTGGATTTCTTTTAAATATACGTTGAACCATTGAAATTTTCAATTCAAGATTCAGAACGAAATCTATGTAATATTGAAATGGAATGATGTCTTGAAATTATGCAACACAAATTTGGGGATTGAAGCTCTAAGTTCATACTTGCTGCCTCTTTTATCTCAATCTTTTCTCCAAATTGTAATTTTGGTTCTTTTGGTAGAGGCATCACCCTTTATGTATTTGGAAGCTTAGATTTAAGAATTCCTTTAGCCGTAAAAGCTTACCTCTTATTATTTTACTAAGCTGAACACAACCGTACTTTTCCTCAACATGGAATGGGCTTATATATTTAAAATCCTATTTGTTTACATGATCTAAATCTGAGCAACAACAGAATTTTACCTTATGTTTGATACAAACCCCTATTCTCAAATCTGCACCAATATATATGTCAATTTTATATATATATATATATATATATATATATATATATATATTAGACTGCAGGAATCGGGTAGCATGACCCCCTATAAACTGCAGTGCGCCTGGTAAACTTTTTAACGTGACCGGTGGTGCTGGCGCGACACACCCTCCGGTACCATGGGACGGGGGAGACTAGAACTCGTGACCAGCAATGCCGCAACGGAATTACTTAGCCAACCGAGCTAGGGCCCCCGCCCTATATGTCAATTATATTTACCAGTTGTCTAAAAATTCTTTTATTGGCTATATTCATGAGTGATATTCATCCTCCTATAGGCGAATACTAAACCTAGAGATTGTAAAGTATTAAAACATAGGTGATAAATCGATAGAACTGAGCCAGTAATCAAATAAATTATTTTTATATTCTAGGTTTACTGTGTTATTTTGGTAGAATCAATTCGCACTATGCATATGAATATTCTTGTCTATTGAAATGGGCGAAATCTGTATAATCTCCCTAGGTGTAACCCTTGTTGGTGATTGCCAATACTATTATTGTTATGGCTGTTGTATTTGTCCATGGTAGGGTGTTTAGATTTATATAACTTCCCTGTTCATTTTCCATCTATTCTAGTTGCTACACTTGAACGAAGAAGGGTGCGGATATTTGATTAAGTTCTTGATCCATTGGCAAACTGTCATAACAATAGCACTTGTTTTAATAATGAAATTTTTGAACATGGAGATATTCCTTGTGTTTTTATTTTGATAAACTTGTGCATGTGTCTACCTCCCAACGAATGTTTGTTTGTGCATGGCGTTATGCTACTTCCTAAAGTTGTGTTATTGATTTGAAACTGCTACTTTTATCTTTAGGGTGAACTCATCTTTCCATGTAAAGTAAGTGGTAGTTATTTTGTCATTAAAATTGTATTTGCATAACTAACAGTTGGAAAATATTATAGGCGCATGCATTGGTTTAATGTAAAATTATGGTTAGGAAAAGAAGAGAAGGATATAATTTTATGTTTATGATTATATATATATATATATATTTAGTGAGTTGTATTGCTTTTAAGTGAATGATTTATAAATATAAAGGATTTATTTTATCCTTAATAAATATTGATGTATTTTCTTTGAAATAATAAAACATATACTAATACCGATAAAATTGTTTATTATGATCTTTTAATTCGTGAAGATTGGGTAATTGTAAATATAGAGTGCATATGTATAATGTTATTGAGTTTTAAATCATTTTTTATTTTTTTTTAAACTAAAGAAGTGAAAATTTGTATTGTTAAGTTTATTACGCTTTAATTATATTACTCAATTGCAATGATTTTTACTTGGGGAACAGCTTTGCACATTTTTTCGTTGTCTAAAGAAGCATCTTAGAGATTATGGTCTATCTCTAGTGAAAGATATAAACATTTGTGTTTTTGATCATTATGCTTGGTAGCCACCCCTAGTCTTTTGATGTTGAGTCATGTTATAGAAAGAGTGGCTTAAGGTAGGGGCCGAAATCCTAAGAGGTTGTCTGGGTAACCTATCATAGGTATGTAAATTCAGTGAAAACCTAACTAATGAACTAGGGGTTGGGTAGAACTAAACATTAACTCAGATAAAAGTTTGCCTCGCCTACTTTCTTAATGCTCGTTTAGATTGAGAAAAGGTTGAGAAGGCCTGGAATGGCTAGTCACCTATCTTGTCTTCTTGAAAGATGGAGCGACTCCACATTAGTCTACATAGGGGCCAGAAATCAGTAGAGACTGCTAGGGTAACTCTTGGAGAGGGCCGGTAGTCTAGGAAGATTCACCAGGGTAACCTATCCCAATAGTGTGATGACACTCTTTGTCTATTCCATGAATGTGACCTATACGTTGAGTCATCCCTAGCGGTGTTTTGTCACTGGGAGTTTATTTGTTATGTTTTGACATTGTTATGTTGTAATGTGTATGTAAGCCACATAAATGTAATGTTCTATCTTCTTGTTTGTGGACCTGTCATTATCTCCTAGCACGGAGGGTGTGGACCTTCGGGTTCCACGTGGTTGGGAGGAAACTGTGCTATACCTTCCTTGGATATTCATGCAGTTTATGCTATGCTTATAGCTGGATTCCAACTACTTCATTGTTCGTGACAGTGGATACGAAACGTGTTCGTGGATATGGATGTCAGTTGTGATGTGATCATTATCCGCTTTGTATATTTACCTCTTGTATAAGAGCGTTCCCATTGTATCGTTATTTTGATGTGATGAGATTCATTGAAATTTCACATGATGTAATCTAGACATATTGAGATTCGATTGTATAAATTTTTGAAAACTGGAACATTCATGGCATTAAACTTGTACCAATATGATATGATATATTTTGTTGAATTTATTTATTATGCTTATGTAACATCGTCTTGGAATCCTTAAGGCAGTTGTGTAATTTAATCTCTTTAAAATAAAAAAATTGGTTAAATTGTTCTTTACACTTTGTTTAACGGAAACCAAGGCGGGGCATTACAGATTGGTATCAGAGCCAAGTTCTAACACTAGGTGCTCTAGTTTTATGACCCCATTAGGTTGTCTTAGATGTTAGATTTGGTTGATGTTTTTTCTTGTTTGTTTTGTTTGTCTTATAACTAGACTTGTCCTTGATTTTGTTTAGGATCATGCCTAGGCATCGTGGTAGAGGTCGTGATCAAGGCCGAGGTGGTGGCCGTGGGCCAAACTACCAGGTTACTCTCCCTCAGAGCTCTCATGAGAGCGAACAGGCAAAAAAATTGGGTCCGCAGTTGGAACAGTCAAACGAGGAACAGATTCTAAAACAATCTGAGGTGCAAGGAGCACATTTGTGCCCTTTACTAGAAGAGGTCCTAGCTCGACTTGGACCTAGACAGGAAGTGGAACAGGAGCTTATTAGGGAACGTGATAATCTCCGAGGAGAGTTGATGATACTATGTAGCAAGATGCCATTATTACTAGTCATATGTGAGATTTGTTGAGGGCACACCCTCCTACATTTGATGGCTCTGGTGGTGGTTTAGAAGCAGAAACTTGGTTGATTGATTTGGTATGATGCTTTGCGATGCATCCTTATGGTAGCAACACTCAAGCTCATTGCACCATAATGCATCTTAGAGGCTTTGCCTCTACATGGTGGCATTTGGAGGAGTAGAAGCTCCATTTGGAGATTGGTGCAGTATCATGGGATATGTTCCTAGAGAGATTCATAGCACGTTTGTTTTCTGAGCATTGGAGGCAGTGACGTGTAGATGAATTTCATGATCTACGTCAGATGGCTTTGTCCGTGGAGCAGTTTGAGTGCAGGTTTTATGAGCTCAAACAATATGTAGGGATTGTGGACGATGAGGTGATGTTGGTGCAACATTTCATCAGGGGCTTGAATGCTCGTATTAGTGGTGGAGTCAAAGTCTTCGAGCCAAAGACTATGGAGGTTGTTGTGGAGAAGGCATGTATTATGGAAGAGAATCTCACTATGGCATTGGGTGGACACATAGGAGTTTAGATAGGTAGTGCTCCTATTTCAGGTTTTGGTCTGTGAGGTGGTCAGTTACAGACAGGTGGTTCCTCTAGGAATCAACAGGCACCCGTTAAGGGTGGACGGTAGTAGTGTAATCCACAAAAGAATAAGAATTCACAGTTTTAGTAGGGTAATAGTTCACAATTTGGAAGGAACTGTAACTGGTGGCGCAATAAGCGCAATCGACAGGATCAGCTAGCTCAAAGTGCACAGTCTACAGTGAGTAGAGGCAACTTTCAACAATCCAATGCAACTTCGGGTGGCAGAGGATTTGGCAGAGGTATTGGTTGTTTCTCATGTGGTCAGCAGGGACATATAGCTAGGCAGTGTCTTATGTGTGGTACTTTAGGATTTGGACAGCGACTGACAGCATCAGAGCTGATAGTTGGTGATGTAGGTCATTCACATATAGTTTTTGCTGTGGTAAATAACCACCAAGTAGATCATTAGAACACTGTGATTGAGTCTTCAAGTCAGTTAGAGGGTACCGATGTTACTATTCTCTTTGATTCTAGAGCTACTAATTCATTTATTTCACCTACTAGTGTTGAGCGATATGGACTTGTGGCCGTAAAGCAAGGTGATAGGTGGTAGGTGGAATTTGCTTCTGGGGCTAAGGTAGCAGTAGAATCCCTCATCTATAATTGTGAACTAAGGATTGGACTATTATCTACCTCAGTAGATCTTCGAGTCACACCTTTAGGTTCATATGATATTCTTTTGGGAATGGATTGGTTAGAATCTCATCATGCAGTGAATGACTGTTGACAGAAGATAGTATGTTGTACTGATGATGTTGGTACAGAGGTTGAAAATTTTGGTGTTCAGAGACCCATCTCTTTGCAGATAATTTCTGCTATGCAGTTGAAGAGATGCCTTTGTCAGGGATGTCAGTTATTTGCCACAATAGTTAGTGACTTGGATTTAGGGGAGAGTCAAGAGATATCACTTGATGATCACCCAATTCTCAGGGAATTCGCAGATGTTTTTCCTAGTGATATTCCTGGTATGCCACCGAAGCATGACATAGATTTCAGAGTCGACCTAGTTCCTGGAGCAGAGCCCATCTCTCGAGCCCCTTATAGAATGACTACATAGGAACTGGAAGAGCTTCGTATTCAATTGGAGGAACTCTTGGAAAAGGGTTTTATACGTCTGAGTGTTTCCCCTTGGGGAGCACCTATCATCTTCGTGAAGAAGGACAGATCTCTCAGATTGTGCATTGATTATCATCAATTGAATAAAGTGATGATTAAGAATTGATATCCTTTACCCAGAATTGATGATCTTTTTTATCAGATCAAGGGAGAAAATGTGTTCTCTAAGATTGATTTGAAATTAGGTTACCATCAATTACGTATTATAGAAGTTGATATTCATAAAATGACATTCTGAACTCGATACAGACACTATGAGTTCACAGTAGTACCGTTTGGGTTAATGAATGCACCATCAGTTTTCATGAGTTTGATGAATGGTGTATTTTGCACCTAGCTTGATCATTTTGTTCTCATGTTTCTCGATGATATTTTGATCTATTCAAGAAATATTAAGGAGCATGAAGAGAATTTGAGACAGGTACTGCAGTGTTTGAGGGAGAATCAATTGTATGCAAATTTGAAGAAATGTGAATTCTTCCAAACTAAGGTGAAGTACCTTGGTCATGTGGTTTCTGGAAAGGGTATAGCTGTGGATCCTGCAAAGATTCAAGCTATCATTGATTGGCATGTGCCTACTAATGTTACAGAAGTTTGTAGTTTTATGGGTCTTGCTGGATATTACAGGCAATTTGTTCAGGGGTTTTCTAGGATTGGACACCCCATTACTTCTCTTCAGAGAAAAGGGAAGAAATTTATTTGGACAGATGAATGTCAGTTGAATTTTTAGATACTTAAGGATAAGCTGACTAGTGCACCTATCTTAGTAGTTCCTAATCCTGCTAAGGATTTTGTTGTTTGCACTAATGCTTCTTTGGAGGGTTTAGGAGTTGTACTAATGCAGGATGGACGTGTGATCACTTACGAGTCTCGCAAACTCAAGGATCACGAATAGAATTATCCCACTCATGATTTAGAGCTTGCTGCAATTGTACATGTTCTAGTTTGCTAGAGACATTTCTTGTTGGGGCACTATTTTGAACTTCATTGTGATCACCGTAGTTTGCAATATATATTCACACAGCCTAATTTGAATGCTAGCAAGAGACGGTGGATGGAGTTTTTATGTGAATATGATTTTGAGGTGAAATATGTTCAGGGAAAGGAGAATGTAGTGGTAGACGCTCTCAGTCGGTGAAGACATGAGATTTCTGTGTGGCACTTGGAGTAGAGTTGAGGAGCCAGATTTTGGCGGCACTTCCTACTGATAGATTGTATCAGGGAGTGAAGATGGAGATTGATTCAGGTAGACACTTGGAGGGAATATTTTTAGGATTTACTCTTGAGCTAGATGGCTTGTTGCGACATTTAGGTCGTATTTATGTACCACCTACTGAGGATCTTCGCACTCTAATTTTTTCAGAGGCACATCGATCACCATACTCAGCTCATCCTGGTGTTAAGAAGATGCATGCGGATCTTCGACAGTTGTACTTTTGGCCCGGTATGAAGTGTGGCATTGCTAATTTTGTTTCGAGATGTCTTGAGTGCTAGAGAGTTAAGGCTGAGCATTAGCATCCCGTCGAGTTATTACAGCCACATCTCATTCCTGAGTGGAAATGGGATATTATATCAATTGATTTTATTGTTGGATTACCTATGACATTGCATCGATATGATGCCATCATGGTTACTATTGACAGATTGACAAAGGTAGCACATTTTTCTCTAGTTCGAATATTTTACAATGCTTCCTCTGTGGCCAGAATATTCATGGAGGATATTGTTTGGTTGCATGGGATTCCTCATAGAATCATTTCAGATAGAGATCTTGTATTTACATAAACCTTATGGACATCATTACAACATGCTTTAGGTACACAGTTGAATTTCAGTTCAGCCTATCATCCTGAGACTAATGGTTAGATAGAGAGAGTTAATCAAATTCTTGAAGATATGCTCAGAATGTATGTGATGGATCGACAATCACATTGGGAGGATTATTTTTACTTAGTGGAATTCACCTATAATAATGGCTATCAAAGTTCCATAGGTATGCCTCCTTTTCAGGCACTGTATGGACATCCTTGTCGTACACCATTAAGTTCGGATCGACTTGAGGATAGAGTTCTACTTGGTCCTGAGATGCTACATGATATGGAGCAACAGGTCGATCGCATCAGAGAGCATTTGGTAGCGGCACAAGACAGACAAAAGAAGTATGTTGATGCACATAGAGTGGATCGACAGTTCTCAGTTGACGATAGGGTTTTTCTTCATGTTCGACCGTGCAAGAGTCCAATCCATTATGGAAAAGGCTCTAAGCTTGCACCTCGATTTGTTGGACCATTTGAGATTCTTGAGAGGATTGGTCATGTAGCATATCGACTTGCTTTACAGCCTAGTTTATCACACATTCATGATGTCTTTCATGTATCAGTTCTTAGACCTTATCATCCTGACATTTCACATGTGCTCAATTGGAATGCGTTACAGGTAGAGGATGGGTAGCTAGCTTTGGAGCCTGTGGGCATTCTTCAGCGTCAGAGGCTCACCCTCAGGCCTCGAGACGTTGATCAGGTGAGGGTCCAATGTGATCCTAGCGATGAGGCATCAACTACTTGGGAGGATGCAACACGCATGCATGAGCTTTATCCTTATTTATTTGCAAGCTTCCAGGAGTAAGCCTTATCCTAGGGGGGAGGATGTAGTGTCCCTCCAATTTTGACACTTTGTTTTAGTTGATTTTGCTTGATAGATGCTTTAGTTGATTATGATACTATGTTGTTCCTTTTTAGATATGACTTTGATATTATGTTGTTTTCTACTTCGTGGATGATACTTTTGACATCCTGATCATCTGGATTTTGTTTATGTGATGTTATTGAGATAGACACATATGCGATATGGTTTATTAGCTTATGAGTTTTCATGTGGTTATCATGTTGAAATGATTGCTTATGATTTATCTTGCTCGTCAGTGTCGGTGAAGAAGATAGTGTAGCATTACTCATTCGTGAGTACCCTGCTACACTGCAATTCTTCTTCACGGTGTGTTTTCTGATATAAGTATATATATGTTTTAACAACGATGTTTCCTGCAGATACAGGTACCGGGTATCGGCTCCACCTGCTTGATAGGTCTGAGCGTACCCTAATTCAATAAAATTATGTTGATTTGGAGGTATTGACACGTCCTTACTGAACCATCGTTCTTTATCGAACAAGTATCTATTTGTTACCCCTTTTTGTTGTCCAGTTTGTTCTGTTGTGTCATGTTTGTTCGTATTGTTTTGTGTTTGGGAATTAATATTTAAGTTTAACGAATATTTGTTAATGTATTTATAAAATACTTATGGTTATCTTTTTGATTTAATTTATTAATTTAAATTAAATAAGTTATTGATTTTAAAAGTGAAAGTTATTTTCCTGGAAAATGTATTTAATTAAATATATATTGTTGATTTACATGTGTAAATGAGATTTATTAAGAGAAGATATTTTCAACATGTTAAGAATCTGATTTGATATTACAAGTGTAAGTTAGTACTAGTTGATCAATTTGATATTCATAATTGATGATTAGTTAAGTTTTATGATTGAGAGTTAATTGAATGCATTAATATCTTTTGGGGGTTGCAATCTTTGATTCACAGGAAGATACTGGAAGAATTTTCACGGCAGCAGTTTTTAGAAAAAATTTGCAAGGGAATTGTTTTGGAAAAAACTTTTATTTTAGATTTTGTTTACAAGCATAAATTTGGAGCTGGTTTGTCTTGGAATACTTTGTCAAAATTTGGTGAATTTTCATAGCGTTCACAGAAGCTTTAGAATTCGTTTTACCTCAATTCTCAAGATATACCAGGTTTTCTTCTTTAGATTTTCTCCTTTTAAAGTTCCTGTGAAATTCTTTGAATAAACTTTGTAGAAAAGTAATTATTTACCAAACCTGCATATAAAATAGAGAAACCATTAGATCAAGCATTCAAACTTTGTAGAAAATATAGTTAAATAATGATATTAAGATTCAAGGAAACATAATTTAGTATATATTTATAGAACTGAAAGCAGTATTGGATTTCTTTTAAATATACGTTGAACTATTGAAATTTTCAATTCAAAATTAAGAACGAAATCTATGTAATATTGAAATGGAATGATGTCTTGAAATTATGCAACAAAAATTTGGGGATTGAAGCTCTAAGTTCATAATTGTTGCCTCTTTTATCTCAATCTTTTCTCCAAATTGTAATTTTGGTTCTTCTGGTAGAGGCGTCGCCCTTTATGTATTTGGAAGCTTAGATTCATGAATTCCTTTAGCCGTAAAAGCTTACCTCTTATTATTTTACTAAGCTGAACACAGCCATACTTTTCCTCAACATGGAATGGGCTTATATATTTAAAATCATATCTGTTTACATGATCTAAATCTGAGCAACAACAGAATTTCACCTTATGTTTGATACAAACCCCTATTCTCAAATTTGCACCAATATATATGTCAATTATATTTACCAGTCATTTGAAAATTCTTTTATTGTCTATATTCATGAGTGATATTCATCCTCCTATAGGCAAATACTAAACCTGGAGATTGTAAAGTATTAAAACATAGGTGATAAATCGTTAGAACTGAGCCAGTAATCAAATAAATTGTTTTTCTATTCCAATTTTACTGTGTTATTTTGGTAGAAGTCATTCGCACTATGCATATGAATATTCTTGTCTATTGAAATGGACGAAATCTGTATAATCTCCCTAGGTGTAACCCTTGTTGGTGATTGCCAGTACTATGATTGTTATGGATGTCGTATTTGTCCATGGTAGGGTGTTTAGATTTATATAACGGCCCTGTTCATTTGCAATCTATTCTAGTTGCTACACTTGAACGAAGAAGGGTGCGGATATTTGATTAAGTTCTTGATCCATTGGCAAACTGTCATAACAGTAGCACTTGTTTTAATAATGAAATTTCTAAACATGGAGATATTCCTTGTGTTTTTATTTTCATAATATTGTGCATGTGTCTACCTCCCAACGAATTTTTGTTTATGCATGGCATTATGCTACTTCCTAAAGTTGTGTTATTGATTTGAAACTGCTACTTTTATCTTTAGGGCGAACTCATCTTCCATGTAAAGTAAGTGGCAGTTATTTTGTCATTAAAATTGTATTCACATAACTAATAGTTGGAAAATATTATAGGCGCATGCATTGGTTTAATGTAAAATTATGGTTATGAAAAGAAGAGAAGGATATAATTTTATGTTTATGATTATATATGTATATATATTTAGTGAGTTGTATTGCTTTTAAGTGAATGATTTATAAATATAAAGGATTTATTTTATCCTTAATAAATATTGATGTATTTTCTTTGAAATAATAAAACATATACTAATACCAATAAAATTGTTTATTATGATCTTTTAATTCGTGAAGATTGGGTAATCGTAAATATAGAGTGCATATTTATAATGTTATTGAGTTTTATATCATTTTTTATTTTTTTTAAACTAAAGAAGTGAAAATTTGTATTGTTAAGTTTATTACGCTTTAATTATATTACTCAATTGCAATGATTTTTACTTGGGGAATAGCTTTGCACATTTTTTCGTTGTCTAAAGAAGCATCTTAGAGATTATGGTCTATCTCTAGTGAAAGATATAAACATTTGTGGTTTTGATCATTATGTTTGGTAGCCACCCCTAGTCTTTTGATGTTGAGTCATGTTATGGAAAGAGTGGCTTACAATAGGGGCCGAAATCCTAAGAGGTTATCTAGGGAACCTATCATAGGTATGTAAATTCAGTGAAAACCTAACTAATGAACTAGGGGTTGGGTAGAACTAAACATTAACTCAAATAAAATTTTGCCTCGCCTACTTTCTTATTGATCGTTTAGATTGAGAAAAGGATGAGAAGGCCTGGAATGGCTAGTCACCTATCTTGTCTTCTTGAAAGATGGAGCGACTCCACATTATTCTGCATAGGGGTCGGGAATCGGTAGAGATTGCCAAGGTAACTGTTACCTAATTTTCACCCTAAGGCTCAATCAGGCAAGGCATCTATGTTGCAGGTGATCATAAGGGCCAAATGGGATATCTCCATTGAGGGTTAGTTCATGCATTTGATGACATTTCACAGGGAGCTCAGTTAGGAAACCTGCTCTGTTGGAAATATGCCTCAGTGGTTATAGGCTTAGCCTCCATTAGAGCCAGGTCAGCATGACATCTTCACTGTCTGGCCGACTTGCTGCTTTGTCACTTTTCATTTTGAACAGGTCGCTATGACCTAGTTTATGTCCTTCCAAACAAAACTATAGAGCCTATCACTGTGACAGGAAGGGTTCGATATGACCTCTTGTCACGTCGGGATCTTTGGCCGATAGGCCATTCAATCGTCAGTCAGGGAAACTCATGGCGACAACGGGCTTCGAGATAACTTATGATGCTCAATGAAGGGTCCTTGTGAATAGTCAGAGTCTCCCCAACTTAAAAAAGCCTTCAATGTAACAAAGCATTTGGAGAGAGTCTCGGCGACTAGTGAAGTCTCCCCAACAACAATAAGGATCGGCATATGGTCTCGGCAACAACAAGGGGTCAGGCTGACAGTATTTGAAAAGCAAGAGGCCTCAACAAAGATGTTTTCGGCGAAGGATGGTGGGATCGTCATGAAGTCTCAGTGACGCAAAAGGTCTTGCTGATGTAGAATGAGCCCGAAGGGGAACCAGCTCGGGAAGAAAGATCCAACAAAGGGTCTCCCCGACATAAAAGATATCAGTGTAGCTTCTAGTCGTCGGAGTAGTTTCTTGCCTACATGAGGGTGTCTTAGCAACAAAAGTAGATATCGGTATGACTATGAGCTCGCCATGAGGTCCTGCCGACTTGACAATGTCTTGGCGAAAGGAATGCGGAGCTTGGTGGAGTGGTGTGCATTCGGGGTGACATCAATCAACTCCTGCCGAAGATGAAGGGCTTCGGGGTAACGTTTTTCCTTTGGTAAAACGTCTCATCGACACACATATGTCTCACCGAAAGCCAAATGAGCTCGAGCCCAGAGGAGAAGAGTGAGATCGGGGTAAATGAAATGAGCTTGCCATGAGCCCTCACCGACTGTTCCATGATATGCCAATAGGTGCAGAGACACATAATTGCATCGGTGAGACACTTCCAGTGTCTCGTCGAGATGCGATTCTAACTAAAGGAGTTTTGACCACCTACAGAGTCTACGTGGAGTAGGCTCAACCAATCAGAGAAATCCAAAGTAAGTCGTGGCAGCGGAACCAAGTGCCAGGAGAAGGTGATTAATAGAAGGAAAAGCAACATGAGCTCAGGAGCATTCAAAGTAGCTCAAGTGAGGGGAATTCAAAGAGGGACATGACACTAGGAAGTGAATGCGATGGTTGCAGAAAGATCAAGAAGGTTTCCTCTGAAGGTAACCTTTCTTCACTGATAAAGGTGGCATGGACACACAGGGTGGAGCATTAAATTCAATAAAAGATCTAAGGAAAGATCTATTTGGGGGCCTGATATTTTTTTGTAAGCCCTAAGGGGCCGACACACTGGTGTATATAAGGCATTTTTTTCCTTTTTGTAAAGAGTTTGGATTGTGCATTGAAAAGAGTTAGTGATTTTTATCAATCCTTTCTTGACAAAATGTATGTTTTGTAACTCAACTGAAATCTGGAATATAACACAGAGTTTACCTGAGAAGCTACTGTTAATGTTTGTATTACTCTCATTTTTGTATTTTAGACTATGCAAGTTCTTAGCTGTGTTTTTCTAAAAAATATGTTTTCATACCTAAGGTTGTGAAATTCATCTTTCCTTCCTAAGATATGCATGTAGAGCAAGCCTGTTAAGAATAGTGCATGAGTTTAAAGGGGTCATGATAAGTAAGTGAAAACGCTATTTGTTGCTTTCTAGTGTATGTTCTTCTTGTGTTTGTTTCATGATTTCTTATTAACTCAGTGTATCACCATAGGAATAGTTCAGTTTAGTTTCATTATTTGTATGCATTCCTTTTCTTTTTACCTTCGCGAAATTGCTAGTTTAGGTGATACCCAAAGGAAGCCGGCCTTCTCCGGAGGTTCATTTCAACTTCAAGTGACCCATAGCCTTGAAATGATCCCATGTTTCACCAGAAAGCTTAGTTCTCATAACTTCGCATAGGGTGCATTTCTAGGTGACAACAGTTTTTGGCACACCTGGTGGGACTTGTCAAGCAGACAGTTCAAAAATTACACTTCTATTATTGGTTTTTGATATGCAACCAGTAAGATTCAGGCCTTTCAGAGGTTAACATCAGCATATCATGGCGACTCCGTGTACCAGTGCATTATTGAGGAATTCAAAATACTGAGGGATTTGGTGTCTACCTCAGTATCTTTCAGCCTTTGGAGGCAGTTTGAATAACACCTGGCGACTCCGAGCTCAAATCTTCTGGTTTCACAAGCACAGGTCTTGGTATGTCTCAAAATAATCTGTTAATTCTGAAATTCCAGCTCTTTGACTTAAAAGATGTCAAATATCTATGAAGATTCTTATTATTACCCTCCATATCATGAGTATGTTGCTCCTACACATCCATATCAAAGTGTATTGGACCTGCTCCAACAGATTGACCATACGTTGTGGGATCTCAGTGAAGGTCTTCACAATATGAAGATTAATGATATTAGTAAGGTTCTTGTGTGCCTATCTAGGATATTGGTTGATATCAAGATGCAGCAGGGTACCATTATGCGAAAGCGAGAGGTGGCTGAGCAAGTCAGCTTTTATGATCAAGAAAGAGTGGCAAAAAGAATCTGGTACGAGGAAGGCCTTGAACAGGAAATAACTGCTAAGGAAAAATAAATGAAGCTACTCTCTTCTAAGGTGCAGAACACTCAAGATTATTCAAATTATCAGCACCAACTAATGGAGGAGTTGCAAAAGAAGCAATTTGAAGAGAACCTTGCCTAGCAGCTGGCTACAAAAGAGGCTGAAAGGAGGCTAAAATTTTCTGAACAGGAGGTTCCCAAGTACAAGTTTTCCAGCTTTAGGCAAAGTCAGCCTCTTGACTCCCCTAGTAATCTTCTCAGTTTGAAATTCCAAGCTTTAAGGGATTCAATTTGATGGAAGAGAATGTAGTACCTGAACAAGATTTGTCCATCATCCCTCAAGAGCAGCCCATTGATCCAAATGGCTTATTCCTCAAGGAGAGAATTAGCAAAGTAAACCCAATGCATTTAGCTGTAGCATGTTACCGACTACAGCAAGAAAATTTCAAACAAGAGGAGAGACAAGAAGTAGGACAACAGATAGTTGAAGGTCTTCACTTGCAGGTAGAGGATACCCAAGTTTCACTGCAAAAGGAGCTGCATGAAGAGGAACAATTCACTTCTTTATTTGATCAATTGCCTAGTTATGTTGAGCAAGTTGAAGAGAGCATGCAGGTTCTTGATTTACCAGTTGACTTGGAATGGCCAGAGAATATTGCTAACTTGTTCGATGAACTTCCTCAAATTTTCGATGAAGATGAAGATCTCACATGCATGATAGCATCTATGCCTGATGATGAACTAGTGTCATATGAGAAGGAAGCATGTGATCAGCCCATTCAAGTTGGCGAGACTATTGAAGAAGTTGTTGAAGATAATGCCTTACAGCCTATGAACTTATTAAATGAGCTTCCCCACTTTGTTGAGAAGGAGGTGTATTCTGTCATGAACAAAGAGCATAAGGAACCACAGTCTGAAGATTTGTTTTCAGTTATCCAACAGGGATATCAGCTCCTTATTCAAGAAGATTAGATTGTAGCAGCCAATGAACAACCTGAATATTACATCCAATCAACATCTTTTCAAGAAAAGGATGAAGTCTTTAGAGAAGATAAAGAGACTAGCAAGGAGAGTTCAAGCTTGTCCCTTACCAAAGGTTGTCCAATCAGGTACCTAGTGCAGATGGAGTCCAATCAGGTACCTAGTGCAGATGGAGTCCAATACTACACCAGGAACGAATCTTACACCCAAGCATGAGGGTACTGCTCAGGAGGAGAACACTCAAGTTACCTTTCCACCTCAGAACGGGAATGTTTACATTCCATATGAAAAGGTTAGTAAGCTTGAATATGTTATGCAAGAGGTCTTGTAGCCATCAATTGAATTGTCATGCCTGTTTCATTTATCTTTAGTTGTTCTCCAACGTAGCAAACATTGTAAATTTTTTAGAAAGGGCAGTTATTTCACCCAACCTGTTAATGGGTTTGTTTGACCAATTTCTTATTGGTTAGTATAGGGTAGGTTTAGTTGTTATTTCTTTCCCTAAAGTGTTGTTCCAACACATGTAAATAGTTTATTTCAGTTTTTCTTGTTTTCAATAAGTTTCCAAGTGATCTGTTTCTCGAGTTACCATATGTTTTGGCCATGTACAGATCTGCTCTTGATCTTTTCTGAGTTGTCCCAATGACTCCATGCCCAATGGATAAGCCAAACTACTGGTCTTAATGTTTACCAGGCAAACATCCAAATAAGGTCGCCAGAAATGTTACCTAATTTTCACCCTCAGGCTCAATCAGGCAAGGCATCTATGTTGTAGGTGTTCATAAGGGCCAAATGGGATATCTCCATTGAGGGTTAGTTCATGCATCTGATGACATTTCACAGGGAGCTCAGTTAGGAAGCCTGCTCTATTGGAAATATGCCTCAGTGGTTATAGGCTCAGCCTCCATTAGAGCTAGGTTGGCATGACATCTTCACTGTCTGGCCGACTGGCTACTTTGTCACTTTCTGTTTTGAACAGGTTGCTATGACCTAGTTTATGTCCTGCCGAACGAAACTGCAGAGCTTATTGCTGTGACAGGAAGGGTTCAGTATGACCTCTTGTCACGTTAGGATCTTTGGTTGATAGGCCATTCAATCGTCAGTTGGGGAAACTCATGGTGACAACGGGCTTTGGGATAACTTATGACACTCGATGAAGGGTCCCAGCGAATAGTTGGAGTCTCCCCGACTTAAAAAAGCCTTCGGCGTAACGAAGCATTCGGAGAGAGTCTCGGCGACTAGTGAAGTCTCCGCGACAACAATAAGGATTGGCATAAGATGGGCCTTCGGCATATGGTCTCGGCGACAACAAGGGGTCACACCGATAGTATTTGAAAAGCAAGAGGCCTCGGCAGAAGATGTTGTTTTCAACGAAGGATGGTGGGATCATCGTGAAGTCTCAACGACGCAAAAGGTCTTGCCGATGCAGAATGAGCCCAAAGGGGAACCAACTCAGGAAGAAAGATCCAACAAAGCAGAAGGTCTCACCGACCAACAAAGGGTCTCCCCGACATAAAAGATATCGGTGTAGCTTCCAACCGTTGGAGTAGTTTCCAACCGTTGGAGTAGTTTCTTGCCGACATGAGGGTGTCTCAGCGACAAAAATAGATATCGGTATGACTATGAGCTCGCCATGAGGTCCTGCCGACTTGACAATGTCTCGGCGAAAGGAATGCAGAGCTCAGTGAAGTGGCGTGTGTTCGGGGTGACATCAATCAACTCCTACCGAAGATGAAGGGCTTCGGGGTAACATTTTTGCTTCGATAAAATGTCTCATTGACACACAGATGTCTCACCGAAAGCCGAAGGAGCTCCAGCCCAGAGGAGAAGAGTGAGATCGGGGTAAATGAAATGAGCTCGCCATGAGCCCTCACCGACTGTTCCATGATATGTTGATAGCTGGAGAGACACATAATCGCATCAGTGAGACACTTCCAGTGTCTCACCGAGATGCGATTCTGATTGAAGGAGTTTTGACCACCTACAGAGTCTACATGGAGTAGGCTCAACCAATCATAGAAAGCCAAAGCAAGTCGTGGCAACAAAACCAAGTACCAAGAGTAGGTGATTAACAGAAGGAAAAGAAACATGAGCTCAGTTGCATTCAAAGCAGCTCGACTGAGGGGAATTCAAAGAGGGACACGACACCAGGAAGTGAATGTGGTGGTTGCAGAAAGATCAAGAAGGTTTCCTATGAAGGTAACCTTTCTTCACCGACAAAGGCAGCATGGACACATAGGGTGCAGCATTAAATTCAATAAAAGATCTAAGGAAAGATCTATCTGGGGGCCTGATATTTTTTTGCAAGCCCTAAGGGGCCAACACACTGGTGTATATAAGGCATTTTTTGCCTTTTTGTAGAGTTTGGATTGTGCATTCAAAAGAGTTAGTGATTTTTATCAATCCTTTCTCAACAAAATGTATGTTTTGTAACTCAACTAGAATCTGGAATATAACACAGAGTTTACCTGAGAAGCTACTATTAATGTTTGTATTACTCTCATTTCTGTATTTTAGACTATACAAGTTCTTAGCTATGTTTTTCTAAAAAATCTGTATTCATACCTAAGGTTGTGAAATTCATCTTTCCTTCCTAAGATATGCATGTAGAGCAAGCCTGTTAATAATAGTGTATGAGTTTAAAGGGGTTATGATAAGTAAGTGAAAACGTTGTCTGTTGCTTTCCAGTGTATGTTCTTCCTGTGTCTGTTTCATGATTTCTTATTAACTCGGTGTATCACCATAGGAATAGTTTAGTTTAGTTTCATTGTTTGTATGCATTCCTTCTCTTTTTACCTTCACATAATTGCTAGTTTAGGTGATACCCAAAGGAAGTCAGCCTTCTCCAGAGGTTCATTTCAACTTCAGGTGACCCACAGCCTTGAAATGATCCCATGTTTCACCAGAAAGCTTAGTTCTCATAACTTCACATAGGGTGCATTTCTAGGTGACAACAATAACTCTTGGAGAGGGCCGGTAGTCTAGGAAGATTCACCAAGGTAACCTATCTCGATAGTGTGATGATACTCTTTGTCTATTCCATGAATGTGACCTGTAAGTTGAGTCATCCCTAGCGGTGTTTTGTCACTGGGAGTTTATTTGTTATGTTTTGACATTGTTATGTCGTAATGTGTATATAAGCCACGTAAATGTAATGTTTTATCTTCTTGTTTGTGGACCTGTCATTATCTCCTAGCATGGAGGGAGTGGACCTTTGGGTTCCACGTGGTTGGGAGGAAACCGTGCTATACCTTCCTTGGATATTCATGCAATTTATGCTATGCTTACAGCTGGATTCCAACTACTTCATTGTTCGTGACAATGGATACAGAATGTGTTCATGGATATGGATGTCAATTGTGATGTGATCATTATCCGCTTTGTATATTTACCTCTTGTATAAGAGCGTTCCCATTGTATCATTATTTTGATGTAATGAGATTCATTGAAATCTCACATGATGTAATCTGGACATATTGAGATTCGATTGTATAAAGTTTTGAAAATGGAACATTTATGGCATTAAACTTGTACCAATGTGATATGATATATTGTGTTGAATTTATTTATTATGCTTATGTAACATCGTCTTGGAATCCTTAAGGCAGTTGTGTAATTTAATCTCTTTAAAAAAAAAAAATCGGTTAAATTGTTCTTTACACTTTGTTTTAATGAAAACCAAGGCGGCGCATTATAGAAAATAATTCATAAAAGTAGAACAAGAAGACAAGAACCTTGCACCCATTTCAAAGCATGGGAATGCTGAGATAGTAGGTATGAAGCAATATTTTCCTTTGGAAGGAAATGATATTGAATTAATGACAAAATTAAATATTGAGAAGGTCAAGGATGAATTGATTGTGGAGATTCAAGAGTGGGTTAAAAATCATGTTGAGGTGGTGATGAAAAAAGTGTGTTGTTCATTGTTTTCTAAAGAAGATAGTAGTCATTCAAGGATTGGTCAAACTGAGGTTGGTAAATCTGAAGTTAGTCATTTCATATCAAGGGTTTATAAAACTAATGAAGTAGTAGACATAAGGGAAAATCAACAGATGTGAAAGATGAAAGGTAAGAGTGAGGGGTGTGTTGCTAAGAAGGTAAAAGAGGTATTGCATTCATTGTTTGCACAAGAAGATGTTGATCATTATTTTATGTCAGAAGTTAGTTTGCATGATGAGGCAACAATTGTAGGTGCATCACAACAGATGGAAGGGATAAAAGACAAAGGTAGAGAGGTTAAGGAGGGATTACAAGAGAAAGTGGGAAAATTCAAGCATGCATCAAGAGTAAAGAAGAAGACAGTTCATGACAAGGATGGCAGAGATATGTTTGTAGGTACTCGGGTAGGTTCAACAATGTTTCTAGATGAGGGAAGAAATAGAGAACATCCATTAGGTCAGCTGATGAAGTTGGATCAATATCTAGGTGGCAAAGGGTTCACTAATGAAAAAAACAATGCTAATCTTCAATATCTGATTCAATGGAGGGGATTTCCAGATGAAGTTAATACTTGGAGGTCACAGTATGATGTCATCAAACAAGGTTTTGGTTGTAGCATAGTCCGCAAGGGGACTTGAGTTCTCTTTGTGTTCAAGTGTATGGTGCATGGGCACCTAGTCAAACTTTGTAAATATGGTCAAGTGTGGTATTTTTGGGTGTTTGATTCTTGTGTGGTGTAATAAGGTTTTTCAAATACCACTTGACATGTTTTGTCATGTTTTTGAGTCATTAGGTGATAGGGTGTAAAAATTGTCAATTCTTGAAAATGTTGCCATGTGTAAAAATGCAAAAAATGCAAGAATGGGAAGATGAAGATTCAAATGATGAGGGAAGGTTAGGAGTTAGTTGTTTTTAGTTGGGGAAGGATTATGATATGTGATTATGAAACTAAGAAATAGCCTTGATGTTTTCTTAGCCAATTTAACTGAATAAAGCCATCTTTATAAATTGATTTGTTGAAGAATTTTCAAACACTTGAACATAGTATTCTTTTGAACAATTGTGTTGATATTTTATATTGTATTTTTATCATAATTGTTATTTTGTTCTTGAGCATAGAACCATAAGGAAAAATATTGAAGAGTCTAAACTATTTTAAAGAAGTGATCTTTAATTATTGTTCAATATTATTATATTTTACTCATTTGACAAATAATCAAGAATTTAAAATGTGAGACAAAGTGTCACAAGTTGATGAAATTTTGTTATAATTGTAAACCATATGTGCACAAAAATAGGAGAGTAGTTACTCTCAAGGTTTGAATGCAAAGTACTTGAACAAGTGGCAGTTGTCAATTCCCAAGATGTTACAAGAGCATAACATGGGTGTTCAAAGTCAAGAAAGCATATCCATCCTAGTTGTCTACAAACTTATTGAATTATTATAATTGGGATTCTTTAAAAAGAATTGGTACACATTGGTGAAGGGTTGGAATCTATAATTATCAAATTTGAATACCAAACAATAGACTTTTCCTATGTTTTTTATAATATTTTGCTGCTACAGACTCTTGTACAGCTTGGTACGATCCGAAAGTGCAAGTTTATGAGTTGGAATCGGTAGAGGGATGAGTTAAGCTTCTTTTGGTTTTTGTTTGAGAGTTTTTCATTAATTTTTGAATATTTTATAGAGGTTTTTCTAAAACTAGTCTTGAAACCCTGACTTTGAGGGTTTGAGAGCAAGAAAAATGTAGAACTCTCCATTCCACCATTGAAATCTTGTAAAACTTTGTGGAATGGAGGTAGATTGGGTGTATTTTTTGTTGACCAAGTTGAAGAAGCAGGGGAGGCAGATTTTTTACAGTTTGAGTGATGCCCTAGTGGGTTTTCTTCACGATTTTAAAGCGAAAGTGGTGCATAGAGGTTAGGGTTTGATGAAAAACTCTTGGAAATTTGTTGGAAATGATAGAAAGTGTTTGTGAAAACATTTTTTGACATGATTTGAGGTCTAGTTTAAAGATTTGAATCCAATAGAGTGATAATCTTGTTTCTTGCCTTTACAAACTAGCCTAATTAAGCCATTGATTAAGCGTAGCAGTAGAAAATAATGGGTTGTGTTCCAAAGAAACCCCTTATGATTTTGAGATATCTTTCAAAATGGTGTAATGGGTATCTAAAACTAGTTTTTTTTTGTGTGTAGGAGTTATTTTCTAAAAATTATGGTTTTAAAATAGTGAATTTCCGCTCTTTTAGGCCTATTTTCAAACGTAGCAACAAATTTTTGAGGGGTTTTTTCCAAAGAAATCATACCTGCACTCTTGATATGTTTTTAAAATCCAAAAAGGGTATCTAGATAAGTTTTCAAAATGTGGGTTTGAGTTATTTTCTGAAAGTTATGACAAAAACACCTTGTTTGCTATGTTATAAGCAAGATTGGAGAAATTGTGAGGAAACAATAAGTTAGAGATTTCAAGGTTGAAATATTGTTCAAATTTGGTTGAATTGTGTTTGTTTTGAAAAATTACTCCCTAATCTGCATCACAATCCTCCAGAAGGGAGGGAAGTATCACTCAGGAGAAAAACTTGGTGAAGAAACCGGTAATGAAACCTAATTGAGCTTATATACACACACTCACTAGTGGAATGGTCGAGTCAAGTCATAATGTTTGGGAATCATTAATTTATCCTTTAGCATGTTGTGTTTTCAATAGAAATAATTTTGATATTTTTTAGGAGCATTCTTGGTTTATGTTTAGTGCTTGATGCATGAGAGTACTTCATAATATTATTATGCTTAATTGATAAGGTGTATATACATTGAAGGTATATATATGTATGCATACGCATGTCAACGATAATCCATATGCATGGAGGAATGTGTGCATGAGAGTGCATAGGTAGACGTACCTATGTGGGCTTATGAACGAGTTGCTTATGAGCATGGAGATATCAAAAGGACAATATGATCTGTGTGTGTATATCTACCAATAAGGTAGTTTATGTATGTGATTGTGTTATCAGATGTGTGTGTATATATATATATGATATATACAAATATACATATGTATACATGTATCGATGTATACGCATGTAAAGGAAAATAGAAATGCCATACAGATACGTCAACATATGTATGCATACGCGTACATGCATATTGATATATATAAGAATTTATATATATATACAAATGATATGATATATGAATGTTAACTTGATCTTATTCATTTGAATATCAAATGTATACATATTTAACTGACATGGAATATATATATAAATGAATATATATGTATATTAGAATATATATACATATAGAGCATTGAGGCTATTTATTGATACATATATGTACATGTATATATATGCATATACATATATATATTTATATATATCTACATAAGGTAATTAAGGCTGATTTGTATATATATTATGTAAATGAATTGAAGGTCAATTTATACAAAGTATAAAGGCCGATACATTCAAGTTTATGCATTAGTCGATGAAAGGAAAATATGGTGCACTATATTATGGCACTCAAGCAAATGTAAAGGTGTACATATCATTTCAATACTAAATGATAATGAATTGTGTGAGACTTTAGACTGTTGTAAGTTAAAAAACTAAAAAATGTTAACGTAGACTCAACGTACCAAGTCAAAATGTAGATGTAAATGTAAAGAGTCGAATCATACCTTGTGTCAACTATTTGGCTTTGACTGAGTTGACTATAAATGTGTTGCAAATATGTGTGAGACCATTTCAAATAATAAATCGTGGGCCTTGTGAATAGGGAACAAGATGTAACTTGGCACCATGATATGAATTAGTTGAGTGTTGTAGAATTATATTATGCTTGAAACTGACTAGTTGTGTTACAGCATGTGCTTTTTGAATATATCAAATTGTTGTGTTGATCATTAGATCAATTTGTTGTGTTAAATCGATGACTATCCTCATGCAAATTCACCACCTTTCTTCTTATAAGTTGAGTTGATTTTTAATGATTGAGAAATGATAAGCTATGAACCTTATTTGTAGCCTTGTGCAGTTGATTCTTGTGTATAAATATGGGTTGATCATACCTTATTATTCACACTTTTCCATATGCAACAATACACTGTTGTTCTGCTATAGTTTTCAATTGAGTGATTATTATTTTTGTTGAGAGCCTTTGGTGACTGAGTTTTAGTGAGGTTAAGTGAAGGAAGGTTGATTTCTAAGTTGTTAGCAAGAGGAGGGCAAGCTAGGAAGCTCTATAGTCAATTGGATTAAGTGTTTGACAGGAATGGAGTACTATCTTATTCTATTTTATCTTCAAATCTGAAAGATTACTATCTTGATTGTGTATTGTTGAATTGCATTAGATTGCTTATATTAGAGAAAAGTTTATTTTCTTATATTAGAGAAAAGTCTATTTTCTTATATTAGAGAAAAGTCTATTTTCTTATATTAGAGAAAAGTCTATTTTCTTATATTAGAGAAAAGTCTATTTTCTTATATTAGAGAAAAGTCTATTTTCTTATATTAGAGAAAAGTCTATTTTCTTATAAAAGAGGAAAGATTGTGATTGATGTGTTTTTCCATATAAGTGCTTGTATTTACTTCCTATTAAGGAGAGTTTGTTGACGTCATTAGTATTATATACTTGGAATGACGAATTTGGAATAACTTGTTAAGATATGGTTATATGGACTTGGATAGCTTATGAGTTAAATCCTAGGGTTAGGTTATCCATTGAAGGGAGGGTAACTTATACTTTTGCTTATGTTCATTTGGTAGAAATTTTATCTAGAGTTTTGGAAAAGGGAAAAGGTCAAAGTGGAGGTTAGGATTACCTATTGAAGGTTTACCTATGCATAAATATAATGGTCTAAAGTAGAACGAGCTAGGGTAGTGAATGTGAATAGGATGACTATCACTCAAAGTACTGAGTGAGAATACTTTGGCCAAAGTAGTGTGTTTTCCTTTGGCTCCACTGTCAGTTCACCATGTCCCATGTATGCATGCTAGATCAAGATAGTAAGGTCTACAAGTTCTAGTTATGTAGGACACATCACTAAGCTCACTAAGGTTAATGTTACAAGATTTCTTCACCAATCTCTTCATTAAAGGGTAGGGCCATCTATCCATTGATAGATGTGCGAGGGACCACATATGAGTCTATGGTTGGCAGAAAAGTGCTTGAATGATGCTTCTCCTCCACAACTGGTGATCAAGTTTTGTAGAAGATTCTTGGACCATCTATATCTATTGCTTTGAAGCTTGGTTGAGCTATGTATGTAACTATCTACAATCTTGGAATATTGTATCATGATGATTATTGTATTGGAAATGAAATCAAAGTTGATTATTGTTATGACATCTATGTTCATTTGTTCTCTATTAAGAAAATAAAAAATTTATTGCAATGGTTTGGAAACATAGTTTATTACTTGAAAGTGAAAACTTAGGAAATTTACTTGTGAGGATAGTTGGCATGTTACAAGCATACACTACTTTGGCCAAAGTATTCTCACTTAGTACTTCAAGTGATAGTCATCCTATTCACATTCACTACCCTAGCATGTTCTACTTTAGACCATTATATCTATGCATAGGTGAACCTTCAACAGGTAATCCTCACCTCCGGTTTGATCTATTCCCTTTTCCAAAACTAGGTACCATCTCTACCAAATGAACATAAGCAAAAGCATAAGTTACCCTCCTTTCAATGGATAACCTAACCCTAGGATTTAACTCATAAGCTATCTAAGTCCATAAAACCATAACTTAACAAGTTATCCCAAATTCGTCATTCCTAGTATATAATACTATATATGTCAATAAACTCTCCTTAATAGGAAGTAAATACAAGCACTTATATGGAAAACACATCAATCACAATCTTTCCTCTTTTATAAGCAAATAGAATTTTCTCTATTATAAACAAACTAGTGTAATTCACAAACACACAAACAAGATAGTAATCTTTCATATTTAAAGATAAATCAGAATAAGAATAGTATTCCATGCCTATCAACACTTTATCCAATCAGCTCTAGAACTTCCTAGCTTGGTCTCCTCTTGCTATCAACTTAGATTTCAACCTTCCTTCACTTAACCTCACTAAAACTCTCTTACCAAAGCTCTCAGAAAAAGTAACAATCACTTAAATGACAACTACAACAAAATGACAACATAATGTTGCATGTAAAAGTATATGAAAAGAGGTGAGATTGACCCATATTTATACACAAGAATCAACTTCATAAGGCTACAATTAAGGTTCATAGTTTGCCACTTCTCATCCATTTAAATTCCGCTCAACTTATAAGAAGAAAGGTGGTGAATTCACATGAAGATAGTCATCGATTCATCACAACAAGTTGATCCAATGGTCAACACAGTAGGTTTGACATATTCAAAATAGCACATGTTTTAACACAACAAATCAGTTTCAAGCTTGTAAGACTTCTAAAGCATTAAGATAATTCATATCATGGCGCCAAGTTTGCAGCTTACTCCCTATTCACAAGGCCCATGATTTAGAATTTGAAATGGTCTATCACAGATTTTCTGCATATGTACAGTAGACTAAGTCAAAACCAAGTAGTCAACACATAGTATGATTTGACCCTTAAATGCATTTATATCTACATTTTGACTTGGTACATTGTAATACGTTGCATTATATTTCAATTCAATAACTCACATAGTAGATTAAAGCCTCACGTATTTTATTATCATTTAATCTGAAATGATATATACACCCTTTCATTCACTTGAGCGCTATTATATAATGTGTTATATTTCCATTCATCGAACGAAGCATAAAATTGTATGAATCAACCTTTATACTTTGCATAATATATGTATAAATTGGCCTTTAATACTTTCTATATATATAAATATATGTATCTACATATATATACATGTACATATATATATATATATATATATCAATATGCATGTATATATGTATATATATATATATATATATATATATATATATAACTATATATATATATATATATATATATTGATGATAGCCTCAAAGCTATATATATATATCAATATGCATGTATACATATGTATACATATGTCGACGTATCCGTATGGGAATTTCCATAAATTCCATTACATACATTTATATTGATACATGTATACATAAATGTATATATGTATATATCATATATATATATATACATTTTGTAATACAATCACATACATAAACAATCACTAACTTATTGGTAGTTATATATACATGTGGCATATATATACACACACACACACACACATGTCATATTGTCCTCTCAATATCTCTATACTCATAAGCAGACCGTTCATAAGCACACATAGGTACGTCTACCTATGCACTCTCATGTATACGTTCCTTCAAGCATATGGATTATTGTCGACATACGTATTCATACATATATATACCTTCAACGTATGTACACTTCATCAAGCATAGTAATATAATGAAGTAATATCATGCATCAAACACTAAACATAAACCAAGAATGCTCCTAATAAAAATCACACTCCTTTCTATTGCAAACACATCATGCTAAAGGATAACTTACCAATTCCCAAACTCTATGACTTGAATCAACCATTCTACTAGTGAGTGTGTGTGTATAAGCTCAATTAGGTTTCGTTACCGGTTACTTCACCAAGTTCTTCTCCTGAGTGATACTTCCCCTCCCTTCCATAGGATTGATTTTGAACCTACATCCAACTTAACACATGTACATGGTAGTTAGTTGTTCATCAATACAAAAATTTGCATTATCCTTTCATAGTTAGAATATGCAATTTAATAACCATTCATTTCCATATATGCATTCCATCACATAACATTAAATCAAATAACATTCATTCATAATTCATTGATAACAAAGCGTAAGCACATATATTTCCATTCAAAATTCCAAATACATTCACACATGCAATAATTTACCCTATCATAGTAATAGTAATTAGGTATACACACAATGGGGTGTGACAACTAGAAAAAATAAGGATGACAAGGAGGTAGTGGTAAGCTCCCTTAATAGGAAATGTGGGCTCAAAGAACACAAGCATGCTCTCAAAATGGATGAGAGGACTAGAGGATGAAGGATAAGAAGATTTAGGACAATAATGAATGGAGAGGGAGGATGGATGATCATCATACTGCAATGATATGAGAAACCTAGATTTGATATTGTACTTGACATTATGCACCAAGGTATAAGGAACCAAGATGACAATGTGCCAAATACATGATCAAAAAGGTCAAGTGCAAACATATGCCTTATAATATATCAAGACCAGGAAATTCAATGACGGAGATTGGTCATTGGTTTATGATTCAAGGTATAAGGACCATAAGGAAAGATTACAGACATAGTGGCTTGGACATTATGAAATTAAACATGTCTTTCTAAATGGAGCAATACAAATAACTATAATAGATTCAGTCAAATTCTCCTTAATGGTCAATGGACATAAAGCTTTACAAAAATCCATTAGATAAGGAAGAATTTCTACACTATCTATAACAATAGTTTATACCATACATAGATTCAACATTAATTGC
>VDFB02168118.1:212688467-212732300 GCA_007258455.2 Sequoia sempervirens
TCGGTGCTACCCCATATTCACTTGTCTTTGGATCTGAAGCCATTTTACCTATTGAGGTCGAGATTCCATCCCTAAGGGTATCACTGAAGGGCCACATTGATGATGAAGAGTACCGAGTGTCAAGACTCCATGAGTTAGAATTCCTAGATGAGTGTAGACATAAGGCACTGGACCATCTCCAAGCATATCAGAACCGCCTTCGTCGTAGCTATAACAGGAGGGTTTTAAACAGAAATTTTGACATTGGGGACTTGGTTTTAATGGAGAACCCAAAGAATCAAGCAGAAAGAGACAAACCAGGAAAGTTTGAACCTAATTGGTTGGGACCTTATGTTGTTACAGAAGCTTTTGGATCAGGAGCGTACCAACTCTCTACTCCTGGAGGTGAACCATTGTCCTCACCAATCAATAGTATACATCTGAAGAAGTTCTACGCATAGCTTCTGGGAGCCTTTGTCTTATTTAGCAAAAATACAAAAAAATTAGAAAATCAAAAAAATCGTTATCAAGGTGAAAACCTGGCAAACAGGCATCTTGATAACACCAAAAAAATTAGTTAATATGGAAAATAGTAAAGACAAATCAATTGTCCAATGGTGAAAACCACTTCGGTGGCGCTTTGGATAGGTACCATGGTGAAAACCTGGCAAATAGGCGCCATGTGTACTCAACCCTACTCCTTTGTCTACTATTATTCTAATCTATCTTGTACATAGCCCACTTTCCTGTACATAGTCTCTACCGTGTATATAGCCCACATCCGTGTACATAGTCTACTATCCTGTACATATCCCTTACCTTTTGTGTCCATCACTTGTATATATCATTCCTAATAAGTGGTAGTCTTTTCCATAGCTTGGAACGATTGACATCGAGAGCATTTCATATCCCCCATCTCACTCTATTCATAATCAATTGGTCTTATACTCGACTGGGGGCAAACACTTGACGTGCGTCATATTGATTCTTACATTGGCTATGTGGAAGACGAAACATCATGGAAAATCCACGAACATCACAAAATGACTTGAGAAAACACAAAAGCATTAAAAAGACAAAAATAAATAAAAAATCACAACATTTCAAAAATCCAAAAATAGAGTCAGAGTCAGTCGCACTTGTCAGTCTTTGTCATTTGTCGAACTACGTTGCCTCTGCGACTGGACGTAGGCAAGGCCATCTGCTGATGTGCCCTCGAGACATTAGGTCAGTCCATTTAGGTTTGTCTGTACAAAGTCATGCGTCAATCCATATGTCTATATAACAAGGTCATTGGTAGTGTCGAACTACGAGGTCTCTGCGTGTACAACGTAGGGCCATCACACGATGAGCCCCTCAGGCCGCGAGACCAAAGCGTCGTACCCATTAGGGTTCGGCTTCGTTCATTTTCACACATGTCTTCTATTTGTAGTCGTACTTTGTCTACTATAGTCAAGTCAACTATGAGGTCTTTATGCGCAGGCTAACATGCAAGGCCAGCCACGATGAGCCTCGAAAATACACTCATAGGGTCGGGCCTCTTTTAGGGTTTTATTCGCCGCTACATGCGCTTATTTATCCACACGGCCATATCGTGTCATGCATTAACTGTGAACAAGCAAGGGGCCGTCTCGAAGCCATATCAAACAACTTGCCAAACAAACAATTCAAACATCAACCAACTGGCCCGCTACGGAAACCAGACGTTATCAAAACAATCAACCTATGTCTTTATTCTGTGATAGCCCTTCCTCGCATAATCGCATTGCTAAGTCAAACAATCAAACATAGCCTTACACAAAGCTACTCATCAATCCAAGATCCGACCAACGCCTTATAACGATACATGTCTTCAAACCAAAGCTTTGTCATACCTTATACGAGAAGGTCATAACATCGAAACCGCACTCACAGTCTTATCCGGTATGTGTATCTCCTGACATTAGGCTCTATCAATCAATCCTTTTATCAATCAAACAAATCAAACAAACAAATCATGTTTTGGAAAATATTTTACTGGCTTTTTGACTCTATGGCTTATTTATCTTATCATTTATCTTGAATTGATGACTGGGATTCATGTTACTAGCTTTCTCAAGGATGTACCATGAAGGATTTAGAGAAGCAACGATGTATCAGAACTCTATTTTCTTTGAAGCATCCGCCGACTATCTTTTCTAATTTGATTTTGAGTCATGTTACTAGTTTCAAGGATGTCCCATGTAGGATTTAGAGGAGCTGGCGATGTCTCATGACCTCGGGTTTTTCTTTTTGTTTGTTGTCCGGTTTGTCCCCTGACAAAAAGACTGGGGCAACTTGTGTCCTTAGTATGAGTTAGTGACAATCCTTGTCTGTGACTGTCTGTTATTAGCAAGTGGATGACCTTGCACACCTTGATTTATGTCATATCCTGGTGTTTGTCTCCATTTGTATTAGTCCTGCCCAATGATGATAAAGTGCAATACCTTTTGTGATATAGCGAAACATCGAAGATTGTTAATACTAACATCTATCTCCTGTCTTTCGTTCTTTCTCGATCTTTCTTTTTTCACTAACATTTCTTCTTTTCTACATCTTCACCACCCGTATCTATTTTCTTCTATCCTTTTTTCTTTCATCTTTTAGTTCTCTCATCAATTTCGAGAGCACACTCATGTTCTTTGAACATGCCTATCCTCCCGAGGGGGCATACCTTCACCTGTTCTAATCCGGAGCTTGACTGGGGTATATTTTTATCGACTTTCTTTGACACAAAGCCGAAACGACATTGTATCAAAGAGGGGCAAATGTAGACACCGAAATATGGTTTTTAGCCTGCGGCTTCTATATTCATCATATTTCGTATTCTTCATGGTCATGATTAAATAATGTCAATTATTTAATTAATTCATCTTCTAGTAATTCTTCTATTAATTAAATAATCTTAATTATTTAATTAATTCATACTTTTCTGTATTCTACTTGATTAATTAAATAAACGCTTGTTATTTAATTATGTTACTAATTAACCTTATTCTTCCAGTTAAATTAAATAAATCATTATTTAATTTATTCTTTATCATATTTCAACTATAATTAAATAAATTCTTAATTTATTTAATTATTCATTTTGAGTCCTTTCATCACTTAGTTAAATAAATATTATTTATTTAATTATCCTTCAAATATTGTCTCTTGAATTAAATGAATTATTTAATTCATTAAGTCTATTTTAACACATTCTTCTATATTTTAGATAATTATGTGAGTTATCTAAGTATTCACTTTTACTCAACTCGACATCTATTTTAATCGTTCAGTTAACTATTGATTTAATGTCTGAGTGGCGTCTTCGAGTAATCTCTTCGTCTAATCATGCAATCGCCCACTTCTAACTCAATTGCGTGTACATGCGGATTAATTAAATATTCTTATTTAATTAATTAAGTGTTGTGCGTGCATTCGAACAGAGAGTTGCTTTAATCAATCTTTATCTTTGTCATGCAAAGATATTTCTTATGTTTTTGAATACCGAACTAAAGATTAAATCATTTATTTAATCTTTAATTCTATTTTCTAATTCGAATCACTTATGTCACTTCTATCAGTTATCTGAATGCATGTCCAATCTCTCAATCTCAATCATCTATTGATCTTTCAATCTTGACCTGTCATTCGAATAATCAATTTTCTATAAATTGATTTGTCATTCTTCATTCCAATCTCTCTCGCGAAATCTTATGACTTTTGAGAGCACTTTTGTCTTGAATCTTCGATATTTTTCTAATCTTTATCAATAGGCTATACTTGCATGAACTTGAAAATCTGAGGGCAATTATACTACACAAGCAAAATGGAAAAGGGCAATCGAGATGATTCATGGAAATACGTTTGGAATTGGTGAGATTGTTTCAGTTTTAATTACGTTTTTACTTTCCCATGTTCTTCGTTGCTTAACGTATGAATTTGCATTCTAGATTTAGTATTTGTATTGCATGTGTGCTTCTAACGATCTAATCTTCCTTGTTGTCTATTGTGCAAAAGCTTGTTTCATTTTTCAGACGTTACATTTTCCTATCTTCCAACAAGTTGGACAACTAGACTATTTCCTTCGTCTCACAGAGTATAATGAAGTAATGACACAAAAACTCACCAATACATTGTAGAATGATGAGACCACAATCAAAGGTTTGAGAGTGGATGCTTTAGAAGCAACAATTGTAGAAGTTTCTAGATTGCCCACGATGAGAGAAAAAATTCTAGTGTGGTTTGATGCAATCACAACACAAAATGAACTTATACAACTAGAAGACGAATTTTACTACTTGAAACAAGGTACTAAAATACTCTCTACCATGGTTATGGGAATTTGTTGAAGCTTCATACATAGTTAAATATTTAACCTATGATGGCAAGCAGTCTCTTTTGTATAAAGTACATTTTAAACTTCTGAGTCACCTACACCGTTAAAGGCTGGTGAATGTCCCCAAATTCTTGTATAATTTATTGAAATGAATGTTTGTGTAATATAGAAGAAAGAGGAATAAATTTTCTTTGTCCCATTACTGCTTAGTCACCTTGTTGACTAAAATAAGTCTCAGAATTCAATACCCTAATACATGTTTTGGGAAAATTTTCTTCTTGTAACAATATTAATGAAATACTTGTGAGGTCAAGGTTGGAGGAAACAAACAAGGCTCAAGAAGTGAATGAGTCATCTACAACTACTAAAAAGGAACATGTGTCATCTTCCTCATGCATTGCATCACCTACTCACGACATAGATGAACAATCAGAGCCTGAAATGCAAGAAACCTAACCCACAACTTTTGAGGAGCAACTCATAACACCTACAAAATTGGAAACCCCTACTTCCACCAAAAACCCTTCCAAGCCCAAGCAACACAAAAGAAAAAGTATAGTTGTGCTTCTTCTACACCCAAAAAGAGGCAAAGAAGGTTGGTGCAACCAAAAAGACAATCACACCATCTTAAGAAAAAAGGACCTGCAAAAGGAAAGGCCAAGCCTCAAAAAGAAAAGGTTGTTATAGTGGAGTCTGAAACAGACCCACAAGAAGAAACTTTTCCTAGTGATCAACAACAATCAAAGAGTTCACATTTTTTTTATTTGACCACTAGCTCATATTCTAAATTTGAAGTTTTGTTCACAACAAGAAAGAAGCATAGACCTCAGAATAGTCTAGTTGCTGAAGAAGAATTTGCTTCACCAACTAAGACTGATGAAGAAATATTTTTGGAAAATGAGAATGAATTATTTCTAAAAAGAAAATATGAAAGTAAGGAGTTGCATGCAACTCAGTAGAGAATAAAATAATTTGAAGAATAGATCAAGGGATACTGACAAAGGAAGAATGGGTTGGATAAAAGGGTTAAGGAATTGGAGAAATGGTTGCATGCTTTTTAGCATTAAGGAGTAGGTTTGGAGAAATTGGCATAGTTGGCCATTATTAAAATTAAAAAGTAAACTCCACAACCTAAGATTTAAAATGAAGCTCCAATGTTTCCTAAGACTTCTATCATGGTTAACCTTGAAATTAAATTATAGAAAATAGTAGAAGAATTCTCTCAATCAAAAAATAATTGGAATAAAGAAAAATTTGATTTGATAGCAACACACACTAGAGATAATAAGAAGGATGCAAAGATTAAAAGACTATGGGTGAAAATGGAAGAAGTGGTTGATATAACAGTTCAACATTTGAAATGTAGACCTCCTACTAGGGTTTACACCCTATTTATGCAGGAGAAATTTTTTAAATTTTTAAGTTTATCTAGCTAATCAGTCACCTTCCAGTTTCCCTATATTCACCTACATTATTCTTAGAAGCCTACCAACAGGCCACACCAGATATGCAAGATCAATTGTGCAAATTTTATTTGCATAATTTGGACATTCCCTATGACATTGTCTAGAACCCACTTATCTTTGTGGGAGATGTTCAAATAAAGGTATTCAGAATGAACATCAAAGAGGACAACTACAATGAGATTATCATGAAAAGGAGAAGTCATTTCCCCTCTATATTAGAGTAGAGGCAGAGCATCTGCAAGGGGTGGTGGAGGAATGGATTAATCTTATGGATAGATAGTGGGTGGAGAGGAATATTTTGGAATGTAGGGAACCGGATTATAAAATATTTCAATAATTAGCAATGTAAGAACAAGGAGAGAAGCACTTGCCTTCTCACAAGATAGATGGAAGGAGTTAACACAAGAGCTAAAAAAGAATGAACCTCGTTATGTCTTCAATTACTTAGCAACAGTTAAAATATCCACAAGTATATAGCAACCTCCCTTCAACATCATATTACCTGGTTCCCTCTAATGTTTCATCCTCCCCTTCTTTTGTTTACAATTCTATATTGGACATGAAGAAAGGAGGAAATAGGGGTAGTCGAGCAAGCCAAATGGGAGAGGATATTGGAGTAGAAGGGATTCTACCTGAAGCAGGGTGAAGGGGTCACTAATGCAATGGAATACAAGGAAATTACATTACAATACAACCAGAGACCTTGAACTGCTTTAGGACAAACAAAGAGCCAAGTTGGGGGTAATGATGAGCCCTATAAATGTCTTGTTTTCCTTGCCTTAGTTCCATAATTTTTATCATAATTCTCTAAAGTTTCAAAGACATTTCCAAACCTTTTCATATATTATAAGTATTTAAAAGCATTGAAGATGATATATTATATTAATGAATGATTGTGTGATCTTTGAATGCCTATGGAATTTAGTCTAGAGTTTTATGATTAATTATAGTTTTTAATGATGAAAAAATCCTTTGGAAGAAACTAACCCCTGCAACAATGGATTTTTCAACCCACAAAAAAAATATTTTCAACCTATAGTAGAAGGATGTCGATCTATTATAGTTAGAGGAGGTGATCAACTTCAACACATGCATTCTTCTTGAAGTTGATGCAGACGATGTAAAGGGAGTGTGGACATGATTATTCATGGATCACTCTGTATTTTCACTTTATGCTATTAATTGAATCATGGAAGAAAGGGGAGACTTGTACTAATAGTGATTAGCTACTTGCAATAAGTTATGCCCTAATTAAGCATGTCTTTAGTTATAACCATCTTCTTAATTATTGAAGGGTCCTAATAAAACTCTTACACTCTTATCTCTAGTAGTTTTTATTTACTGTTGAAATAAGACTTGGTCCTCTTCTTATATTTTTGGGAGAGTTGACAATTATTTATCGTTTATTTTTAGTCCAAGAATAAAAGGACTCTTACAAATCCTATATTTATGTTTGATCTTGTGAGAGACCAAGCTAGCTAGATTTCTGTATGAAGTAGATCTAAATATAAATCTTGTTATCAAATACTCTATTTTTAGCTTTTGTATGTTCAACTTGAAATAAAGAAGAATACACCAATTTCGATGAATCTCTGAGTTAAGATTTGAAGAAAGACATTGTGGATTGCAACAACTTAAGCAAGGGCCACTTGAGGTATTGCAAAATCCATATTAGTTTAGATTATTAGTTAAATTTTGAATTATATTTTTTAATTTAAATTATGTTTAATTGCTAAATAAACAATTAAATATTATCAAATCATGCTATAGCATATAGGTTTATTAAGTTACAGTTTGTGTGGGAATAGTTCCCTGTAGCAGTCATTATAGTTACTTACAACAATTAGTATTACTTAGTTATATTTTTATGATGGAGTTATTTCAATTGGTTGTCTATCATTAGAATTTCTTCTGTTACTTTTTTTATACTCAATTGATTAGGAAGGTTTAGAATTCTCAGTTGCACATATAGTGTCAGCATCATCTCAAGATTACGATTCCTTGGTTGACAATTTAAATGAAGCACCTCTAGGACAATGTATTTCTTGATTTGGGATTTGTAGGTTCGTTAAATTGTATGCATATTATCTATACAAATTGATTGGACATAGGGGAAGCTCTATAGTGGTGGTACCTATTGTGATACCAAGTGGCAACCTCAAACTTGGTGTACCCTATCATAGGTATAGGGTACACTATGTAGGAAAAGTATGACTTGTGAAAAAAAACATAAAGAACTTTTATTTTTATTTTTTTAATTTATAAATTTTAAAAAAATATTTTTAAAAAATGGATTATAATGTTTTGCTCATTGAACCATATTAATGGCATATGCCTACACAATAATGATGACATGGTCATACAATTTTACAAATGGTTGTATAAACTTAATGTTGGAAGCCAAAAAATTCTAAAGGCTTGGGGCAAAGCGCTTCAAATTTGATGATTTGATAGTCAATCTTAAGGTTCTTAGGCCTCTTGGACTCAATGTCAGGGTCTGTTTTGACCCAAAATTTTCCAAAATTGTAGCTACTTTTTGGATCTGACAACCCCCTCCCAATTTCAAACCCTTGTAGGTTTGGCTTCACATACATCCAATTTAGACAAAACAAAAGGCAATCTAATTTTCTTGGACTGCACTAACAAGCTCCAAATTGAACTTGCAATTCAAAGCCACAAAAAGGAACCCCCTTAAAATCTTGTATTTCTATCAATTTTTTTTTATTCTCCTAGTCATCAATCAATGCAAGATAAAAGCATACTCAACTTTTTTAGACCCACCAAGATTTGTGACCTAGAAAAATATCAAACACAAATCACTCTCAAATTTGGGAAGGAGATTTATAGATTTGAAGCTCTTATACCATGTTAGAGTTACTCAAGAACTCAAGCTCTCAAGATCACCTACAACACCAAAATAACACTCTACAAGAGAGAAAATAAAGAGCATAAATTTTCCAATAATAGATGAAAATATATTAGATCAAATGTGATCATTGACCATGTCTATGCATTGCAAAATGTACATATGAGACCTTCCTTATATAGAGAAGGTTGAGAGATAGGACTAACTAGGATGATGACAAGTGTCTTAATCCTATGTCATTTGATAACTAAGGATAATATAACATCTACAAGAAACTTCTAGAAATATTCCTAACTCCCTAACTAAACATAACATGTGAACATGTGCATGAAAAAGACCTAACTAGGAACTAGTTAGATAATGTATCTTATTCGCACTACAAAGGGAGAAATTGGATAGGAAATACCTTGTTCACACCAATAAAGAGATAACTAGAAGTAATTAATACAAATATTAAGGTGAAGTATGCTACAAGTGCTTAATCTAATTACAATTAGGAAGATAGAATATTAGGAGCATAACACATGTTGTGGGTCATACACTACACACTTTCTTGGTTAAAATGGTGCTACATGGACCCTATGTTGTGCATAAATCATAGATTGTATGCCAACTTAGTAACAACTCCATGAATATTACATAAAATCAAGTCCTTCTAGAACTCTTTATGCACACTTTATTCTTCTTGATGTCAGAGTTGGCAAGATCTTTGCCTGAATTCTAGCATCAATAAGTTTATGAGATTGAGAAATGGGAAATGCAATGCAAGAGCTATATATTGCATGATTAGAAGTGTGTACATATAGGATGATGAGTTTGAGTCACTGTAGGAGTGCTCAACTCAAGGTGGCAACAAAGTTCCACCAAGTGGCAAATGAGGAATGTGCCACAACTTTGAAGAGTTCAACTACCTCTTCAAGTGACACATCATCACATAAGGTGGCATAATACATAAAGTAAAATAAATAATTAAATAATAACTATTTTACTCTAACACCCCCTGAAGCTTAGATCAAGTGGGTTCTAGAAACTAGGCCCGATGAGGTACCCATGTATAATGAAACTCTCCCAAAAGGTGGAGAAAGGTAGAAAACCCTATGGGAAAAAACTACACTCCAAAATGAAGATGATAACAAGAAAGTACAATGAAGAGAGACTAATAAGCCTCCCAAAAGATGATGAATTGCTCCTTATGATCTTTTACTAGAAATAACCTTTGGATGCTCTCAGTAAGCACCTCTAAATTTTAATGTAGCAGGGGATAGTGGAGGAGATGAACTATCCATACTAGAAGTGGAAGAATGAATATGCAAGTATGAATTTGATGGAGCAAAATATGAAAATGTGTAAACATGAGAGAGTTGATCAAGCTCAACCATTGCAAAAATCTCTCTGTTTGACAGTCTCAAATTGTCACTAAAGTTGATGTAGACTCAAATACCTTTCCAGATTTTGTAAGTTGATAAATGGAAAGAAATTTGTTTTCCAATTCAAGAACAAACAAGACATTAGGAATACTTTGATTGCATACAAGTCAATTGTACCTTGACCACAAACACATATGAAAGTGTTATTAGCTACTTGTACTCTGTTTACATTAGAAGGATAAAAGGACATGTACTCTTTTGGATAAGGAGACATATAATGCCATGCTCTTGAATCAATAACCCATTTATCAATCTTTAAATCTGTAGTAGCCATTAGTACTTTTCCTTTAGATGTTGAAATGGATGAATATTCTTTGATGGAGATAGGAACGCCTTGTTTCTCAAGTAGATTTTCAATGTGATACATATTCTTCTTCATAAATTTGTCTTCAATATGCCTAGTTTTCTTGCAGAAAGCACACTTCACTTTTTGTGTTTTACCATTTTTTATTTCTTTGTCCTTTTGTTTTGTTGCAACAAGAACTTATATGGCTTTGAATTTTTCATTGTACCCATCTGAATCATTTTGTCTTGCTCCTTTGTGAGAGAAACAACAAAATTTGAGAGTGATAGCATAGTATACCGTGCACCAAAGGCATTCTTTGTTGCATGGAAAGTAGAAACAAATATTGAATATTGAGGGCCCAATTTTGACAAGATGCTTGGGACCAATTATTCATCCTATTTTTCAATTCTACTTTGTTTGAGTTGAAATCTTAGAAGATTTAATTTATTGAAGAACTCTTGTATTGTGTTGAAATCTTGTTGATTGAGACTTAACAATTCATTTTCCAATTGATGTCCCCTCATGGAATCTTGCCTACCAAACAAATTTTCTAATGTTGTCCATGCATCATTAGGTGTTGTGGTAGAATTAATGTGAAGAGAAGACTAGTAGAAATGAATGTACACAATTTATCATAGGCTTCATCATTTCAATTTTTCCACTTTCATTTCTCATTTGCTCCTATAGGTTCAGGTTCCAAACCCATAGTGACATGATGCAATCCTAGTTTCTTGAGTTTTATCTCCATTGATTTATTCCATTCATATAAGTTAAATGGAGTTAGGATATGTCTATATTGAAAAATAATACACAAGACAATCCCCTTGGTTATGACTTTGATCCCCCCTAAATTTTGGGACTTTATAAGTTTTAACTTGCATATAACAATTTTAAAGTAACGAATAATGACACTTTATAAATGAGTGTCATATCATTTCCAATGAAATGGGCAAGTGATATTCACTTTTACAAAATCATTACTCAATGTGAATAGCTAATCAAAATATAGAATAATCATTTATGCTCAATTTTGCATTTAGAAACTAAAGTTTACCTTTTACAAGAGGAGACAAAAAAATTGTGTTTAACAACACAATTTTACATCGTCCCAATGCTAGTTTTTTTGGTTCAAAAGAACTTTCCGATGACAATTCACAATTGAAAATTCGATCTTCCGATTGAAAGACCCCTCCTTTTACAAATATTTGAAGATTACAATGATAACTTAGTAAAAAATGCTAGTATTGACTACTGGCAGTAATTTAAAATGTTTAAACAATTATATTACAATAAATGCTAACATCATGGCTTAAACAAATAGAAAAGAAAATAAGGGTCTTTGCAACCAACGTGAACAAAAATACTGCAGAGAAAAAGTCAAAGCAAGCTTTGTGGAAAAGTGTTGTTGTGAGAGGGTCAATTGGAGGTCACGATCTATTGAAGGGATCACGTTGTTGCCGTATAGAGAACGTTTAGAGGGACCCACATCATCCAGTGATTTCTCCTGTTTCTACTTCGACTAATATTCAAGCTTCTTATTTTTCTTCACTGCGAGAAATGCCTGTTGATGATAAAACAACTGGTAAACATGGATCTCCTGTTCAATCATCTGAAACATGTATTTCCTCTGTTGTTTTCAGTGGCCGCTGAATTTACAAAATTTGTTTAAATAGTAAGAGCATATTATGTTCAAGTAATTAAAAATATAAAACAATGCGATGGAAATATAGAAAATTTTGTGTGATTGCCCTTACATCAAATATGTCTTACATTTCTCCTACATTTATGAATAGTCCTAACTGACTGGGTTTTTAAATTATGTTTAGAGATTTTCTCAACCATAACCATATGTTGATTTAAAAATAAATTAATATTAATTAGGGAAAAAAAACATTTTGAAATAAGAAAGCAGCACAATCCACACTACTTGGAGTGCATGTCCACCATTACACACAATATTTTTGACAGGAAATTTACATAACTTTAGGGATCTCTGAAAATTTCCCAAGTATGATCTATCTTAAAAAAATTGGTGTTTGGAGGAAATGATATGACACATTTTATTTTTATCTCAAATAAACATGAGAAAGTTGTTAATTTTTTTATTTTTTATTTTTTGGTATTTAAGAATAATTTTTAGCAAAATTTTGGTTTTTTTTGGTTTGAATATCTTGTAAATCAATATGTACACTTATGCAAAGGGAAATAAACATTTTTAGGTATTAATTGAGGTTAATTAAGTAAATATGTATTTAATTATGTATAATAGTTTAATTAATTAATTTTGATTCAAGTTTAATATATTAAATTAATTATAATAATTATTTAAAAAAAAAAGTATAATGAGGAGTTTTAGTTCTATGATCAAAGAATAATATGTATAATTATAGTTATGCTAAACTTGATACATCTTCACTTTTTTTTTTTATACCTAAAGATTGGTAGTATTTAAGAATATGTTTGAAAGATTTCTCTTACTATTAGAAGTGGACATGTTCTCTTAGGTCATCCCCCTCCCTTAAAATGAGTAAAAAATAGTAGATACCACTCTTTAGTCATTACTTTAAATAAGATGATTTTGTAGATCTAGATTCATTTTATTACAACACTTGAAGTGTCTTCTTCCCTAAATATAAATAATAAACACTTGGATGATCAAATGAATGTAACTAAATACCTTTAAATACATAATTATATAGAAATAGATTATACAAATACTTCTTTGTTGGTTAGTTGGTTCTATGTAGGAAAGTAAAGTATAGGAGTTAAAGAAAATTTAAGTTATAGTTTTGAGTCACGATTCAAAAGTTATGATCAAAATAATAGACAATTATTATTTGGCCATTAAGAAAAAAAGGCAAAAAATTTAATGAAACATTTGTGGATTAGTACATAGATAGGCATGATAATGAAGAACACATGGGGATGTGGACCAATTTAAATAATATATGGCAAAATCATGTGGGAATGTGTAAAAGTGGAGTAGCAAGATGGGGGAAAAGTTTGACTTTGCACAAGACAATGTGTAGATGTATCAAGACATTCTCTTAAAATGGACAAAACAACTAAATGGGAAATGCCATCAATGTAAAATTCACCATTACAACTTTATATAAATAATATAGACTAATCAAATAAATGTGAACAATGAATATAAAATTGATTTCCCCGTAATTAGGGAATAATGATGAATAAATGTTTAAATTGTGTAAAAATCAACTATGAATGCTTTGATTGGTACAAATTAATTATGACCTAGATAGTAATGATTTGACTCAAATTTGTTGTTGAGGCCTTTTAATCTTCATCTTCCTTGTGTCTAAAATTATCAAGGTGGTGTTTACAAGCACCTTTAAGAAGATTTCTAGATCACTACAATCAAGTTACTGTTATCACCTAGAAATGCACCCTATGCAAAGTGATGGAAACTGAGCTTTCTAGAGAAACTTGGGATCATTTCAAGGTTGTGGGTCACCTAAAGTTGAAATGAACCTCCGAAGAAGGTCAGCTTCCTTTGTGCTAACACCTAAACTACTAATCTTTGCGAGGTAAAGGGAGAAGAATACATAAATTAGAAGCTACTCCTATGGTGATACACCAAATTTGTTTGGGAGACATATAACACAGCTTAGACACACAACTTCAGTCAATGACAAAAGTATTGTCTTACACAAGTCAATCACATACGTTTTTTGCATAAACATTTCATGAAAAGGTTCATATGGCTACACCCCTAGAAGGAAGAAACAACTTCACAACTAGAGAATACTACACTATAACACATCTCACAACCTGCAAAAATACATATTGCTCTATACAAAGGTGTTGAAATAAGACAAAACCACAAAGAATCATATAGTTTCACAAGTAGTTTCATCAATTATATGAATGCACATGATTTTAATAGAGAGATTGAAAAGGTAAAGTACTTATACTCATTGATTTCAATGGTGAACACTAATATACATGTTTGTCATGAGCTACAAAACATAGCCTCTCTTCTGCAAAGAACTCTACAAGTTACAAAAATAGAAAAAGTACCAAGTCCGAACTAACTATAAAAAGGCAACAAAAAATGCCCTATATACAAAAGAGTTGCAGCCCCTTAGGGCTTACAAAAATATCTCCCTTCGGGATAAATCTCCCTAAGATCTTTTGATGAAATTAATGTTGCATCCCCGTGGCCATGTCGGTGTGGAGTCGCTCCAGGAATGGCCTCCCTGATCTTTTGCAACTACCGCATTCACTTCTGGTCTTCGTGTCCCTCGTCTTTGAATCTCCTTTAGTCGAGCTGCTTTGAATGCCTCCGAGCCCAAGGAAGAGCCACATCCTGTTCCCCTTGTTGATCCTTCTCTAATTGGTCAAACTGCCATGGTCCACCTGTAGCTCCCTTTGATTCTCTGGGTGCACTCCACGTAGATTCTTTGGGCGGTCAAAAGCTCTTCCCACAGAATCGCATGTCGGTGAGACACTAATCGTGTCTCCCCGATGCGATTATACCCTCCTACAACCATCGGCAAAACATGTGACAGTCGGTGAGACCTCCTAGCGAGCCGCAAAAGTCATATTGATACCACCAAAACCCATCGGTAAGAAAATCAGCATCGGTCAGAAGTCATAGCGAGCTTCACTGAGTCGCACCGATACCCTTTCCATTGCTTAGTCATCCGCATTCGGTAAGAGCTCCTTCAGTCGGCAGGAGGTCATACCGCTCTTTGTGAGTTATATCAATGTGCTCCTCCGTCGGTAGGACATCGTGTGTCGGTGAGAGCTCATGCTGAAGGAAATATACTATCGACGAGCTTATTTCATGTTCGGGGAGACTTCCTATCAAGCCCCTCTGCTCTCGGTGAGCACATCCATGTCGGCAAGACCCTACTGAGTCGACAGGTCCTCATAGCAATGTCGGATCTTTCTCCCCGGGCTCATTCTATATCGGCTAGACCCTACCAGGTCGGTGAGACCTCATGGTGAGCTCATTTCATTTACCCCAAGCTCACTTTTGTTTCGGCGGGACCCTATCTTGGTCGGCGAGACCTTTCCCCAAATTCAAAATTTCCCCTGAGACTCCCTGGCGGGGACCACCATTCCATGTCGGTGAGACAACTTCCTTTCGCCAAGACATCATAACGAAGGGGAAACCATTCGGCGAAACCTCCACACTTCGGTCAAACCTCCCGGTGAATACAAGTATTTCTCCCCGAGCTGGTTCCACCTCAGCAAGACTCCTCCTCGTCGAGACCTCATGTCGAGCTCAAAATCTTCGAGTGAGCTCATCTCATATTGGGGAGACCTCCTTTGGTCGGTGAGACCTCTCACTGAGCTCCCTCTGGTCTCCCCGCTGACATCTCTTTTCACTGAGACTACTTGTTTGTCGCCAGGACTTCATACCGAAGGCAAAACCTTATGCCGACGATGAAACCCCCTTCGGTGAAACTCCGTTTGTTTGTCGAGACCTCCTATCAAAAGAAAATCGTCTCCCCTGGTGCCAACTTGGTGAATGACCGTTGGTGTGACTCCCGCCAGTCGGGAAGACCTCATAGTGGGCGACAAGACCTTATGGCGAAAGCATTCTGCTTCGGTGAGACCCTTTAGTAGTCGGCCAGACCCTTTGGTGAAGACATAACCTTATGTCGAGAGCTCCCCGATGAACAACTATTGGCATGAGCCTTTTCAAGCAGAGAGATACATGAAGACTCTTGGCAACGCGAAAGTCTTGGCGACTGGTCTATTCAACCACATAGGATGCATTGCTAGTCGGCAAGACAACAGGAAGGTCTTGCCGACTTCCTTCTCTGGTGATTTTTGTGCCAAAATGATTGAGGCAGACTCTTCGAATGAGCTCCTTGTGAAATGTCATCAGACACATGACCTAACCCTCGAGACAAAAATTATCAATCAGCCCTTATGAACATCTGAAACACAATTAATCCTGCCCGATTGAGCCCATAGGTGAAAATTGAGCAACATTTCTAGCGACCTTTGTTGGATGTTTGCCTATTGAACATGGAAACCAGTAGCCAAAACTTGTCCATTGGGCATGGAGTCATTAGGAAGCTCAGAAAAAGACCCAGGGCAACCTTGGACATGGCTACACCTCGCTTGAGGCTCGCAAAACACAACAGGTTGCTAAAACGACAAAAAGGAGAAACTAAAAAGAAGCATATACCGTGCTAAAATAGCACTTAGGGAAAACATAAAACCTAACCTAATATGTACAAAGGAGGAACTCGTCAGACTTGAAAACAGGGTTTGAGGTGTATCCCATTGACTGGGATAGGAAACACTTCACCTTCGATTGTGGCCAGTTGATAAGCATTGTGTTCTTTGCAGTCTCTAATGATAAATGGACCCATCCACATGTCAAACTTTGTGTGATGGCCCAACCTGCTTTTTAGAACATCCCATTTGAGAACAATATCACCTTCTTTAAAGATTTTGGCTGTAGCTTTCTTGTCGAATGTTCTTTTTGTTTGGCACTAATGATACTCTAGAGCTTTCATTGCTTTGTCTCTTCATTCTTCGAGCTCCATGAGCTCTGTATATCTCACGGACATTGGGTCCTGTTCCTCAAACATCTCCAACTGGTGAACAATGTTTAGAGCTGGAAGCTCCACAGACATAGGCAATCTTGCCTCTTTGCCATAAACTAACATGTATGTTGAATTACCAATAGACCTCTTAGGAGTCACTCTATCTGCCCAAAGCGCATACTTTAGATTTACGTGCCAGGTCCTTTGATTATCCTCCATGGTTCTTTTAATAATCCTGATGAGATTTTTGTTTGTGCTTTCGGCTAAACCATTACCTTGAGGGTAGTAATTTGAGGATGTATTCAAATGAATGCCATGTTTAATAGCCCAATTAGTTACTCTTAAACCTGTGAATGCAAGAGCATTATCAGATACAATAGAGTCAAGAACCCCAAATCTGGTTACCATGTCATCATAGAAATTCAATACGGAAGATTCATTTGCCTCTTTTAGTGCAACCTCCTCTATCCATCGTGTAAAATAGTCAGTGGTTGTAAGTACCCACTTGTGACCAGCACTGGAAGGTGGATTTATTGGCCCAATGAAGTCAATGCCCCATCTCATGAAGGGTTGTTGTACTTGAATTGGATGTAGAGGCATAGCAGGCAGCTTTTCTTTTCCTACAAAAAGAGCACACTTCACACATTTTTTTGACCATGCATATGTGTCTTTAAATAAGTTGGGCCAGTAGTAACCAACTCTCATTATCTTCCATGCAGCAATTCTTGGAGCAAAGTGACCTCCTACAACTCTATCATGAAACTCATGAAGTACCTTCTCAATCTGATCACTGTGAATACATCTTAATAGAACACCACTCAGATCTTTTCTGAAAAGAACATTGTTCACCAGCACATATGGTATGGACTGCATTCTGAAGTATCTTCTTTTAGGTCTGTCTAAACCTAGTGGACACTCACTAGTTTGTAAAAAATGGGTCATGTCTTGAACCCAATTAGTTGTTATCATAGGCACATCATCTTGAGCATTATGAGACTCATTTGTATTAGCAAAAACAGTATCCTTTTCTAACTCATTTTCACTGCTTGACCCTGTAGCAAGCTATTCACAAAGACCTTTACCTCTGACCAATTTGGTAATCTTGATATCCACATCATATTCCATAACCTTAGTGATCCACCCTGCTCTTTTTTCATTCAGATCTTTGCTCAACAGAAATTCCTTGACACTTGGGTGTGCAACCATGACATGAATTTTATTATTAGAGATTAAAGCCTTGAATTTTTTAAGGCTTCTTATGATAGTGAGAACATGCTTCTCTACAAAGGAATATTTTTGTTCATAATCAGCCAAACCTTGACTGAAAAAGGCTATTGGTTGCTCTAAATTTCCTTCATTTTTTTGCACCAACATTGCAAAAATGTTACTTGTGCTACCATAAGCATACAGAATAAAATCTTTAGAAAAAATGGGATTTACCAGCATAGGAGCTGTTGCTAAGGCCTTCTTAATTGTCTCAAAATTGTTCTTGGTATCTTTTGTCCAACTGAAAACTGCATTTTTCTTTAACAAAGTTGTTAAAGGTTGTAGCAGGTTTGCGACATCAAGGATGAACCTTCTGAGAAAGTTGATTCAGCCCAAAAAGCTCTGCAAACCCTTCTTGTGATTGGGTAATGGCAACTCAAGTATAGCTTTGACTCTTTCAGGGTCAATAGTAATTCCATCTTTTGACACTATGTGACCTAACAGCTTACCTTCATGCACTGCAAAAATACTCTTCGTCGAATTGAGAGATATTCCATACTCTCTACATTTTTCAAAAACTTGCTTGAGATGTGACAAATGTTCATTTGCATTTTTTGAATATACAGTTATGTCATCTAGATAAACTAGCAGACATTTTTGAATTAAGTTCTGAAATGCCATATCCATGGCACACTAAAAGGTGGCACCAGCATTTGATAAACCAAAAGGAATTCTTTTGTAGGCCATGGTGCCCCACTTAGTTGTAAAAGCAGTTTTGAACTGATCCTCCTATTTAACCAGCACCTGATTATAACCAGAATATCCATCCAGAAGAGAAAACCTTTCTGATCCAGCAACAGCTTGAAGAATTTGTTCCATAGATGGCAAGGGATAATGATCTTTCAGAGATTCTTTGTTAAGGTCTCTAAAGTCTACACAAAGTCTTATTTCACCATTTTTCTTCCTAACTGGCACAAGGTTAGAAACCCATGAAGTGTGTTTAATAGGAAAGATGATACCCCCCTCAACTAGTTTGGTTAGCTCTTTAATCATTAAGGGCTCAAGCATAGGATTCAAGGGCCTTTGTTTCTGCTTTACTAGCTTAGCATTAGGTTCTAACTCAATTGTGTGCTGAGCAATATGGGGATCAAACCCTTTCAAATCTGAGTATTCCCAAGCAAACACATCATAAAATTCTTAGCATAAGGCAACAAAAGATTTTTTATCTTCATGTGAACAAATTTTGCCTATCTTAAGGAGTTTACCTTTGAAAATCTCCAGTTCTTCATAATGTTCTTCTTTGATTTGCAAGCCAGCTTTAACCTTTTTAAGTTGATCGTCAGTACTGAAAATCGACTCTAAGGTAACAAGACCTTTGGGTAACTTATTTTTCCTCAGCTGTATGACTTGATCATCATACTGTTGCTTAAGTTTTGCTTAATTAACCATGGAGAACTGATCTTCTTTGAGCAAAAAAGAAAGAATCTGTTCATCGCTGTCAAAGACCTGCCAGTGAATGTTGTCATTAGGAATTGATGGCCTGACTACAACCTTCACATACTGTTGTACTTTCTCTTTTCTAATGTCACCTGGTATATCAAACTGTGCTCCAATGGCTACAAGCCTATTAGCATGCTTGTTCTGGTTCCTTGGAATAGATACTAAATTAAAGGCATCAAATTCCTCAATCATATTCCACACTCTATTTCTATAAGACTTTAGTGTGTCATTTTTAGCAACATTCATGCCTCTTATTTGATTGACAATTAACTCATTGTCCCCATATACTTCAAGCAGTTTATTCCTCTCTTCCTTGCCCACTCAAGACTTTGAACAAGGCCCTCATACTCAACAGTGTTATTAGAGCATGCAAAAGCAAAACGGAATGCCGAATAATACTTATCACCCTACGGGGATACAAGCATTGCACCTCCTCCAGCTCCATTTTTGCTTCTAGAACCATCAAAATATATCTCCCATAATTCATTATGCTACTCGAACTGACTCTCTGCACTTCTTTCAAGATTTGGCATTTCTATCCCTGCTTCATGCAATACATAATTGCCCAGGCCAATGTCCTGAATAAGCTCATTTGGATTATCAATCACATTCTTAGCTGCCCATTCATTTAGGAGTACCTCAGGTACACTCACAACTTGTAACTCTTGTGCTGAAGCAAGTTCAGTATCCTCTAAAACAACAGAATTAACATTAACAACAGATGGCACATAAGGCTCAATGTGATCCTTGGCAAGGGACTCAGAAGTTATAGTTACCTTAGTACCATACCTGGTCCTAAAAAGCATATGGGACCAATCTGAAGATAAATACCCTCCAATTTTAGCCGTGAAGTCTCTAGACAGGCATAAAGCAAAAAATGGAGGCAAATCTATGACAAACACATCTTGTGGGATTGAAAAATTAGGACAGGCATGTAGTGTGAGATTCATATTTTTAATAACACCTATAGTGTTTACTGTTGTCCCATCCAATTGAAGTACTCCCTTTTCTAATGGCTGGTATTGTAAACCTAGCTAGTCTGCAATTTTATTTGGCATTACCGAACTGCTAGCCCCGCTATCAACCATGCAATTGTGCACCAATTTATTCCCCACTATTAAGGAAACATAGAAAGGAGGGGGCTTGACACCATCACTTTGTTGTGTGGTAGTATCCAAAAGTGCATTGGTTAAAACTGACTTTGTTTGGCCTAAAGAGACTTCATTTGGAAAATTCGAACTAACTGGATTTGACTAGGGATTGCTAAAGAATCCCACATCAAAATTGAAACATTCATTTTTTTCATACTTTCAACAATGTTGAAAGGTGCAGATATATTTACCTTTGATTGCATCTTTACAACAGCATGGTCAGGTTGCACTTGACTTGCGGATGAAGCATGTAAAAGCTGCTCCTTACTAGTGTCATGACCTTGCTGAAAAATGCGTGGTACTTGCTGATTTGATGGACTAACAACTCCCTTATCTTTATTCATTGCTTTTTCAATCTCAAAAGCCCTCTTCTTGGCTCTAGTATTAGCAGCAATAGATGTGTCATCCTGGTTCACTCCACAAAATTCTTCTCTCTGCCAATTGAGGAGAGTTGAATCATCTGCAGGCCGATCATGTTGTTGTGGATACCCCTCCTTAGGCAAATCTTGCACACCTACAACATTTTGCACCATAAGAGCTTGGTTGATCACACCATTAGAGCACGTAGCTTGATTATGTGGCTGATTACACGGATAACACCATTCATAATCCACAGCCAAATTGTTTTGAATAGGAACAAGCTCTTTGACAGCACTAATTGGAGCTGGATTATAGGCCTGAAAAGGGCTTGTAGCAATATTTTGTCTTGGGCCTTGATAATTACCTTGGTAAGCTTGTCTATTACCTTGATATGCTTGTTGCTAACCTGAATTCTGCTGTTGATAAGGCCTGCTATATGATTGTTGCTTCTCCAAGTTCACAAGCTTATTACCAAAAGTCTGCAATAGACTTTTGATTTCCTGTAACTCATTTGGGGAACTTGAGACAGCAGCTTCTTGTGTTACAACAGCTGGAACAGGTGGCAAAGGTGCAAAAGGTGGTATCTATAAAGGGATATTTGCATGAATCTCTGGAAATATAGGCATTGGTGTCCTAGGAGCAAGTTTACCAGCTTGTATTAGGTTGTTTTCAGCTCTAATTACTATTTCAAATGCGCCTGGTAGAGAAACACCCCGCATTGATTGTATCATAACAACTATATCGCTGTTAAGAGCCTTCAGGAAGTACAAAAATGCATATTCTGGAGGTGGTCTTACCACTGCAGGGATTCTATCCCAGGTTCTTTGAAATCAAAAATTAAAATCTGTCATTTGCTCTTGAGGAGCTCTCTTAAGTGTAGTCAATTGTTCCAACAAGGATAAATTGTCAGACCTGTCCTGAAACTGCCTGTGCAGCTTGTCACCCAACTCATCCCAGGTGGAAATTGAACCTACAGCAAGACTCCTGAACCATTGTAACGCCCTTCCTTTGAATGATGTTGCAAGTAATCTTATAGCCACATCTTCTTGTATAATATGGTGAACCCCACATAAGGAAGCAACATCACGTATATGTTCAATAGGGGTAGTCTGATCTTCCCCACTAAAAATTGGCAAACTTTTCAGAGCTGCCATTGGGATGTCATTGTGTTGTAACAAATTTAATGGGTTGCCTCCGTCGAATGGCACAAAAGGCTAATTTTTGGGAGTAGCCATTGGAGGTGGGTTTACTTGCAAGCTAGGTGAATTAGAGAATGGAATAGCAGTATGAGGCCTCAGAGATGGAGGAGTAGATTTAGCTCTTCTAGAATAAACAGATTTTGTCCTAGACCTTTCTATTACTCTGCCTTGTCTTCTTGGTGGTGATAGCTACAAATATTCGAAAGGAAGAAGACTGCTCCTTGTCTGAACTCTTCTCATAAACTGTAACAGCGTTGATTCTAAAGTTCTTCCTCTTTATGGAGTCGCCAAGTATGCCAGAATGACTTCTGTAAAGTCTGAAACTTGTTGGTTGCATACCAAACCAACAATATTACGTGGAAATAGTCCCACTGGGCGTGCCAAAACTGTTATCACCTAGAAATGCACCCTATGCAAAGTGATGGAAACTAAGCTTTCTAGAGAAACATGGGATCATTTCAAGGTTGTGGGTCACCTAAAGTTGAAATGAACCTCCAGAGAAGGTCGGCTTCCTTTGTGCTAACACCTAAACTACTAATCTTTGTGAGGTAAAGGGAGAAATAATACATAAATTAGAAACTACTCCTATGGTGATACACCAAATTTGTGTGGGAGACATATAACATAGCTTAGACACACAACTTCAGTCAATGACAAAAGTATTGTCTTACACAAGTCAATCACATACGTTTTCTGCATAAACATTTCATGAAAAGGTTCATATGGCTACACCCCTAGAAGGAAGAAACAACTTCACAACTAGAGAATAATGCACTATAACACATCTCACAACCTGCAAAAATACATATTGCTCTATAGAAAGGTGTTGAAATAAGACATAACCACAAGGAATCATATAGTTTCACAAGTAGTTTCATCAATTATACGAATGCACACGATTTTAATAGAGAGATTGAAAAGGTAAAGTACTTATACTCATTGATTTCAATGGTGAACACTGATATACATGTCTGTCATGAGCTACAAAACATAGCCTCTCTTCTGCAAAGAACTCTACAAGTTACATAAACAAAAAAAGTACCAAGTCCGAACTAACTACAAAAAGGCAAAAAAAAATTCCCTATATACAAAAGAGTGTCGGCCCCTTAGGGCTTACAAAAATATCTCCCTTCGGGATAAATCTCCCTCAGATATTTTGATGAAATTAATGTTGCATCCCCGTGGCCATGTCGGTGTGGAGTCGCTCCAGGAATGGCCTCCCTGATCTTTTGCAACTACCACATTCACTTCTGGTCTTCATGTCCCTTGTCTTCGAATCTCCTTTAGTTGAGCTGCTTTGAATGCCTCTGATACCAGGGCAGAGCCACGTCATGTTCCCCCTATTGATCCTTCTCTAACTAGTCAAACTACCACGGTCCACCTGTAGCTCCCTCTGATTCTCTAGGCACACTCCATGTAGATTCTTCGGGCGGTCAAAAGCTCTTCCCGCAGAATCACATGTCGGTGAGACACTAATTGTGTCTCCCCGATGCGATTATACCCTCCTGCAACCATCAGCAAAACATGTGACAGTCGGCGAGACCTCCTAGCAAGCCGCAAAAGTCATATTGATACCACCAAAACCCATCGGCAAGACAATCGACATCGGTCAGAATTCATAGCGAGCTTCACTGAGTCGCACCGATACCCTTTCCATCGCTTAGTCATCCGCATTCGGTAAGAGCTCCTTCAGTCGGCAGGAGGTCATACCGCTCTTTGTGAGTTATATCACTGTGCTCCTTCGTCGACAGGACATCGTGTGTCGGTGAGAGCTCATGCTGAAGGAAATATACTATTGGCGAGCCCATTTCATGGTTGTGGAGACTTCCTATCAAGCCCCTCTGCTCTCAGTGAGCACATCCATGTTGGCAAGACCCTACCAAGTCGGCAGGACCTCATAGCGATGTCGGATCTTTCTCCCCGGGCTCATTCTATATCGGTCAGATCCTACTGGGTCAGTGAGACCTCATGGCAAGCTCATTTCATTTACCTCAAGCTCACTTTTGTTTCGATCGGACCCTATCTTGGTCGGCGAGACCTTTCCCCAAATTCAAAATTTCCCCTGAGACTCCCCAGCGGGGACCACCATTCCATGTCGGCGAGAACTTCCTTTCGCCGAGACATCATACCGAAGGGGAAACCCTTCGGCGAAACCTCCACACTTCGGCCAAACCTTCCAGCGAATACAAGTATTTCTCCCCGAGTTGGTTCCACCTCAGCAAGACTCCTCCTCGTCGAGACCTCATGTCGAGCTCAAAATCTTCGAGCGAGCTCATCTCATATTGGGGAGACCTCATTTGGCTGGCGAGACCTCTCACTGAGCTTCTTCTGGTCTCCTCACTGACATCTCTTTTCACTGAGACCACTCGTTTGTCGCCGAGACTTCATACTGAAGGAAAAACCTTATGCCGACGGTGAAACCCCCTTCGGCGAGACTCCATTTGTTTGCCGAGACCTCCTGTCGAAAGCAAACCGTCTCCCCTAGCGCCAACTTGGTGAATTACCGTCAGTGTGACTCTCACCGGTCGGGAAGACCTCACAGCGGGCGACAAGACCCTATGGCAAAAGCATTCTGCTTCGACGAGACCCTTCAGTAGTCGGCCAGACCCTTTGGCGAAGACATAACCTTATGCTGAGAGCTCCCTGATGAACAATTGTCAGCATGAGCCTTTTCAAGCGGAGAGATACATGAAGACTCTTGGTGACGCGAAAGTCTTGGCGATTGGTCTATTCAACCACATAGGATGCACTGCTAGTTGGCAAGACAACAGGAAGGTCTTGCCGACTTCCTTCTCTGGTGATTTTTGTGCCAAAATGATTGAGGCAGACTCTTCGAATGAGCTCCTTGTGAAATGTCATCAGACGCATGACCTAACCCTCGATACAAAAATTATCAATCGACCCTTATGAACATTTGAAACACAATTAATCCTGCCTGATTGAGCCCATAGGTGAAAATTGAGCAACAGTTACATCGTAGACAACATGCACAACCATATAAATGTCCCAAATATAGTTGTCCCAAAGTCTAAAATGATAATAAGTGCATATTGAATGTCTTTAAATACTAAAAAACAATAATATTTCACACAAAACATGTGCTAAATCAAACTATAATGACTAGTAGAAAAGGATCACAACTAGAAATTTTTATTTAAAATTAAAAGTTTGCGATCAACCTTAAGCCACTCAATATTGACTTGGAACAAAAAGTTAAGTTTTGAAGCAATAAATGAATGTCTAGACATCGTTTTGAATGTAGGCTAATAATTTATGTAAATAGTGAATATATGAGAATATGCATAAATAAGGATGGGATAAGGTTGAATGCATTGAAATGGTTAAAATGAATGTAAAATGGATTGGGATAAGCATTGAATCATGGGAAAAATTTATCACTAAATTAAGATATTCCATCAAAATACCCCCAAAACTATATGGTAATTGGTAGGGGTATACAAATTTCACTATGAGATTTTGCCCCAACTTTGAGGTGAATGTAAATTTTAATATGAACATACACTTCAAAGTGTACAAAAATTCTTAGTCTTGACATGAAAAGTACATACCAAATATTTAAAAAGGATATTTAGTCCATGTGTAAATTAATTGACCATTATTGGATTCTTCTTTTGTTCCTCTCCTTAGAATGAGTAATTCATAGGAACTTACAAAATAGAAAAGATGTATGCTATAAATAGCTTTTCATGCAAGTGGAGTAATAAAAAATAACAAGTAGTTTCAGTTTTTCATAAAAAAGTAGCAAAATATTGAAGGATTAGAGGTTCTGCATGTATGAAAAGTGATACACGAGTACTCTACTTGATGTAACAATACTATATGACACATTCAATATGACCATGTGATTCTACTCCACTTAGAGTAGAAAATATGATTTACTTGATTATAGTAATGCAATAGAACCTCACTTGATTTTAGGCATACATAATGTGATCAAGATCCATCTAGGTATAGTGACGAGTCTCTAAGTAGCATAATTCATTACCTAAGATCTCTAGGTCACGAAAGCATTGGTGAATTATATGCTCCTTCAATTGGTTGCATCGAGTAGATGCAATAAATTTAAGGAGTGGGAAAAATGATGCATGATAAAGAAGTAATTGACTCACATAACCATCTTTAACACCATCATTTGATAGGTAAGACATGTAATAGTTGTAATAAATAGCATCATGAGATAAATAAATAATTAATATTGAATAATAATCATGTAAGCATATAAATTAAAGATTATTATAAAGGCATAACAGTGCCCTCAAAATAGGAAAAGCATGAAGCGAGGTTAGCATCGAAGGCTAGGTAAGGATCATGTAAATACATTAAAAGAGTAATGAAATTAAAATATAGGAATATATAAATGTGAAAAATAAATATTAAAAATGGAAATGAAGAATAAAATTATACAAGATTATACTTTATTTCAATCCTATCTATCACCTTAGATTGAGCTAGAAACAAAAAAACAAAATAAAACAAAACAAAAACCTTTTACTCAATAAATCTTATTTTACCACAAAGGTAATTGTGCTCCAAGATTGTTCATTTGAAGGAATTTGGTTTCTCATACAAGCAACATGATGATGAATTTTAGATGGAGGACCCTTAAAAATGGCTTATGGATGGGTAGATTAATAGGCTTGATATTGGATTGATCAACAATCAATATTAGATGAGAGGTCAATGGTTGGGTAGTAGTAGGATGGGTGGTGTAGAAAAAATAATTTTATAATTCTTTTATTTTATCTTAGGGAGTTAGTTATGAAATTGAGGATGGAGATAAAAGGGTATTTTTTAATTTTCTATTGATTTTTGAGTAAAAAAAGTGGGATTTCATGTGATGTTGGGAAAGGAAATAAATAAATGTGAAATTTATTTATTTAGGATTTAGGAAAGTGGGTAAATAATTAAATAAGTCATTATAATTTATTTAATTAATAGACTAGTGATTAAGTGATGTTTATACTAGAATAATTAATATTTTAGGTGTCTACAATATATATAAAAGAGTAGGATGTGATCATACAATTCCATGGAAAAATGTTCACCCCTAATATAAGCAATATGGTAAGATAGCTCTATACGTATGATAAAGAAATATAAGCTCATATAGTGGGGTAAGTGCACAAAGATGGGGGCCAAAAAGTGGCCACCCCACCTTTTTGGACCCCTATAAACCTAAATACGAGTGTGTTATAACACACTAGTCTTATAACATGCTCACATTCAGGTTTAGATTGATTGAGCCTTAGGCTCAATCAATTCAAACCTTAATATGAGAATTTTATAACACACTCACATTATGGTCAATTCACAAAATAACACAAGCACATTAGGGTCAATTCTATATGTATCATGAAAAAGACATAAAGATTAGTTCCATCATGATACCAAAGAGTGAAGCAATCTCATACACAAATTTGAAAGACAATCATTAAATTAAGAGGTACAATCTCATACACTAACACTAGGTGAAGGATAAGTAGCAATCTTGAAATTTCTATAAAATTTTTTTGTTGAAGATAACATTGGATCCAATAATAATAGATGTCTTCTTGTATCCTTTGTTGCTTGCAATTTTGTAACACAATTTTCTTATCAAAAAACATACTTACAAATTTTATTAAACACATGAATGATGTTGCACAAGGAATAGTTCTTGGAAGCTAAAGTAACTTCTAGATAATTACTAGTTGCATACAAATCCTATGTTGTTTCGAATACTTTTTGTAGTAAAAAATAGTTTAATCAACACAATATTTGTTCATTTCAGTTTGGGAGTTGCCCAACTCAAGAAAGTCATTAAAATTATTAGGGTCATGAAAGGTACTTAAAACATCCTTCAAAACAACATGATATTATTGTCGATTTCCATTATTATATCAAATACTATATATCAAACAATTTTGTGCTTGTATTATCCAAAGCAGATCTCGATATATTGTAGGTTGGAAAGACCAAGTTGACAATTGAGGAGTGCAAATCACAATTTAGCATATGGGCCTTAATGAAGATAACAAATATAGGACTCTTATTAATGTATAAATAGCTAAAATGGATTCCTTAGTAAATATAAAAATTGGTAGTTTCGCTAAGGATCGATACCCAGTTATATAGACATGGTATGTAGGTAAAATAAATATGAAATATGCATGGGTCAATTTATGTAGCTACATTATTGGATGGTGGAAATCAGTTGTTGAGTTCCTTTGAATCATTCACAAAGGGAATGTGGAGGACTGTGCTAATCCTTCAGGTAGTGAGACTATTAATGGTTACAATAGAGATTATTTATATTTTTGAAGCATTATAGACCATTCCAAAAGATTTTAGAGAATGTTGGTTATCAAATAAGAAGGTAGAATTAAGATTTGTGCATCACAATAATTGTGGATTATGGTGGCATATGCTTGAAATATTTGGGGATGCAAGGGAATATGGAGTATGTTGGAAATATTATCATCAATAATAAGTTGCATGAAGGATAATTTGAATCATCATGGAGTATGTTGTACACTAGCATATATATCAAGCTACCAACTATCGATGACTATGAAACCTTGGATATGTAGTCTATCTCCTCCTATTTCGTATGTTAGATCTCCTTAGGAAATGATTGGAAATGGTTGGACATATCTCCTTAGTCATTGTATGAGTGTGGTCTTTTTTTATTATTCAATTATTTTTTTATCCTCTATTTTAAGGATGTTTTAGTGGTTAGTTTTCCCCAACCTACAAGGGATTATTTTCTAGTGGAAAATTAAATATATGTTACCCAATCGTTGTTGGTTTTGGCCCCACATCACTGTTGAATGATCATTTCTCCACCCTCTTGCCACTAGCTTCAAAAACTCTCTACCTACACTCAATGAATGTAGCTCCACCAAATTCCTCAACTTGTTTGCCACCTAAGCACCACCTTGGTGAGTGACACCACTAGGCCCAAGGTGGTGGCCCTATTTTTTATTGCTAAGGGATAATTTTATTAGAGCCATAACTTTTCACCCAACTATCAAATTTTCACAAATAAATAGGCATAGAAAAGCATGTTATGAGCTATATAAAATGATATAGGTTGTCTTTTTAGATTTTCTACAAGTTCCAAATATTATTGGTTGAAATATAGATGATTCTTTTGATTCTCAAGCTCATAAATTTCTACCATTTTTTTTAATTTAAAAAATTGAATAAGTATTATAAAGGCATTGACATGATCTTCTCAACCATATATGTACCTTTTTCTAGATTCAATCTTAAATGTATCTTTTATTTAGTTTTTCACTTATTTTCATTTTGTTTGATAACTTTGATATTTTGCTACCTAGTAAAGTTTTCATTTCATTAGATTATGTGTATTGTGATTATTGATGTCTAAGTTTTTCACAATAGTATCACAAGTTTTATTATTCATATTTTTGTGTCAATTTTAAATAAGGATAATAATGAGTCTTACTAAAAGATCACCTTGATATTTCTTAGGTAGTTTAATATTTTTTCTTATCTTTATGGGTTCATGCTTAGATTAATGTGTTCTAGCACATATATTACGACACTATGCATGTTATTATAAACCTTTAGTGCCCATACATGCTTCAGACCAAGATTTGAGATATGTATGAAGACTATTGCATGTCACCATTCTCAAATGATTCCATCATTTTTCTTAATGATATATGTATGTAGAGCCAAATAATTAGCTATCAACTATGGAGCCATTCATTACTTTAATGTGATATGTATGTAGAGCCAAAGCATTGACTCTTTGAAAAATAGGTATGAGCATAAAGATGTTATGATAAACAAAAAAACCCTAGTTAGAGCAAAATATAATTTTGTAACATAATTTTTTAATCTTTGTTATTATTTAGTTTAATCTATTCCATAATTTTTTCTATCTTTAGAGTTTGTCTCTATTTTTTTCAAATGTTATGGATATCATTTAAGATTCTAGTTTTCTCATGGTTGTTGGTTTTGAGTACGTTCAAGAATGCCTCTATCCTAAGGAGAAGTTTTGTCAGGCTATTAAAGATCATGATATGTTTGTTAGTTATGCTTTTGAAACATAGGGAAAGGGAAACTTTGAGTTTTCACCTTAGGTTTTGACACCTTTCCCAAATGTTTATTAGGGGATTTGGATGGGATGAAGGGGAAATGGAATGGATCATAAATGCAAAGGTGGAATGAGGTTTTATGGATTTGAGTAAGGTATGTGATTGACTTACAACCTGATAGGTGAGTCAACCAACCCTTAACCAAATCTAGAAATGTCCTAAGGATGAAATGCAATGATCTAACTATGCTAATAGTGTAATTTATGATTTTGATGAAATACATAAGACACAAAAATTCATAGACGAATTCTGACAAGAGAAATAAGCCTGGAGTAGGACACTGTACACCTATGGTTCAAATATGGGGCTAAAAATGGAGGACACAGGTGGCCAGGGCATGAGTGTCTTTTGTAGTAATTTTTTAGATCTGTCTTCATAGTCCTTTGATGTCAGATAAGAGCCTTCCACCTAAAAATCTATCAGATTACTGTCAGATAATTAGAACTGTAGGTGAGGTTTTGTGAGTTGACAAGATGTGGAATCTCAATTGCAATAAAAAATGGGTCTTCAAACTTCCTTCAATCCCCTTTAAACTTGAAACCTGAACATTCAAAGAGAGAGGAAGGGTTGTGTCATTTAGGGGTTTTCCTTAGTCAAACCCTATGTTAGTGTTTCCACTTCCACAATGGAAACATCAATGATAAAATGGATAATAATAGGAATGAATGATGAATAAACAAAGTGTTGCAACTCATCACCTTTCAATGGCTTCCTTGAAGGATTGAAGCCATGCACATCCTGGCTCAAGGTCTTTAATCTTGCTTGCTTGATTGCTTGAATTTCTTTGGAGACCTACAAAAGTGTTAGCCTTCACAAAACAATGATAACGTAAACATGCATAAACTCACATAAGATTTGACATGATGCTTGGATATTGAATTGATGTAATAAAGCTCTGAAAATGTTGCTCTTGACTTGCTTGATAGTGCTTTTGATGATAGTAATTTCTCTCAATGTTCACCTCTTGTTTATTGATGTTCAAATGATGCAATAACTAGGTTTTTATATGAAATTATTCAATTTCCCACAAATTAAATCCTAGTAGACGACTTTAGACAATTGAATTGAAAATAATAAATTACCAATACTGACATATTTGAAATTGGAGGGAAAATAGGACACTCACGCACAGGGCGCGAGTGTCTTGGCCTTGTTTTCTAGGACATTTAGTGTCAAGGGAAAGGTATTAGATAAATGCATTTTTTCCCACTTGTAATTCATCAATAATTGTTTAAAATGGGTCGTAGAATGCAAAATTTAGGAAATTAAGTACTCAATTAGGTCCAATAAGGTAAAATTGTCAAGGGTGACAATTTACAACGGCACAACTTTTAATTGTAAGAGTTTTTATTAAGAAAATTAAAAATTACCTTTCAATTGGGTGCATTTTTTATGTCATGCAATTTGGTGTTTTAAATGATTCCTCTCTAGTTTTAAAGATTTCCTTAGAGTCTCATCATTCCTTGATTGAACCATCTCTATTTAATAAAGTGAATGTTGTTTCTAAAGCCCTTTGACTATTCTACATGGTCTTTATGATTTTAATTTTCTTCATAATCTTAAACTAGAAATATATAGTAAAACTAATGTAAATGAAATGTGTTGTTAAGTGGTATGATTGAATGGTAAAATTAAATTTTATGAATTTAATTGTCTTGAGAATCATAGATAAAATACATAACAACACTTACAAATCTTTCATATTATTCATACTAACAACAAAAATTCAATTAATCTCTTACCACTCTTTCTTTCTATCTAGCCATATCACCCCTCAATTGATATAGTATGATTTTGAGAAACATATTTTTTCATTATTCTTCTATGCAATTTTTTTATAGAGTCCCTACATATCTTTGAATTTTCTTTTTCTTCAAATATTGTATCGTAATCCAAGGGACTACATGGGACATGTTGGATAATAAAGAAAAGTTCAAATTATAGGAGGTTAAACACCTGAGTCCAAATATATTAATAAATTTTTTGACCATTTGGATGTTGGATGAGTTCATCTATATTTGGTGAATATTGGTTAGTGGATTGCTTTAGCTTGCATTCTATTAGTGTTTTCTCTCTAAATTAATACAAATCATCATTAAAAATATGAAGAGGCATAGAGTACCTCTCATAGGTTAGGATATGTCTATTTCCTTGCTTAGTTTATGAAGATTTTTGGTGATTGAAAAAAATGTTCTATCATGTCTTTTCCATTTTCTCAAAGCAAACATCTATAGTGAATTGTTTTCAATTTAGAGAAGTGTTGGTTGTGATTTCATGTTTGTATAAATTAATTAATACAAATAGTATCAAAATATATAAAGATGTTAGTAGTTGATACAAATAGGTTTGTGAAGATTTTTAGTAACTAAATAATTTTTATTTTTTTTGTTTTTTAGTTTTCTCAAAATATATTAGCATATATATCTTTAAAAAATTATATAAAATACATCGAGAAATATAATTTTGGAGGCACCTATTTTTAGTCAATTTTGTAATATATATAAGTTGAGACATATTTTATATTTTTATATACATAAAAACAATAAAAGTTAAAAACTACTAAAATATTAATAGATTATACCTTAAATTAGAAAGTGAGTTTTTTGTAAACAAAATTTAAGATAAAATATTTTGTAGATAGAAAATTAATCATTTTTTTTTAAAATAGCAAAGTTGAGTTTTTTTTTACAATTTATAATAGAAACATATCCACACTTAACCAAAATATTCTTTTTTTTTAATGAAAAAACAAAAACTTGAGTTTTTTTAATGATTGATAATAGAAACATGTTGCTTTTGATAATTAATTAAAAAATATCAAGAGATATAGAGTACCTATGGTATGTTAGGATATATTTGTTTCCTTGCTTAGGTTATGAAGATTTTTGGTGATAAAAAATAATTGTTCTACCATGTCTTTTACATTTTCTCCAAGCACACATTTGTAGTGATTTGTTTCCAATTTAAGAAATGTTGGTTATGACTTCACTTTTGTATTAAATTAATTAATACAAATAGTATGAAAATATATAAAGTATGTTAGTAGTTGTTAAGCATAGGTTTGTGGGTTACAAGGACATGAATCTCTTCCATATCTACATTTAATTGAAGAAAAGGACTCATTCGACTTCTCAAATAAAAAGGCACGACCTCAAGAAGTTAAGTTCCTCACATTAGAAATGTAAGAACATCTATGATGCATGATGGATTTGTAGGAGTGACCTTTAGAAGCTAACCATCCTTAATCAGAAATATAAGAGTGTCTATAATTCATAAGACAGTTGTAGCAGTTTATGCTTGTTAACCAACTTATGATATTTATTATGATGTGTTATAAGACATCTTTGGATGAAGATAATGACACTAAAAGTATCCAAGTAGCTAAATGGATTGTGATCATATTATAGTAGGTGGAAGAAATATACTAATTTTAGCCTTCATATTATAATTTGGGCATTGGATTTTTTACTGTGGATTTGGGCATCAATTTTGAGTGGTTTAATCTCATAGTTTCTTTAATACCATTTGATGATTCAATGAATTGCTCCTTCCATTTATTGAGTGCTTGAGATCGATGTTCTTAGTGAGCTTTGTAGGTATTTTTATGCTGCCAAAAATGATCTAGATCAACTGTTGATGATACACCCATAAAGCATTAAATTATGCAAGTGTATTTTAACCGTTGATTATTGAATAATATATTGAATTGTTTTAGGATATAAGATTTTTCTATTAAAAGTAATCTCCACATAAATCACTATGTTATGGTATATTGCTTTTGTTTTTATTTTATATATATATCATTTATTGTAAATTAGTCTAAGAAACATGTTCTATACCTCTACTTTCTTTTAAAAAATTAGTATAATATCCAATAATTATCTTTAATAAATAAATTTATTTTAATTTATTTTCAGTCTTCTTTGGTTCTAGAAGATGGGAACACTATAGAGAATTAGCCCATGACTCTTGCAAGATAAAAAATATGTTTTCATGATTCTCAACTACCACGTATTAATCTATCAATTTATGTCATTAATAACATTCCTATCTATCATTTGCAACCCTTAACACTATGCCACCGTGAACTTTTCTTTTCACCTTTGGTAAGAGCTAAAGCTACAACATATCCCTTATGTCTTTTATCTACTATGAATATATATTACCTCCTCATATATATGATCAAATTAATGTCTTAATATATAAAGATTTCATAAAGATGTTTCAATGATAATATCACTCAAAAAAAATCTATGTGCTTACTATCTTATTTTATTGTCTTCATTTTTCAGTATAAGCAAAATAATTCTTCATTTTATAGTCTTCCATTTTTCCCTCAAATATCTCACACCACTGCAAACTGAGACTTTTTTTGAAATCATTAAGTGAGGTTTTTTTTTGTTTTTTTGAAATGTGTGGATATGCCAAAGAAGAAAATAAACTATTACAGATTTTTTTTAGAAATTCAAAGATAAAATAGTTGGAAATAATTCAGATAATGGATACATTAATCAATAATTTAAAAAATAATAGAACATAATAATCACTTTAAGAACACTCTGGAACAAAAAATATCAGCACAATTATAAAAACTATTATTTGAAAATTGCATCAATATTTGTTTATATAAATGACCAAGTTTCCAGAGTAGTGGATACATAAATAGATAATTGTTAATGATAAACTGCCTAGCGTTAAACTACAACCTTCAAGTAATTAATTGATAAGCAAGAAACATATGAATAAAAGAAAGAAAAACTTATTCATTTTGGGAAGCATAAACACAAAAATTCGTTATATTCAGCTACCACCAAGGTTCTTTTTTATTGCATCCACCTCTGTAATGTTAATCTGGAATGACTTGGCCAAAACATTGTTGGGAATTTCATGATTGGAAGCCAAATTGGGTAAGGGAAAGACTTTAACAGGAGCTTGACTATTAAAAGACACAATGGCAGAAGCAGTGGTGTTTCCATTGTTTTGAATATAGTGCATCAAGGCCTTGGGGAACATAAAAGCATCCCCTGTTTTGATGTGTACATAGAAAAGATTGTTGGTGGTGTCCACAAAGCCAACTCTGAAAAACCTTTGCAAAACGAACCAGATTTCAGAGGCTTGAATATTAGTCGAAGTAGATACAGGAGAAATCATCAGATAGGTCAGGCTGTGTAGATGCACAAATTTCCTTCTGCTGCACAGTAGCAACGATCTTCCCTGCGCTGAAAAACTTCTTTTGAATTCTAGATGAACTTAGCAAACTGTGAAATATTTGGTTGATAGATTACCTCTTCAAGTGACACATCACCACATAAGGTGGTTTAATACAAAAATAAATAAACAACTAAATAATAACTATTTTACTCTAATAACACTTGAAACAGTAGAGGCCACACTAATTATAAATCCATGGCCCCTCTTTGGCTTGTTAATAAAATAATATGGGATGTTTTTAAATTTGTGAAATTAATTACATGATATTTCGTAATCTATTCTAATTTCTCTTTTTGTGTGTGTTTGCAAATCCAAAGATGATGCTTGAGTGGAGAGAAACAAATGACATAAAGAAAAATTCTTTAGTATCCTTTTTATAAAGTATAATGAGTTTCATAGTACATTTTTTTTTAGTTCACATATACACTAAAGTGGGGAAATTATAGAGATGAAAAGTTCATACTATGTACTTTGGAAATTTATTTTACACATTTCAAAGGCCTCATTTTTAGACATGAATTATGATCATTCTTGAGTGTCTAGAACCTTAATTTTCCATTCAACTCATTTTATGCACCCAAAATTAAGACCAAATATTTCCTACATCCTCTTGTATACCATTCTTGGCCATTTTTCTATCTTAGACACTAGCATGCTACACTCTTGTCCTTCGGACATTATTACACAAGGTAGAATATTTTTATTCACAATATTATTTTACCACCTAAAATATTATCTCTTCTCTCAAACAACCCTTGTCCACCCCAAACAACTAGAAATGAGAAAATGATGTTTAAAAATATAGGTTATAAAGGAAATAAATAATAGTTGAATAATAGGAAAGGATCACAAACACAATCAAACACACACACACATCCTAGGGTCACTATGAAAATATCATAATTACATAATTTTTATCATAGCTCCCTTGACCTACTCCATTGTTACACACACCACTTATTTCTTAAGCACACAACCTTTGAACACTCAACTCATTCCTAGGACCTGGCTAAGGGAGATCCCACCCCTCTAGTTGCATATTATAATTTAGCTCCAATAATTGCAAAGCACACATTTGCATGTAGGAGACATGAACATGTAGGAATGAACACTACTATGCCAATATAGAGATGGACATGCATTATTCTATGATCCCTAAGTAAATTGTCATAGAAACAAAGTTTTAAAATCATAAATTGATAACATTACAATCTCCTACTATCCTTTTTTCCATCTATAGCTTCTCCAAGTGACAAAATAAACATGCTTACAATCTCTTAGCTCTTGTTTCACTTTTGGACCTAAAATGAACATGCATTAGATCTCAAATTCATACCTTTTTATATTTAAAATCTAAAGTGTACCATTTCAATGATATTATTTATTATTTATTCAAAGAAAATCACATTATAATTAGAAATAGAATAACACACATTTAATTTCAAAACTTTATTTTTATTCTTCAATTAGTTTAGAATCTTATTGTTGAGTTCATCAATTAAGATTTTATGATATATTTTAATGTGTCCCATAAGTTAAGGTTACACAAAATCATTACAATGAAGATTTATATATAATGGTAACATCTTAAATAAATATTTTTGCTACAAGGGTAATCATAAAAAAAATATCTTAGATTGTTGCTTTCTTGGAAGAAACCTTTCTATGGGTTCCTAGAGCTTAATTTTGATGGAAATTTTAGGGGAAATATTGGCTTGTTCTAAGAGTAGGAAACCTTAAAAAGGGATTCTTTGGGATATTTTATCAATGACAGATCTTTATTTGTAAGGATCAAATGAATAATGATGCAAAATTGGAGGCTCTAGTTAAAGGATTTAAGTTGGCTTTATTTATTAGGTACACAGGTTTGAAGTAGAAAGTAATTCTCAAGTTATCATTTCATGTTTATCAAATTTATCTATGACAAATTTGAAATTAAACAATGGTTTATTTGTAGCTTGTAGTCTAAGTGGAGTAGGTCTTCTTTATATACCACTATAGAGAAAGTAATAAGTGTGTTGATTTTCTTGCTATAATTGTTAAAAATCATCTTTTGTTCTATTTTTGGAATAGTGTGGGGTTGATCTTCTCAGAAAGATTTTTGCTATTCATTAATATTGATTGAATACATTAATCATGTCTCATCCTTTATATTTTGTGTGTCCTTTGTCTGACCACCTTATAAATAAAAATTCTGTGATAATATTTTTTCTTCCCATTAGGAAAGTATTAGAGCATGATTATTATCTTAGTTTCCCTAAGGGAATTGATTATGTGTTTATTATAGATGATACATAATAATATCCAATCCTTTGTAAAAGGTGATTTAAGGCATCTTTACATTAATTATATAGCTTCTATGCATGTGAAAGTCTTTTATTCAATACGTAGTTGGAAGAGCTTAGTATTTTGGTTAGTAGCTTCTAGGAGTTATTTTTTGTTTCTTTAGAATATGCTTATTTCCAACTGAAACCTTGGAAAGTATGAGAATGAAGAGGAAAGGGAAGATACACTTTGTATGATAGAGTGGTCTTATATAGGTTTTTTTCATTTTTTTGTCATTTTTTTTGAATTTCGCCAACAATACAATAATAATTTTTTTGTTGCAAAATGACAGTTCTAAACATATGCAAGAGATAAATAACTAGATTTAATTAATGATTCAGAGGTTACATATGATTCATACTCAGAACTTGCCAGGTAGGGTTGTACAACTGTCGGAAGTGACCTATGTCTTATTCTAATATGTTGATATAAACTGAAAATACTGAATGAAACTTAAAAGTAAATCTGTGAATGCTCATATGATGATCTTTGTGTGAAACCATCCAAACAAGAGACCTTGGGTGATCTTCCACACCTATAGACTCTGTCCTAATCAAGGTTTTTCATCCTTAGATCAGCTTGGAACTCCATACTTGCAAACCCTTGTTGCTTAGCTTTCTGTTTTTGTATAATAAACTTGGAAATCTGTAACAAAGCATAGGCATCTTATTTATAGATTTTGAGAGCCTAAATCAAAAAGTCATGTTGACTTTAGATATTTTTCGTATGAGTTGTCATCCTTATCCTCTATAGATAAGATTCACCTTTTTGCTTTATCAGTTGTCATTCTTATCCTCTATAGATAAGATATTTTGCAATCCTTATCCTTATCCCTTGACTTTGATTTTGACTTATGTTGACTTTGACTTGATTTCCATTGACTTTGACTTTCTTCCCTTTGCTTTGAATTTGACTTTCTTCCCTTGACTTTGACTTTGACTTTATTCACTTGACTTTGACTTTTGTAGAAAATATTTTTCTTTTCTTTTTAGCAAGGAACCACAAGAGTGTTGTTATTGACCCTGATGTTACTTACTAAAAATAGTAAGTAGCAAGGAACAAGTCGTGAATTGCCTCATAAGGCCAACCAACCAACTAAAACATTGAGTTGAATATGCAAAGACGAATACACAAGCATGTTGAAAACTCTTGAATACCCTCCAAATGGTTCCCTAAACATCTCATTAGCCTACGAGAACCAAATAGTAGGCTAACCACTGCAAGATATAGAACTGAAAAAAAAAGGAGACATTACAGTCTGCCCTCCCCAAGATTGCTTGCCCCCAAGCAATCCTTACTTGAACAACCAGGCTTGTCCTGAATGTTGGGATCCCAAACCAATTGATACAATGCTCTACCCAAGCTCCACTACAACCACTAGAGAAAAGTAGAACTAAACTCTGCAGCCTTGGCAATCACTATCTACAAAAAAAACATATTGCTCAACATAGAAGATCTCAAAGCCCACAACCCAATTGGAAGTCCACCATACTCATCACCCATTGACCTCTATTGCGCGACTCTGATATATTCTTCACCAAGTTAAAGTTGGTGAAGCAACATACTGTAATAAACTCCACTTGGATCCCATACTCTTATGTGTAGCCATGCATGGATTCCTTCACCCTTTTTATGATGCTTCCTTTGATGAAAACAACTTTGTGATTTGACATAGTACAAAGCATCAATCCTCTACACTCTTGATTACCTTCATGCATTGGGTTACAATCTAGAAGATAATCAAATTGTTTACCTTCAATTGTTGATTTGAGAATTACAACAAGCTCAAACCAAACATTTTGCTCAAGTGCATAATCCTCAACAAAGCTTTTCTGAAAATCAACCCTGTATGTTTCATGAATTGAAACACATTGCTCATAGGCATTAACATTATCTAAATGATTTAAAGGTTCATCAATGGTTGCTGATTTGAAATTGTCAACATACTCCAAACCATCATTCAAATCAAGCAGGGCATCTTCCTCATGCACATCCTGGAACAACACCTCATAAATTGGGTTATCACAAGGTGTCTTTGCTTCCATCCCAAAAAGTGGATTATCAAAAACCCAAAAATTACTTTCAACATTTGGCTTAAGCCAATCATCCACATGATCTAACTCTCCTTCACAAGGATGTTCTATGTTATCTCCTTCAAGAGGACTCAAGCACTCTTCCTCTACAACTGCTTTAGAATTCTCAACTTCATCATCATTTGTTTCTGATTCCAATATTTTATTTTCAATCTCTCCCTTATGTTTGGATTTTATTGCTGTCATATAGTACCCCTTGATGTCAGGGTCCTTCATAAGTTCGAAGAGTCCCTCTATCAACTTAGAAATAGACTTACCCACAACCATCTTTTCTCTACCTCTAACAACTGCAGGTGTTGATCACCAACATGCAAAGATGTGAACCCACTGAATTTATAACTTACCACTGAAGCTAATTAATGAGCTGATACCACCCTGTTTGACTGATTTTTAAACGATATTCTTCGTTTGACAGATTGACATTTTGTCAAACAATTTGAAGTGTTGTTGTTTTGGATATGTTAAATATATATATGCAAAGAAACACTTCAGTCAAAAAAAATAAAAAAATTCTGAGTAATACTATGGACCATTCATGTGAGTGTTTTTTCTCAAAATGTGCAACAACTATTATGGGATTTACAAATTTACCAATCTACTTCTATGGACCAATTACTCCTTTCAAATGGAGCACTCAAGCAAGAAAGATTCGAACTGGAAAGAGATTAATTGATTTGATATAATAAGCAAATAAACTTCCAGTCTTATCCAACATACAATATAGCTTTAGAAGATCAATGTGAATCAAATTAATGGATATTGCACTAAGATTTCAGTCACTTTCTTGAATACAATTTCTGGACTTTTGCATAACACAGTAAATCAGTAAATGACCATAGGAGTTGCCAGGATTATACTGTAATAGCCGAGCTCAAAATACAATGCTGGTAGAAAGATTATATGCCCAAAAATGAAAGATATTATCACTTCCAACACTTAGCATTTGCTACAGTGAGTTGTAGATTATTAAGACTGAGTTTACATATGAACAGTGTCAGATTGTGAGGTGACCACTACAACTGTGTGTAAGGTTACATGAGACGCTATGAGCATGCTCAAAGTTTGTTACAGATTAACCAACACACCCAGAATGACTTACAACAGTTCAAAAACCAACACAACAAATACGAAGATAAGTAATGGAGTTTCAGACATGAAAATCATGCACCTTAAGACCTGTAGCGAACTTGAGAAAGGCAAGAAATTGCTCAGAAATAGGTTTCAAACCTGCACCATGAAAGAATGACCTAAAAGACGGGAATATGTCTGGCTTCATACCTTTAATTTCAGACGGCTACCAAATATCTGAATTGTCCTTATTCTAATTTTGTCTGCATGCTCCTTTGTCTTAAAGCTACATCAGGCCAAACATGAATCGAACCTCCCCGAACTATATGCTTTAAAGGTTAGAAGCTGGAAATTATATATAATTTCTTATCCTGATCAATTACATAGTATGGCCAGGTTTCAGCTGATATAAATATTTCTTTCCCCAACTCTGGACTCAGTATTTAATCCATCAAATATTTAAATAAATCATTCCCTTGGCCTTACAAATCAAATCCAATACCCTGAAATTTGGTTGGTATATCTCTGCACTTGATAATCTCTTCAAAATCTAAATAATCTGAAGATTTATTTTTTTGAAAACCCCTCAAGTTGGCAGGAGAAATTGAGCTCTGATACCAATGTGATAACCCCCCCTAATCTGGGTTATTTGAATTTCGCCAACAATACAGATAATAAAGAATTTTTGCAAGATGACAGTTCTAAACAGATGCAAGAGATAAATAACCAGATTTAATTAATGATTTAGAGGTTACATATGATTCATACCCAGAACCTACCAGGTAGGGATTGTGCAATTGCTAGAAGTGACCTTTGTCTTATTCTAATCTGTTGATATAAACTGAAAATACTGAATGAAACTTAAAAGTAAATCTGTGAATGCTCATATGATGATCTTTGTGTGAAAACATCCAAACAAGAGACCTTGGGTGATCTTCCACACCTGTAGACTCTATCCTAATCGAGGGTTTTCATCCTCAGATCAACTTGGAACTCCATACTTGCAAACCCTTGTTGCTCAGCTTTCTGTTTCTATATAATAAACTTGGATATCTGTAACAAAGCATATGCATCTTATTTATAGATTTTGAGAGCCTAAATCAAAAAGTCATGTTCACTTTAGATATTTTTCCTATGAGTTGTCATCCTTATCCTCTATAGATAAGATTCACCTTTTTGCTTTATGAGTTGTCAATCTTATCCTGAGATGTCATTCTTATCCTCTGTGGATAAGATATTTTGCAATCCTTATCCTTATCCCTTGACTTTGATTTTGACTTCCTTTGACTTTGACTTTGATATCTGTTGACTTTGACTTTCTTCCATTGACTTTGACTTTGACTTTTGTAGAAAATATTTTCCTTTTCTTTTTAGCAAGGAACCGCAAGAATGTTGTTACTGACCTTGATGTTACTTACTAAAAATAGTAAGTAGCAAGGAACAAATACTGAATTGCCTCATAAGGCCAACCAATCAATTGAAACATTGAGCTGAATATGCAGAGACAAATACACAAGCCTACTGAAAGCTCCTAAATACCCTCCAAAGGGTTCCCTAAACATCTCATTAGCCTATGAGAACCAAATAGTAGGCTAACCACTATAAGATATAGATCTTAGAAAAAGGGGACATTACAAAGATACTCTTTGTATGATAAAGTGGTCTTAAATATAGGGTTTTGGAATTTTTTGTCATTTTTTTAATCTAGGCAATGACTTTGGGGCAAGAACACATCGCATATACATGGGTATTAAAGTATTGCAACACCCTTTCGATATATTACAAGGATAAATATAAGGCATGGGTTGTAGACCTTTGTTTTTTATTGGATTATCTAAATAGTGTTCTATCAATGTAATATTTGCCTAGTTGAAGAAATTCAAGCCTTGTAAAAGGAAATGTAGGTAATGTATGAGAAAAAATAGGCCTTGGAAACTTATTGTAAGGAATTAGCTTTATGCATAGACATGTTATATATATAGTCCATAAGGAAGGTTGATTGGGGGTTTCTATAAATCCAAAATGAATCCAAGCTATGACTAGAATGTTTTAGTTGTATACAATCAAACATTGCTCTTGATGTAATAGTTAACAAAATCCTTATCATGAATGTGATATAACCATTACTACACCCTATGATGTAGAGTGATGTAAGTAGTGATGCATGTGGTCTACGCATAAGATTTAAGGGTATTCTTATTTTTTATTCAACATTTCCTATGCTACCAAAATGTCATTTTGCATCAATACTATTGCATAATTGTGTCATCTAAAATGTAGCATTAGGATCAAGCAAAATAATAATTTAGTTTTGGCCAATTTTTATGTAGATTGTGAAATAAAATGAGAGTAATGATTTAGCATTAAATCTTTCTTCTTTTATTTATTGTTGGATTGAAGCACAAGTATTGCCAAAAATATCATAAAAATTTGAACATATAGAATTTGTGATATTGTTATATGTAGGTAGGTAATTATAAATATTTCCAAAAAAAATCTACTTGTATAAGCAATGATAATTTTTTTCTATTTGATAATGAAGAGATAAAAAAATTTAGACAAAAACACATTTGTAGACACCTAAATTTGCTCATATCCAACCACATTTGACTTTAGCTTATCCTAGTCAATTAAATAAATAATTATTAATTATTTAATTAACTAATCCATCATTTATCTTTACCCCTCACCC
>VDFB02168118.1:212732400-212734900 GCA_007258455.2 Sequoia sempervirens
CAATCACTCCATTGAGAAAGGATGTCTTCACATCCATCTGGTGAATCTTCCATCCTCTAGATGCAGCAATAGCAATGATGGTTCTGACAGAAGTGTAGCGAGCAACAGGAGCAAAAGTCTCATCATAATCGACTCCCTCTTTCTGAGAGAACCCACGAGCCACAAATCTTGCCTTGTACTTCTCAATGCTTCCATCTGCAGCATGCTTAATCTTGAATAGCCATTTAGAAGATACCACAGACTTGCCCTTGGGTCTGGGAACAATATCCCAAACATCATTTTTAAGAATTGACTGATACTCCTCTGTCATAGCATCTCTCCAAACTTGAAGACTAGATGCTTCCTCAACACAGGTAGGCTCAGATTCTATAATCTGACTCATCAAGGTAACATAACTGGAGAACTTATGTGGCCTTTTGCTTTCTCTAAATGTGCCTCTAGGAGCTGCAAAGCTTTCAGCCTCTTGCATGGTGCAACTAGCCCATAGAGGTCTCTTTCTCCCAATAACAATGTCAGTAGGCCCATCAGTAGGTTCCAAGGGTTCAACTGGATCAAGATCTTCCTTTGGTTCCATAGTCTCCCTCTGAATCTCAGGGGTATGGTCAACTTCCATATCCTGAGGAGACTCTTCATTATTAATCTCCATATGAATCCCTCTGGATCTTCTGAATGCAATATCTTCCTCGAATGTGACATCCCTACTGATCTCTATCACCTTCTGACCTAGAATGTAGATTCTGTATGCTTTTGAGTTTTCACTGTATCCCACAAATATTCCCTTCTTGCCAGAAGGCTCCAGCTTGGTTCTCTTTTCTTTGGGAACATGAACATAGACAGGACAGCCAAAGATCCTCAAGTGACTGACTTCAGGCTTCTTCCCTGTAAAGGCTTCTTCTGGAGTCATATTCTCCAAGATCTTATGAGGACTTCTGTTCTGAACATATACAGCTGTCCTGGAAGCTTCTGCCCATAGGAAGGTTTGCAAATCTTGATCATGGATCATGGCCTTTGCTGCTTCCGCAATCGTTTTGTTCTTTCTTTCTACAACACCGTTTTGTTGAGGATTATAGGGAACACAAAACTCCCTCTTAATCCCTGCATCAATACAAAAGTTCTGAAAACTACCAGAGGTGTATTCTCCACCATTGTCAGATCTAAAGACTTTTATTCTTTTACTAGAAATATTTTCTACCAAGGCTTTAAACTCTTTAAACCTATCCAATACTTCCTCAGACTCTTTAGATTTCAAAAAATAAATCCAAGTCTTCCTAGAGTGATCATCAATGAAAAGAACATAATACAAGAAACCACTCAAAGAAGGAACAGACATAGGACCACATAAATCAGAATGAATTAGGTCTAAAATACACTTAGATCTATTTTCTCTACTATGGAAAGGGGCTTTTATGTTCTTACCTAATGCGCAGCCCTTGCATGTGCCTTCGTGCTCTTGAGTGAACTTAGGAAGGCCCGTCACCATCTTCTCCATGATAGGTAGGGCTCGAAAGTGCAAGTGAGCCAATCTCCAATGCCAAAGATCACAAAGACTTGAAGAGTCATGAACCAAAGCTTGTAAAGAATGTGTGCAAACCTTGTAGAGGTTATCATGTCTAACTCCAATTACTTGAGCATTCTTGAAGCTAGAGTTCTCCATCCATACTAAAACTTTACCTTTGGAAAAGGCAACTTGATATCCTTTATCTTCCAATGCTGATATAGAAATAAGATTGCGATTGATTCCAAGAACATAAAGAACATTACCCAATTGAAGTGATATGCCGGAATCCAAGTGAAGTGTAGAGGTCCCAATTCCTTTCACGGAGTAGCTAGCATCATCTCCAATGATGACTTGTTCTGAAGACTCCTTCTCCACCAAACTTGATAAGTGCTCCTTGAACCCGGTGATGTCTCGTGAAGCACCACTGTCGATTATCCAAGTGTTGGTGTCGGAAGGTACACTACTTGATAACGCTGAATAGAACAAATATTCACTTGAATCCTTTTGAGGAGAGGCATCATCAACATCCGCAACAGTGACTTGTTGTTTAGGTCTAGTTGGACAATCCTTGGCGAAGTGCCCAAATTTGTCACACCTAAAACATTGAATCTTTGACATATCCTTATTCTTCTTAAATGGAGGTGCATCATCATTTCCCTTGTCCCTATTCCTTTTGAAGAATCCTTTCCTTCCCTCTTTTCCTTTCTTCTTTGAAGAATGGGAGGCGAGAACATGAACATCTTCATTCCTTGAACTTTGACCAATGCCTCTTGCCATCAACCTAGATTCCTCTTGAATACAATCAAATCTTAGGCGATCAAACTTAGGCAATTTTGACCTTGCACTGATTCCCTGAATGTATGATTCCCAAGACAAAGGTAGCCCATTGAGAGCAAGCATAGTCAGATCCTTGTCTTCAACCATATGCCCAATCGTTGAGAGCTGATCTCTCAAATTTGAAATCCTCATGAAGTATGCAGTAACAGATTCTCCCTTAGACAT
>VDFB02168118.1:212739900-212915079 GCA_007258455.2 Sequoia sempervirens
TGGTGTGACTTGCAATGGAAAACCATATGAAATAAGTATTTTTCTTGGTATGGTTGCCTTAATAATTTTACTATTGAAATGACAGAGTGATATCGTCATTGCATTGCTATGTATGGTTCATATTATCGTGGCTAGATATTAGATCCACAAAGGACCTTTCACCTGCACTAAACTTCTCAATATCAGAAAGGTGTTTAGGACATAATTCTGTTGATGCCATTCCCTTGTTAATATGGTAATTGAGAATAAGGTTACGCATAATGCTAATTGACAATAAGGTTAAGCATAATGCTACTTGGAGACCACCAAATGCTGGTTTTTCAAGTTGAGTTTTAAAGGAACTTTGAAGGGTAATCCCAGCCCTGCCAATGCCGATGTTGTGATTACATCCCCTTGAGGAACTTTTTGTAAAAGAGATTCCTTCTCCTTTGGTTTAAAGACCAATAATGAAGTGCAGGCTTTGGCTTTGCTTGAAGGAAGTATTCCACGGGGATGAATCTACCCCTCAAAAACCCACATTTCAAAAACTACAACATCTCACAGGCCAGGAAACATCCCCATGCCACACCTCGCCCCCTCCCACCACCACCAACAGGGTGGGTACATTTCCAAGACACCCTGCAGAAGCAGAGATCATCTCTGGGACGTCCCCCTTATTGGGGCCATTGGGGGGTTGCCCTAGCATCCCAGGGACAGCCTAGGAGCTTTGACAATTCCCTCAAACTGAAATGGATCCAAGCTCATGGAGACATGGTAAGTGTTGAATTTGAGTACAATACTGAATCTAAGCTCTAGGGAACATCATTAACTGTTGAAATTGGATAAAATACTGCTCAACAACCTGGGTGAGGTGTCCATTGAAATAGATAATTTTCAAAGTAGAGGCCCAAGTTAAAATTCCATCTATATTATAAAGTGTTAAAATGGAGTTAAAATTCCATCTAAATTATAAAGTGTTAAAATGGGTTAAATGTGGCATTTGACCCCAGGAAACATGATAATGTGTTGAAATTTAAGTAAAATATGGCATCCAAACTCTGTGAGTGTGAGATATGACAAAGTATTGACAATAGAGAAACTACGTATGATACCACACCCACCAAGATGGGTTCGGTGTACCACAATGGACAAGGAGACAAGACTAAGTGAGGAAGAGATGCCCCTGACAACCTGGTTCCATGCAGCTGTTCCCTGCTTATTTTTTAAGCTTCGGGTGGCCTCGTGCGGTTTCTTAATAAGTACAGTACAAAATTTTAGAATCTTCTCTTAAAAGAATGGAACAGCTATAGTTTAGAATTTGAAAGTTCAACTGAAGATGGAGAGGGAGTTCAAACTACAACCAAAAATTTGCTACTTTAGTGAACATTTTGTTTTTCCTTCCTTTTTACTTCTATTTGTTAATTTTACCTCTAAAATTTAGAATTAAAAAAAAAAAATTAATACTGGACCCCAAAAATCAGAAAAAAGAGCAGTACACCTCTAAACAAAATTAAACAAGCAACTGCATGAGACCCAGTGTTAGTCAAGACAACCAAGGATGCCCTGAAAAGTGGATTGTTTTTTAATTTATTTCTGATAGTCTACAAATATAGTTCAATTGAGTATCTGAGCCAACCAATAGTTATGGTTAGCTTCTTACAAGTATTAAATTCGGATAACAATTTAGAAATTCTTATTATAATTAGCTCTTTACAAGCTATATAATGCTTAGTTCTTTAAGAAGATTAAATTTAGATAACAACTTAGAAATTTTTACTACAAAGTAAACAGCGAAGGATCAAGAATCACTACTAAGAAATCCACTTTGCAGATTTGGATTTAGATCTCTTCAACAAGACTCAATGCTTTAACCACTTAGATCTCAGCCCCTTGGCCAAAAAGAAAGAGAAAGAATCTACCAAATTAAAAGGATATAAAAAAGCCTAATCGGAAATAAATTTGTTTTTCATAGTACAAATTTTATGCCAGTGATATTTTTCAGGACTATTAAATTTTAAAATCTAAACTCGACTTTAGGGGTAAAAACAAACTCACCGAATCCTGGGGCTGAAAGGAAGTCATAAGCAGCTGGTACGCCAAAGTAGAAGCAAAAGAAATCTGGAAAGAAGAAGCGACATCTTCTCTCTCTGTTCCACAGGCAGCACAGATTTGAGAGTTTGGGCCGCGTAGCAGCGAGGCCCGGCATTTTTGGCATCGAAAGGGCCCTGTTCCCGAATTCGCTACTATTTCGTCTAATGTGGGCAAAGGAGTTGCAGAAGGTGTGGCGGGATTCGATCCAGCGAGCTCCAGCAAGTGAGATCTGACTTTTTCGAGCAACTGGGCCGCGGATTCAGTCGCCATTGAAGCTCGTATCAGAAAATCTTAGCTGAGATCTTAATCGTATTATAATTTGTAATCTTTAGCGAGATTGGTATATATATCCATTTCATAGGGTATATTGTCAAGCCTTGGGTGAAGTTAGGTCATACTATTTAGAGCATGGTTTTATGGGACTGCTTACTGCTTTATTTTTTAAGGTCTACGTAATCTAATGTAGTTTTTAATTAGTATAATATATACTTGAGCAAAAATATTGTAAAAAGATTGTAGAGAGTTTATGACTGGAAAATTTTATCTTTCCTCCCATTCTATTTGTTTTTAGATTTTATTTTCACAATTTAAAAATTATAATAATATAATTTACTAACACTTGTATTTAAAGGAGGTTCAAGGATTACGTCGATAGAAAACTATATGTATGTGAATATGTTAGAGAGTATGTGTTTGTGCATGGATGCACTACAAATTTTAGTTGCATGGTTGGAATAAATAATTAATAATAAGTGTTAAATAATGGAATGAAATAAACTTAGACAAATCTAAATTTATTTTTTAAAGAAATTAAGGATTATGTGATTATGACATTTATGCATATAGATCTAAAACATAAAGCAATGCAAATGAAAAAATAAAGTTGTCATCAAATTGACAAAAAATACTACAAATGGAAATAGAATGTTCCCATCTAGTTGTCAAATCAATATTTATTTTGCTTAAATATGTGATAAGTAAGATTTTGGAGGCTTTTACCATTAAGTGGTAATTGATTTACCATTAAATGGCAGTTGAAAGTAGTTTTCCGACAACTCAATAGTGGTTTGCAAGCGTGAGACTTGTTTCAGACTCAAATCTCACACTATATGTAGCTTATCGGCTAATTAATTATTTGAAATTAGTATATATATATATATATATATATATATAATGATTTGTTAATGGGTCCTTTGTCTATTGGTGAAGTTGAATGGTTCTAAATGAGCCCATCAGGGATCAAGTCTTGTTGAATGCAAGTCTCTGACTCATGCTCCCATATTGGGTAGCTAAAACAAATCTGGGTTTGATATAAAACCCTCGATCAAATAATGATTTGAATTTTTAAAAATATTATGTTTATTATTAAATATTCCTATTTTGACATGTAAATGATTATCAAATTTAAGATAAAATACAAGAGTTTTTGTTAACGCACTCTACCATTACATTCTACCTTTCACTTCCATTATAGAATGCTTCTTAATTTTCTATACATTTATTCTTTATTAACTATTCTTTTTTATAGTCTCCACAAAATAAAAATAAAAATATTCTTATTTCAATCATTCCATATTACCTTTATGCAAATGACTTCACTTTATTAATGACTTCTTTTTATAACATTGTCATATGGAACCCCCTAGAAATTGATGTGTCATTTCTCAACCAATGGTACAACAAAAAAATGTTTTGGAGAATAAATAGTCACTCAAATGTGTCAAACTTAAAGGGATTTATTTACAAAACATCACATAAACTAAAATGGCCACACATTTTTTGAAGTTATATATTATATTCATATAATACTATATTTTATGTATTGTTATTGATTTCTATTTTAATCTTATGGTTGTAGTTGAATTATATGGCACTACGTGCATGTGTCTTTGAAAGCCTTATTAAGCCCCATAATAGAATTTAAGTTGTTGATTTGCACTCCTTGAATGATATGAATTTTATCATTTAGTGTATAATATTTTTGCTAGCCATTTTTAAACAATGTGGACAAATTCACTAGCAAAAATTAATAGTGTAAACATTTTTTTTAAAAATAATTATGGGTGAATTTGCCAACAAAAACCAACAATGCGAACATTTTTTTAAAAATCACCATAGATTTTTTAAATCATGAGAAAAATCATCAACAAAAACTAACAATGTGAACAAATTTTAAAAAAATCACCACAAAAAAAATATTTTTTCTTTCAAAATTGGTAATGTATTCACTAGAAAAATTATTGCTTTGGGCTAAGATTCACTAGGATACTATATATGTTTTTAGGGGGATTTCTTAAAGTTAATCCTGTTAGATCCCACATTGTACCCATTGCATAAAGTATTGGAATGCTTGATATGCATATTTGAACAAATCAACTAAATATTTGGTTATTCAACTAACCCTATGTATATTAGTTATCACTTGAAAGACCTTAGAGTAAGGAATGGGGTAATATCAAATTTATTGAGGATGATATCTTGTGGAATTGATTCTATAGTATGAAGATGCTTGTATAACATGGAAGTAAACACTCTTTTAATTTAGTCTCAATTAGATGTTTAAAAGTAAAACCCCCAATTTTTAGGCACATATAGAAGAATAGGTGTAACAAGTGAATAAGAGAGATGAATCTTAGTTTGGATAACCTAATACTAAAGTTGGAAGTATTGTTTCTCAAGAGTGGTGAAGGAAGTATGACATTTTCTAAGTCTAGACTTGGCATCGATTGACAAGATGAAGTGTGGCCTAAAAAAACCATAGGTATTCATATAAAGAGACCATCTCAATTGTGTAACCTTTATAAGAGGAAAAATTTTTGGGAGTATACTTTAAAGTATGGAGTTACTTTTGTTGTTTTGATCCAATGATTTATCTTTTTCTCTTGGCTATACAATGTTTAAAAATTTATATTTGGGTCTTTAGTCCACATACTATTTCCAAGAAAATAAATTTCACTTCTTATTTCCTTTTGCTTGATAAATATTTTGAAGATATCTTAAAATGGTGGTAGTTGAATTATATTTTAATTTGTAATCACATATAGCTCTTATATTTTGTTTTGGGTTTATTAAGGACCTTGTGAATCCTAGTTGTTGGGTTTTAATAAAATATAAATATTATAAGCATGTAATTCAAATAACTAAAAAAATATCAAATCAAAACCAATTCAATACTTAAATCAAATACATGAAAATTTGAGATTGAGTGTATGTGAGGCTTTGCTCATTATGATGTGTTGATGGATGGAATGTGGTTGCATAAAAAAACCAATAGCATGATGTTAGGATTAGCATGGATAGATCAAGAAAATGATAGCATAATGATAGTATGAGGGTGGATTGATCGAATGGACATCATAATAGTATGATGATAGAAGATGATCAAATGTGATGAGAAACCTCCCATTTATAGATTTTTGGTGAGAGGAATGGAGGGCTAGAATGGATTTCAAAGATCAAGGGCTCACAATTGACTAGAGCTCTCAAGCAAGAGGGATTGGACAAGTGTCAAGAAGGGATTAATTGGAAAAGGCGTCTAGAAAGATCAATGATGGGGATTGGACCAAGAAAAGGGTATCTTGGGGGGATTTATAAAAAGGCAAGATTTTTCTTGTTACACATTCCAAGCAAGGGCAACTAGACGATTGTTATAAGGGGATTAATTGAAAAGGGTGGATCCAAGATCAATGGTGGGGAATTGGGATTTGACATAGGAAATAGTGGATGGATAAGGTTTGGTGGGATATTTAAAAAAGGTATCTTGGGAGAATTTCTAAAGAAAGAAAGATGTGTCTTGTTGCACATTCCAAGGTGTACATGGAGAATTTAAAATTAAGATTTATTGAAAAATAGATTTTTATCCCATGTGCACATGATTCGAGATTAATTAGCTTAAATCAATCAATTATATCTTAATTAATTGATTTAGTTGGAGGATTTGGGGAGATAAGGCTAGACTTAATTAAATAAATATTAATGTATTTAATTAAAGGTGAGGAATAAAGGTGAAGTGTTAAGCTTAATTAAATAAATGTAAACTTGTTTAATTAAGGGTGAGGGGTAAAGATAAATGATGGATTAGTTAATTAAATAATTAATAATTATTTATTTAATTGACTAGAATAAGCTAAAGTCAAATGTGGTCGGATATGAGCAAATTTAGGTGTCTACAAATGTGTTTTTGTCTAAATTTTTTTATCTCTTCATTATCAAATAGAAAAAAATTATCATTGCTTATACAAGTGGATTTTTTTTGGAAATATTTATAATTACCTACCTACATATAACAATATCACAAATTCTATATGTTCAAATTTTTATGATATTTTTGGCAATACTTGTGCTTCAATCCAACAATAAATAAAAGAAGAAAGATTTAATGCTAAATCATTACTCTCATTTTATTTCACAATCTACATAAAAATTGGCCAAAACTAAATTATTATTTTGCTTGATCCTAATGCTACATTTTAGATGACACAATTATGCAATAGTATTGATGCAAAATGACATTTTGGTAGCATAGGAAATGTTGAATAAAAAATAAGAATACCCTTAAATCTTATGCGTAGACCACATGCATCACTACTTACATCACTCTACATCATAGGGTGTAGTAATGGTTATATCACATTCATGATAAGGATTTTGTTAACTATTACATCAAGAGCAATGTTTGATTGTATACAACTAAAACATTCTAGTCATAGCTTGGATTCATTTTGGATTTATAGAAACCCCCAATCAACCTTCCTTATGGACTATATATATAACATGTCTATGCATAAAGCTAATTCCTTACAATAAGTTTCCAAGGCCTATTTTTTCTCATACATTACCTACATTTCCTTTTACAAGGCTTGAATTTCTTCAACTAGGCAAATATTACATTGATAGAACACTATTTAGATAATCCAATAAAAAACAAAGGTCTACAACCCATGCCTTATATTTAACCTTGTAATATATCGAAAGGGTGTTCCAATACTTTAATACCCATGTATATGCAATGTGTTCTTGCCCCAAAGTCATTGCCTAGATAAAAAAAAAATGACAAAAAATTCCAAAACCCTATATTTAAGACCACTCTATCATACAAAGAGTATCTTTGTAATGTCCCCTTTTTTCTAAGATCTATATCTTATAGTGGTTAGCCTACTATTTGGTTCTCATAGGCTAATGAGATGTTTAGGGAACCCTTTGGAGGGTATTTAGGAGCTTTCAGTAGGCTTGTGTATTTGTCTCTGCATATTCAGCTCAATGTTTCAATTGATTGGTTGGCCTTATGAGGCAATTCAGTATTTGTTCCTTGCTACTTACTATTTTTAGTAACATCAAGGTCAGTAACAACACTCTTGCGGTTCCTTGCTAAAAAGAAAAGGAAAATATTTTCTACAAAAGTCAAAGTCAGAGTCAATGGAAGAAAGTCAAAGTCAAAGTGAAGGGAAGAAAGTCAAAGTCAACGGATATCAAAGTCAAAGTCAAAGGAATTCAAAATCAAAGTCAAGGGATAAGGATAAGGATTGCAAAATATCTTATCCATAGAGGATAAGAATGACATCTCAGGATAAGATTGACAGCTCATAAAGCAAAAAGGTGAATCTTATCTATAGAGGATAAGGATGACAACTCATAGGAAAAATATCTAAAGTCAACATGACTTTTTGATTTAGGCTCTCAAAATCTATAAATAAGATGCCTATGCTTTGTTACAGATATCCAAGTTTATTATATAGAAACAGAAAGCTGAGCAACAAGGGTTTGCAGGTATGGAGTTCCAAGTTGATCTGAGGATGAAAACCCTCGATTAGGATAGAGTCTACAGGTGTGGAAGATCACCCAAGGTCTCTTGTTTGGATATTTTCATACAAAGATCATCATATGAGCATTCACAGATTTACTTTGAAGTTTCATTCAGTATTTTCAGTTTATATCAACAGATTAGAATAAGACAAAGGTCACTTCTAGCAATTGCACAATCCCTACCTGGTAGGTTATGGGTATGAATCATATGTAACCTCTAAATCATTAATTAAATCTGGTTATTTATCTCTTGCATCTGTTTAGAACTGTCATCTTGCAAAAATTCTTTATTATCTGTATTGTTGGCGAAATTCAAATAACCCAGATTAGGGGGGTTATCACATTGGTATCAAAGCTCAATTTCTCCTGCCAACCTGAGGGGTTTTCAAAAAAATAAATCTTCAGATTATTTAGATTTTGAAGAGATTATCAAGTGCAGAGATATACCAACCAAATTTTAGGGTATTGGATTTGATTTGTAAGGCCAAGGGAATGATTTATTTAAATATTTGATGGATTAAATACTGAGTCCAGAGTTGGGGAAAGAAATATTTATATCAGCTGAAACCTGGCCATACTATGTAATTGATCAGGGTAAGAAATTATATATAATTTCCAGCTTCTAACCTTTAAAGCATATAGTTCGGGGAGGTTCGATTCATGTTTGGCCTGATGTAGCTTTAAGACAAAGGAGCATGCAGACAAAATTAGAATAAGGACAATTCAGATATTTGGTAGCCGTCTGAAATTAAAGGTATGAAGTCAGACATATTCCTGTCTTTTAGAAGGTCATTCTTTCATGGTGCAGGTTTGAAACCTATTTCTGAGCAATTTCTTGCCTTTCTCAAGTTCGCTACAGGTCTTAAGGTGCATGATTTTCATGTCTGAAACTCCATTACTTATCTTCGTATTTGTTGTGTTGGTTTTTGAACTGTTGTAAGTCATTATGGGTGTGTTGGTTAATCTGTAACAAAATTTGAGCATGCTCATAGCGTCTCATGTAACCTTACACACAGTTGTAGTGGTCACCTCACAATCTGACACTATTCATATGTAAACTCAGTCTTAATAATCTACAACTCACTGTAGCAAATGCTAAGTGTTGGAAGTGATAATATCTTTCATTTTTGGGCATATAATCTTTCTACCAGCATTATATTTTGAGCTCGGCTATTACAATATAATCCTGGCAACTCCTATGGTCATTTACTAATTTACTGTGTTATGCAAAAGTCCAGAAATTGTATTCAAGAAAGTGACTAAAATCTTAGTGCAATATCCATTAATTTGATTCACATTGATCTTCTAAAGCTATATTGTATGTTGGATAAGACTGGAAGTTTATTTGCTTATTATATCAAATCAATTAATCTCTTTCCAGTTCGAATCTTTCTTGCTTGAGTGCTCCATTTGAAAGGAGTAATTGGTCCATAGAGGTAGATTGGTAAATTTGTAAATCCCATAATAGTTGTTGCACATTTCGAGAAAAAACACTCACATGAATGGTCCATAGTATTACTCAGAAATAATTTTTTTTTTTGACTGAAGTGTTTCTTTGCATATATATATTTAACATTATCCAAAACAACAACACTTCAAATTGTTTGACAAAATGTCAATCTGTCAAACGAAGAATATCGTTTAAAAATCAGTCAAACAGGGTGGTATCAGCTCATTAATTAGCTTCAGTGGTAAGTTATAAATTTAGTGGGTTCACATCTTTGCATGTTGGTGATCAACACCTGCAGTTGTTAGAGGTAGAGAAAAGATGGTTGTGGGTAAGTCTATTTCTAAGTTGATAGAGGGACTCTTCGAACTTATGAAGGACCCTGACATCAAGGGGTACTATATGACAGCAATAAAATCCAAACATAAGGGAGAGATTGAAAATAAAATATTGGAATCAGAAACAAATGATGATGAAGTTGAGAATTCTAAAGCAGTTGTAGAGGAAGAGTGCTTGAGTCCTCTTGAAGGAGATAACATAGAACATCCTTGTGAAGGAGAGTTAGATCATGTGGATGATTGGCTTAAGCCAAATGTTGAAAGTAATTTTTGGGTTTTTGATAATCCACTTTTTGGGATGGAAGCAAAGACACCTTGTGATAACCCAATTTATGAGGTGTTGTTCCAGGATGTGCATGAGGAAGATGCCCTGCTTGATTTGAATGATGGTTTGGAGTATGTTGACAATTTCAAATCAGCAACCATTGATGAACCTTTAAATCATTTAGATAATGTTAATGCCTATGAGCAATGTGTTTCAATTCATGAAACATACAGGGTTGATTTTCAGAAAAGCTTTGTTGAGGATTATGCACTTGAGCAAAATGTTTGGTTTGAGCTTGTTGTAATTCTCAAATCAACAATTGAAGGTAAACAATTTGATTATCTTCTAGATTGTAACCCAATGCATGAAGGTAATCAAGAGTGTAGAGGATTGATGCTTTGTACTATGTCAAATCACAAAGTTGTTTTCATCAAAGGAAGCATCATAAAAAGGGTGAAGGAATCCATGCATGGCTACACATAAGAGTATGGGATCCAAGTGGAGTTTATTACAGTATGTTGCTTCACCAACTTTAACTTGGTGAAGAATATATCAGAGTCGCGCAATAGAGGTCAATGGGTGATGAGTATGGTGGACTTCCAATTGGGTTGTGGGCTTTGAGATCTTCTATGTTGAGCAATATGTTTTTTTTGTAGATAGTGATTGCCAAGGCTGCAGAGTTTAGTTCTACTTTTCTCTAGTGGTTGTAGTGGAGCTTGGGTAGAGCATTGTATCAATTGGTTTGGGATCCCAACATTCAGGACAAGCCTGGTTGTTCAAGTAAGGATTGCTTGGGGGCAAGCAATCTTGGGGAGGGCAGACTGTAATGTCTCCTTTTTTTTTCAGTTCTATATCTTGCAGTGGTTAGCCTACTATTTGGTTCTCGTAGGCTAATGAGATGTTTAGGGAACCATTTGGAGGGTATTCAAGAGTTTTCAACATGCTTGTGTATTCGTCTTTGCATATTCAACTCAATGTTTTAGTTGGTTGGTTGGCCTTATGAGGCAATTCACGACTTGTTCCTTGCTACTTACTATTTTTAGTAAGTAACATCAGGGTCAATAACAACACTCTTGTGGTTCCTTGCTAAAAAGAAAAGAAAAATATTTTCTACAAAAGTCAAAGTCAAGTGAATAAAGTCAAAGTCAAAGTCAAGGGAAGAAAGTCAAATTCAAAGCAAAGGGAAGAAAGTCAAAGTCAATGGAAATCAAGTCAAAGTCAACATAAGTCAAAATCAAAGTCAAGGGATAAGGATAAGGATTGCAAAATATCTTATCTATAGAGGATAAGAATGACAACTGATAAAGCAAAAAGGTGAATCTTATCTATAGAGGATAAGGATGACAACTCATACGAAAAATATCTAAAGTCAACATGACTTTTTGATTTAGGCTCTCAAAATCTATAAATAAGATGCCTATGCTTTGTTACAGATTTCCAAGTTTATTATACAAAAACAGAAAGCTAAGCAACAAGGGTTTGCAAGTATGGAGTTCCAAGCTGATCTAAGGATGAAAAACCTTGATTAGGACAGAGTCTATAGGTGTGGAAGATCACCCAAGGTCTCTTGTTTGGATGGTTTCACACAAAGATCATCATATGAGCATTCACAGATTTATTTTGAAGTTTCATTCAGTATTTTCAGTTTATATCAACATATTAGAATAAGACATAGGTCACTTCTGACAGTTGTACAACCCTACCTGGCAAGTTCTGAGTATGAATCATATGTAACCTCTGAATCATTAATTAAATCTAGTTATTTATCTCTTGCATATGTTTAGAACTGTCACTTTGAAACAAAAAAATTATTATCTGTATTGTTGGCAAAATTCAAATAACCCAGATCAAGGTGGGTTATCACATATTGCATTTTGCATCTGTATTGTTGGCGAAATTCAAAAAAAATGACAAAAAAATGAAAAGACCACTCTATCATACAAAGTGTATCTTCCCTTTCCTCTTCATTCTCATACTTTCCAAGGTTTCAGTTGGAAATAAGGATATTCTAAAGAAACAAAAAATACCTCCTAGAAGCTACTAACCAAAATACTAAGCTCTTCCAACTACGTATTGAATAAAAGACTTTCACATGCATAGAAGCTATATAATTAATGTAAAGATGCCTTAAATCACCTTTTACAAAGGATTGGATATTATTATGTATCATCTATAATAAACACATAATCAATTCCCTTAGGGAAACTAAGATAATAATCATGCTCTAATACTTTCCTAATGGGAAGAAAAAATATTATCACAGAATTTTTATTTATAAGGTGGTCAGACAAAGGACACACAAAATATAAAGGATGAGACATGATTAATGTATTCAATCAATATTAATGAATAGCAAAAATCTTTCTGAGAAGATCAACCCCACACTATTCCAAAAATAGAACAAAAGATGATTTTTAACAATTATAGCAAGAAAATCAACACACTTATTACTTTCTCTATAGTGGTATATAAAGAAGACCTACTCCACTTAGACTACAAGCTACAAATAAACCATTGTTTAATTTCAAATTTGTCATAGATAAATTTGATAAACATGAAATGATAACTTGAGAATTACTTTCTACTTCAAACCTGTGTACCTAATAAATAAAGCCAACTTAAATCCTTTAACTAGAGCCTCCAATTTTGCATCATTATTCATTTGATCCTTACAAATAAAGATCTGTCATTGATAAAATATCCCAAAGAATCCCTTTTTAAGGTTTCCTACTCTTAGAACAAGCCAATATTTCCCCTAAAATTTCCATCAAAATTAAGCTCTAGGAACCCATAGAAAGGTTTCTTCCAAGAAAGCAACAATCTAAGATATTTTTTTTATGATTACCCTTGTAGCAAAAATATTTATTTAAGATGTTACCATTATATATAAATCTTCATTGTAATGATTTTGTGTAACCTTAACTTATGGGACACATTAAAATATATCATAAAATCTTAATTGATGAACTCAACAATAAGATTCTAAACTAATTGAAGAATAAAAATAAAGTTTTGAAATTAAATGTGTGTTATTCTATTTCTAATTATAATGTGATTTTCTTTGAATAAATAATAAATAATATCATTGAAATGGTACACTTTAGATTTTAAATATAAAAAGGTATGAATTTGAGATCTAATGCATGTTCATTTTAGGTCCAAAAGTGAAACAAGAGCTAAGAGATTGTAAGCATGTTTATTTTGTCACTTGGAGAAGCTATAGATGGAAAAAAGGATAGTAGGAGATTGTAATGTTATCAATTTATGATTTTAAAACTTTGTTTCTATGACAATTTACTTAGGGATCATAGAATAATGCATGTCCATCTCTATATTGGCATAGTAGTGTTCATTCCTACATGTTCATGTCTCCTACATGCAAATGTGTGCTTTGCAATTATTGGAGCTAAATTATAATATGCAACTAGAGGGGTGGGATCTCCCTTAGCCAGGTCCTAGGAATGAGTTGAGTGTTCAAAGGTTGTGTGCTTAAGAAATAAGTGGTGTGTGTAACAATGGAGTAGGTCAAGGGAGCTATGATAAAAATTATGTAATTATGATATTTTCATAGTGACCCTAGGATGTGTGTGTGTGTTTGATTGTGTTTGTGATCCTTTCCTATTATTCAACTATTATTTATTTCCTTTATAACCTATATTTTTAAACATCATTTTCTCATTTCTAGTTGTTTGGGGTGGACAAGGGTTGTTTGAGAGAAGAGATAATATTTTAGGTGGTAAAATAATATTGTGAATAAAAATATTCTACCTTGTGTAATAATGTCCGAAGGACAAGAGTGTAGCATGCTAGTGTCTAAGATAGAAAAATGGCCAAGAATGGTATACAAGAGGATGTAGGAAATATTTGGTCTTAATTTTGGGTGCATAAAATGAGTTGAATGGAAAATTAAGGTTCTAGACACTCAAGAATGATCATAATTCATGTCTAAAAATGAGGCCTTTGAAATGTGTAAAATAAATTTCCAAAGTACATAGTATGAACTTTTCATCTCTATAATTTCCCCACTTTAGTGTATATGTGAACTAAAAAAAAATGTACTATGAAACTCATTATACTTTATAAAAAGGATACTAAAGAATTTTTCTTTATGTCATTTGTTTCTCTCCACTCAAGCATCATCTTTGGATTTGCAAACACACACAAAAAGAGAAATTAGAATAGATTACGAAATATCATGTAATTAATTTCACAAATTTAAAAACATCCCATATTATTTTATTAACAAGCCAAAGAGGGGCCATGGATTTATAATTAGTGTGGCCTCTACTGTTTCAAGTGTTATTAGAGTAAAATAGTTATTATTTAGTTGTTTATTTATTTTTGTATTAAACCACCTTATGTGGTGATGTGTCACTTGAAGAGGTAATCTATCAACCAAATATTTCACAGTTTGCTAAGTTCATCTAGAATTCAAAAGAAGTTTTTCAGCGCAGGGAAGATCGTTGCTACTGTGCAGCAGAAGGAAATTTGTGCATCTACACAGCCTGACCTATCTGATGATTTCTCCTGTATCTACTTCGACTAATATTCAAGCCTCTGAAATCTGGTTCGTTTTGCAAAGGTTTTTCAGAGTTGGCTTTGTGGACACCACCAACAATCTTTTCTATGTACACATCAAAACAGGGGATGCTTTTATGTTCCCCAAGGCCTTGATGCACTATATTCAAAACAATGGAAACACCACTGCTTCTGCCATTGTGTCTTTTAATAGTCAAGCTCCTGTTAAAGTCTTTCCCTTACCCAATTTGGCTTCCAATCATGAAATTCCCAACAATGTTTTGGCCAAGTCATTCCAGATTAACATTACAGAGGTGGATGCAATAAAAAAGAACCTTGGTGGTAGCTGAATATAACGAATTTTTGTGTTTATGCTTCCCAAAATGAATAAGTTTTTCTTTCTTTTATTCATATGTTTCTTGCTTATCAATTAATTACTTGAAGGTTGTAGTTTAACGCTAGGCAGTTTATCATTAACAATTATCTATTTATGTATCCACTACTCTGGAAACTTGGTCATTTATATAAACAAATATTGATGCAATTTTCAAATAATAGTTTTTATAATTGTGCTGATATTTTTTGTTCCAGAGTGTTCTTAAAGTGATTATTATGTTCTATTATTTTTTAAATTATTGATTAATGTATCCATTATCTGAATTATTTCCAACTATTTTATCTTTGAATTTCTAAAAAAAATCTGTAATAGTTTATTTTCTTCTTTGGCATATCCACACATTTCAAAAAAACAAAAAAAAACCTCACTTAATGATTTCAAAAAAAGTCTCAGTTTGCAGTGGTGTGAGATATTTGAGGGAAAAATGGAAGACTATAAAATGAAGAATTATTTTGCTTATACTGAAAAATGAAGACAATAAAATAAGATAGTAAGCACATAGATTTTTTTTGAGTGATATTATCATTGAAACATCTTTATGAAATCTTTATATATTAAGACATTAATTTGATCATATATATGAGGAGGTAATATATATTCATAGTAGATAAAAGACATAAGGGATATGTTGTAGCTTTAGCTCTTACCAAAGGTGAAAAGAAAAGTTCACGGTGGCATAGTGTTAAGGGTTGCAAATGATAGATAGGAATGTTATTAATGACATAAATTGATAGATTAATACGTGGTAGTTGAGAATCATGAAAACATATTTTTTATCTTGCAAGAGTCATGGGCTAATTCTCTATAGTGTTCCCATCTTCTAGAACCAAAGAAGACTGAAAATAAATTAAAATAAATTTATTTATTAAAGATAATTATTGGATATTATACTAATTTTTTAAAAGAAAGTAGAGGTATAGAACATGTTTCTTAGACTAATTTACAATAAATGATATATATATAAAATAAAAACAAAAGCAATATACCATAACATAGTGATTTATGTGGAGATTACTTTTAATAGAAAAATCTTATATCCTAAAACAATTCAATATATTATTCAATAATCAACGGTTAAAATACACTTGCATAATTTAATGCTTTATGGGTGTATCATCAACAGTTGATCTAGATCATTTTTGGCAGCATAAAAATACCTACAAAGCTCACTAAGAACATCGATCTCAAGCACTCAATAAATGGAAGGAGCAATTCATTGAATCATCAAATGGTATTAAAGAAACTATGAGATTAAACCACTCAAAATTGATGCCCAAATCCACAGTAAAAAATCCAATGCCCAAATTATAATATGAAGGCTAAAATTAGTATATTTCTTCCACCTACTATAATATGATCACAATCCATTTAGCTACTTGGATACTTTTAGTGTCATTATCTTCATCCAAAGATGTCTTATAACACATCATAATAAATATCATAAGTTGGTTAACAAGCATAAACTGCTACAACTGTCTTATGAATTATAGACACTCTTATATTTCTGATTAAGGATGGTTAGCTTCTAAAGGTCACTCCTACAAATCCATCATGCATCATAGATGTTCTTACATTTCTAATGTGAGGAACTTAACTTCTTGAGGTCGTGCCTTTTTATTTGAGAAGTCGAATGAGTCCTTTTCTTCAATTAAATGTAGATATGGAAGAGATTCATGTCCTTGTAACCCACAAACCTATGCTTAACAACTACTAACATACTTTATATATTTTCATACTATTTGTATTAATTAATTTAATACAAAAGTGAAGTCATAACCAACATTTCTTAAATTGGAAACAAATCACTACAAATGTGTGCTTGGAGAAAATGTAAAAGACATGGTAGAACAATTATTTTTTATCACCAAAAATCTTCATAACCTAAGCAAGGAAACAAATATATCCTAACATACCATAGGTACTCTATATCTCTTGATATTTTTTAAGAAACACGTTTCTATTATCAATCATTAAAAAAACTCAAGTTTTTGTTTTTTCATTAAAAAAAAACTCAACTTTGCTATTTTTAAAAAAATTGATTAATTTTCTATCTACAAAATATTTTATCTTAAATTTTGTTTACAAAAAACTCACTTTCTAATTTAAGGTATAATCTATTAATATTTTAGTAGTTTTTAACTTTATTGTTTTTATGTATATAAAAATATAAAATATGTCTCAACTTATATATATTGCAAAATTGACTAAAAATAGGTGCCTCCAAAATTATATTTCTCGATATATTTTATATAATTTTTTAAAGATATATATGCTAATATATTTTGAGAAAACTTTAAAAAAAAATAAAAAATTATTTAGTTACCAAAAATCTTCACAAACCTATTTGTATCAACTACTAACATACTTTATATATTTTGATACTATTTGTATTAATTAATTTATACAAACATGAAATCACAACCGACACTTCTCTAAATTGAAAATAATTCACTATAGATGTTTGCTTTGAGAAAATGGAAAAGACATGATAGAACATTTTTTTCAATCATCAAAAATCTTCATAAACTAAGCAAGGAAATAGACACATCCTAACCTATGAGAGGTACTCTATGCCTCTTGATATTTTTAATGATGATTTGTATTAATTTAGAGAGAAAACAATAATAGAATGCAAGCTAAAGCAATCCACTAACCAATATTCACCAAATATAGATGAACTCATCCAACATCCAAATGGTCAAAACATTTATTAATATATTTGGACTCAGGTGTTTAACCTCCTATAATTTGAACTTTTCTTTATTATCCAACATGTCCCATGTAGTCCCTTGGATTACGATACAATATTTGAAGAAAAAGAAAATTCAAAGATATGTAGGGACTTTATTAAAAAATTAGAAGAATAATGAAAAAATATGTTTCTCAAAATCATACTATATCAATTGAGGGGTGAGATGGCTAGATAGAAAGAAAGAGTGGTAAGAGATTAATTGAATTTTTGTTGTTAGTATGAATAATATGAAAAATTTGTAAGTGTTATGTATTTTATCTATGATTCTCAAGACAATTAAATTCATAAAATTTAATTTTACCATTCAATCATACCACTTAACAACACATTTCATTTACATTAGTTTTACTATATATTTCTAGTTTAAGATTATGAAGAAAATTAAAATCATAAAGACCATGTAGAATAGTCAAAGGGCTTTAGAAACAACATTCACTTTATTAAATAGAGATGGTTCAATCAAGGAATGATGAGACTCTAAGGAAATCTTTAAAACTAGAGAGGAATCATTTAAAACACCAAATTGCATGACATAAAAAATGCACCCAATTGAAAGGTAATTTTTTTTTCTTAATAAAAACTCTTACAATTAAAAGTTGTACTGTTGTAAATTGTCACCCTTGACAATTTTACCTTATTGGACCTAATTGAGTACTTAATTTCCTAAATTTTGCATTCTACGACCCATTTTAAACAATTATAGATGAATTACAAGTGGGAAAAAATGTATTTATCTAATACCTTGCCCCCAACACTAAATGTCCTAGAAAACAAGGCCAAGACACTCACGCCCTATGCGTGAGTGTCCTATTTTCCCTCCAATTTGAAATATGTCGGTGTTGGTAATTTATTATTTTCAATTCAATTGTCTAAAGTCATCTACTAGGATTTAATTTGTGGGAAATTGAATAATTTCATATAAAAACCTAGTTATTGCATCATTTGAACATCAATAAACAAGAGGTGAACAATGAGAGAAATTACTATCATCAAGAGCACTATCAAGCAAGTCAAGAGCAACATTTTCATAGCTTTATTGCATCAATTCAATATCCAACCATCATGTCAAATCTTATGTGAGTTTATGCATGTTTACGTTATCATTGTTTTGTGAAGGCTAACACTTTTGTAGGTCTCCAAAGAAATTCAAGCAATCAAGCAAGCAAGATTAAAGACCTTGAGCCAGGATGTGCATGACTTCAATCCTTCAAGGAAGCCATTGAAAGGTGATGAGTTGCAACACTTTGTTTATTCATCATTCATTCCTATTATTATCCATTTTATCATTGATATTTCCATTGTGGAAGTGGAAACACTAAAATAGGTTTTGACTAAGGAAAACCCCTAAATGGCACAACCCTTCCTCTCTCTTTGAATGTTCAGGTTTCAAGTTTAAAGGGGATTGAAGGAAGTTTGAAGACCCATTTTTTGTTGCAATTGAGATTCCACATCTTGTCAACTCACAAAACCTCACCTACAGTTCTAATTATCTAACAGTGATCTGATAGATTTTTAGGTGGAAGGCTCGTATCTGACATCAAAGGACTATGAAAATAGATCTAAAAAATTACTACAAAGACACTCATGCCTTGGCCACCTGTGTCCTCCATTTTTAGCCCCATATTTGAACCATAGGTGTGCAGTGTCCTACTCTAGGCTTATTTCTCTTGTCAGAATTTGTCTATGAATTTTTGTGTCTTATGTATTTCATCAAAATCATAAACTACACTATTAGCATAGTTAGATCATTGCATTTCATCCTTAGGACATTTCCAGATTTGGTTAAGGGTTGGTTGACTCACCTATCAGGTTGTAAGTCAATCACATACCTTACTAAAATCCATAATACCTCATTCCACCTTTGCATTTCTGATCCATTCCATTCCCCCTTCATCCCATCCAAATCCCCTAATAAACATTTGGGAAAGGTGTCAAAACCTAAGGTGAAAACTCAAAGGTTTCCCTTTCCCTATGTTTCAAAAGCATAACTAACAAACATATCATGATCTTTAATAGCCTAACAAAACTTCTCCTTAGGATAGAGGCATTCTTAAATGTACTCAAAACCAACAACCATGAGAAAACTAGAATCTTAAATGATATCCATAACATTTGAAAAAAATAGAGACAAACTCTAAAGATAGAAAAAATTATGGAATAGATTAAACTAAATAATAACAAAGATTAAAAAATTACGTTACAAAATTATATTTTTCTCTAACTAGGGTTTTTTTGTTTATCATAACATCTTTATGCTCATACCTATTTTTCAAAGAGTCAGTGCTTTGGATCTACATACATATCATATTAAAGTAATGAATGGCTCCATAGTTGATAGCTAATTATTTGGCTCTACATACATATATCATTAAGAAAAATGATGGAATCATTTGAGAATGGTGACATGCAATAGTCTTCATACATATCCCAAATCTTGGTCTAAAGCATGTATGGGCACTAAAGGTTTATAATAACATGCATAGTGTCATAATATATGTGCTAGAACACATTAATCTAGGCATGAACCCACAAAGATAAGAAAAAATATTAAACTACCTAAGAAATATCAAGGTGATCTTTTAGTAAGACTCGTTATTATCCTTATTTAAAATTGACACAAAAATATGAATAATAAAACTTGTGATACTATTGTGAAAAACTTAGACATCAATAATCACAATACACATAATCTAATGAAATGAAAACTTTACTAGGTAGCAAAATATCCAAGTTATCAAACAAAATTAAAATAAGTGAAAAACTAAATAAAAGATACATTTAAGTTTGAATCTAGAAAAAGGTACATATGTGGTTGAGAAGATCATGTCAATGCCTTTATAATACTTATTCAGTTTTTTAAATTAAAGAAAATGGTAGAAAATTATGAGCTTGAGAATCAAAAGAATCATCTATATTTCAACCAATAATATTTGGAACTTGTAGAAAATCTGAAAAGACAACCTATATCATTTTATATAGCTCATAACATGCTTTTCTATGCCTATTTATTTGTGAAAATTTGATAGTTGGTGAAAAGTTATGGCTCTAATAAAATTATCCCTTAGCAATAAAAAATAGGGCCACCACCTTGGGCCTAGTGGTGTCACTCACCAAGGTGGTGCTCAAGTGGCAAACAAGTTGAGGAATTTGGTGGAGCTACATTCATTGAGTGTAGGTAGAGAGTTTTTGAAGCTAGTGGCAAGAGGGTGGAGAAATGATCATTCAACAGTGATGTGGGGCCAAAACCAACAATGATTGGGTGACATATATTTAATTTTCCACTAGAAAATAATCCCTTGTAGGTTGGGGAAAACTAACCACTAAAACATCCTTAAAATAGAGGATAAAAAAAAATTGAATAATTAAAAAAAAACCACACTCATACAATGACTAAGGAGATATGTCCAACCATTTCCAATCATTTCCTAAGGAGATATGTCCAACCATTTCCAATCATTTCCTAAGGAGATCTAACATAAGAAATAGGACGAGATAGACTACATATCCAAGGTTTCATAGTCATCGATAGTTGGTAGCTTGATATATATGCTAGTGTACAACATACTCCATGATGATTCAAATTATCCTTCATGCAACTTATTATTGATGATAATATTTCCAACATACTCCATATTCCCTTGCATCCCCAAATATTTCAAGCATATGCCACCATAATCCACAATTATTGTGATGTACAAATCTTAATTCTACCTTCTTATTTGATAACCAACATTCTCTAAAATATTTTGGAATGGTCTATAATGCTTCAAAAATATAAATAATCTCTGTTGTAACCATTAATAGTCTCACTACCTAAAGTATTAGCACAATCCTCCACATTCCCTTTGTGAATGATTCGAAGGAACTCAACAACTGATTTCCACCATCCAAAAATGTAGCTACATAAACTGACCCATGCATATTTCATATTTATTTTACCTACATACCATGTCTATATAACTGGGTATCAATCCTTAGCGAAACTACCAATTTTTATATTTACTAAGGAATCCATTTTAGCTATTTATACATTAAGAAGAGTCCTATATTTGTTATCTTCATTAAGGCCCATATGCTAAATTATGATTCGCATTCCTCAATTGTCAACTTGGTCTTTCCAACCTACAATATATCAAGATCTGCTTTGGATAATACAAGCACAAAATTGTTTGTTATATAGTATTTGATATAATAATGGAAATCGACAATAATATCATGTTATTTTAAAGGATGTTTTAAGTACCTTTCATGACCCTAATAATTTTAATGACTTTCTTGAGTTGGGAAACTCCCAAACTGAAATGAACAAATATTGTGTTGATTAAACTATTTTTTACTACAAAAAGTATTTGAAACAACATAGGATTTGTATGCAACTAGTAATTATCTAGAAGTTACTTTAGCTTCCAAGAACTATTCCTTGTGCTGTTGAAAAATGAGGTGTTTTCTTAGCTTAATACTATGTAAAACTTTAATATTGCTGATCTAAGTAAGCTCTTTCTTTGTTACATATATTCTTTGTGGGTGATTATCTTGATTAATCCATTTTACTTTTGTAGAATGTAGAGAGAATTTTATAGAAGAACTAGACAAGATATTAGAAAGATCACACAAGATATACCATGGAGAAACCCTTTTGGGAAAAAACTCCACCAAGAATTATTCTATTATTCAATCTCTGAATTACAGTAGCTCCAATTCTTGCTTGAGAATGCTTCTTCTATCTTTACCAATCTTCTTCACACCCGCAATAACAATTATGAAAACTCTCTTCAACTTGAATGAGATATAGAGACAATATGCAACCTTGTGATCTCCAAATGGTGATAATTACAATGCACAAGCTCAAGCCCTTGAAAAGGTACACCATATTCCTTCAAGTTGAGTTATTCAGTGAAGACAATAGCTTACAACATGTACTTCATGCATTTGGGCATCCCAAACTAAAGCTACAACTTCTCCTTCACTTCGGTGATAATTCTAAAGCTCTTCCTCAAAGTTGGCGCCCTTAAGTAATCCTACTTAACTGAACCTTAAAAAATATCTTATCATGCATGAGAGGTAAATATAATAAAGCATCTTGGGCGCCCAAGCTGGCTCCAAGTGATTTATAGTTAACTGAAACATTTACTCAACACCATTCATGCAAGAATGGTCACCCCCTATTAACTAGAGGTAGTCCCTGTTATCTGTCATACAACTCAAGTTATTAGCCATGCATTCCAAGTTAACTGAAGCTAACTACATGCAACTCAAAATAACCAACATGCATGCAACTAAAGATAACTGAACCATAACTGAACTGAACTAAACTAAACTGAACTAAACTAAGCTGATTTTGAACTGAACTGAACTGAACTGAACTGATTTGAACTGAACTAAACTAAACTTCAAACATGCAAACATCAAATCCTAACTCCTAGGATCTTTACATGCATTCAGAAGTGTTATCTCTGACTTTGAATAGTTAACTCAACTCAAGGTGAGTGTCACCTTACCATGTGTGCACCCACATGTTCCTATTATTTAGGAATAACTACAAATGTCAATTTCATGATTTATTTCATCCAAATAAATAATCTCATCCTAATCTTAGTGTTGTTGAAGACATTCAAAGAACTTAGGAGATACATGAAATAATTAATGTTTAGGATTTGCAATTAAATGGCATCCTATTTCCAACATTCTCCCACTTGACATTATACATTGCAATTATTCTAAACAAGGAATAATAAAACAAGTACAATACTCAAAGCCAATGGCCTTCTTGCACCAACTAATCAAACCATGCTAACTTCAAATGCAACTTGCATAATCATGAAGCTTCCAAGAAAATGATTAAAACCAAGAGAAATTATTTGTATGGTTTCATAAGATAATCTGTAACATTAATTAAAGTGTTAACTTTCTCAATTAATACCATCCCATTATCAACCAAACCAATACCTTTCCCAAGCCTCTATATCCAAACTGCCTCTTTGGAGGCATGCTAAACCACCGAGTGTGTTGAATTCACATTCAACCAAGGTGTAGGCTCCTCGGTCTTTTCTGTTGAAAAACTTTTCTTACAAGTAACCATTCCAACAAATGTCTCTTACCACAAGAGAACTCCAGCCTCACCTATTTCTCCAAGTATCCATGAGGACCTGTAACCAACCAATCCATGCCAAACTCCAAATACAACACAACACTTTCATGAAGTAATCAAACAAATGATTAATGTACCCAATACTTAAAAGAAACACACAAGATCAATGTCAAAGCTCCAACCTTGAACATAAACATGGCATCCATGATCTAACCATCTCCTCTTAGGAGATCACATGCATCATAACATACTTATACATCCTAGTCTCAAGAGAACCATGTAATATATCAAAACTCTAATCTTGAATCAGGAGTTAAACCATGACATAATAGCAACCACTCTAAACCAAGAACAAACCATATCCCCAATCACATGAAGATAACCTTACCAATGATGCATCCAAGTCACTGCTAACAACTCCCACTGAACCGTGGTACCGAGTTACACATGGCATCGTGACTATCATCCTCTCCATGAAGATTACTTTGAAACATGAAGCAAAGAGTTATCACAAACAATATTAGCTAAAATAACCAATGCATCGTTACTATTATCTGATAATTCCTATGTAGAAGAATTAGAACTCTCTTTCTTGTTCTTACAATCCTTCTTCACATGTCCTGGTTTCCCACAATTCCAACACTTTACCTTACTTCGTCCTTCTGACTTACCTTCCCTTCCTTGTTTCCCTTAGGCTCCTTTTTCTTAGGCCTACCTTTTACAAACAAGGCATCTTGGCTTTCCTCCTTAAACTTCCTCTTCATCTCCTCTGATAGGAGAGTAGGAATAATGTTGTCCATCTTTGGATCTGCACCATTACCACTAATTGCAACAATTAGATTTTCCCAAGAATCTGGTAAAGAACAAAGTAATAAAATGCACTTATCCTCATCCTCTAGCTTTACATCTACATATGCTAACTGACTGAGAATTAAATTGAAAGCATTTAAATGTTGTGCAACAGATTCACCATCTTTAATTTTCAATGAATACAACTGCCTTTTCAGATACAACTTATTGGTGAGACTCTTAGTTTGATAAATATCCCCTATTCTTTTCCATAATTTATATGCACTGGTTTCCACTGAAACATTCAAAATAATGGCATCAACAAGACATAACCTTATTGTTCCTCTTGCCTTCTCATCTAACTTAGCCCAATCTTCATCTGAAATAGTTGTAGGTGTCTTTGTCTCATTATTAACCACTAACCACTGATCTCTTTCTTCAAGAAGATCTTTCATTTTTAATTTCCACATTTCATAGTTAGAACCATTGAAATTTTAAATATCTAACCTTGAATTCATTGTAACAAAACTTAATTCCAAAATCAGCAAATAACAAAAATAATAAGAGCTCCCACTAAGCCAAAAAAGCTCCAATTTTTTAAGAGAATGGCGTCCCAATACTCTACCCAACCTCAGCTCTGATACCAAATGTTGAAAAATGAGGTGTTTTCTTAGCTTAATACTCTATAAAACTTTAATATTGCTGATCTAAGTAAGCTCTTTCTTTGTTACATATATTCTTTGTGGGTGATTATCTTGATTAATCCATTTTACTTTTGTAGAATGTAGAGAGAATTTTATAGAAGAAATAGACATGATATTAGAAAGATCACACAAGATATACCGTGGAGAAACCCTTTCGGGAAAAAACTCCACCAAGAATTATTCTATTATTCAATCTCTGAATTACAATAGCTCCAATTCTTACCTGAGAATGCTTCTTCTATCTTTACAATCTTCTTCACACCTGCAATAACAATTATGAAAACTCTCTTCAACTTGAATGAGATATAGAGACAATATGCAACCTTGTAATCTCCAAATGGTGATAATTACAATGCACAAGCTCAAGCCCTTGAAAAGGTACGCCATATTCCTTAAAGTTGAGTTATTCAGTGAAGACTAAAGCTTACAACATGTGCTTCATGCATTTGGGAGTCCCAAACTAAAGCTACAACTTCTCCTTCACTTCGGTGATAATTCCAAAGCTCTTCCTCAAAGTCGGCGCCCTTAAGTAATCCTACTTAATTGAGCCTTCAGAAATATCTTATCATGCATGAGAGGTAAATATAATAAAGCATCTTAGGCGCCCAAGTTGGCTCCAAGTGATTTATAGTTAACTGAAACATTTACTCAACACCATTCATGTAAGAATGGTCATCCCTTGTTAACTGGAGGTAGTCCCTGTTATCTGTCATACAACTCAAGTTATTAGCCATGCATTCCAAGTTAACTGAAGCTAACTACATGAAACTCAAAATAACCAACATGCATGCAACTAAAGATAACTGAACCATAACTGAACTGAACTGAACTAAACTGATTCTGAACTGAACTTCAAACATGCAAACATCAAATCCTAACTCCTAGGATCTTTACATGCATTCAGAAGTGTTATCTCTGACTCTAAATAGTTAACTAAACTCAAGGTGAGTGTCACCTTACCATGTGTGCACCCACATGTTCCTATTATTTAGGAATAACTACAAATGTCAATTTCATGATTTATTTCATCCAAATAAATAATCTCATCCTAATCTTAGTGTTGTTGAACACATTCCAAGAACTTAGGAGATACATGAAATAATTAATGTTTAGGATTTGCAATTAAATGGCATCCTATTTCCAACATGTGCAGCATCATTCATTTGTTTAATAAAATTTGTAAGTATATTTTTTTATAAGAAAACTGTGTTACAAAATTGCAAGCAACAAAAGATACAAGAAGACATCTATTATTATTGGATCCAATGTAATCTTCAACAAAAATTTTTTATAGAAATTTCAAGATTGCTACTTATCCTTCACCTAGTGTTAGTGTATGAGATTGTACCTCTTAATTTTATGATTGTCTTTCAAATTTGTGTATGAGATTGCTTCACTCTTTGGTATCATGATGGAACTAATCTTTATGTCTTTTTCATGATATATATATATATATATATATATATATATATATATATATATATATATATATATATATATATATATATATATAAAATTGACCCTAATGTGCTTGTGTTATTTGTAAAAGGAGGGGTCTTTCAATCGGAAGATCGAATTTTCAATTGTGAATTGTCATTGGAAATTTATTTTGAACCAAAAAAACTAGCATTGGGATGATGTAAAATTGTGTTGTTAAACATAAATTTTTTGTCTCCTCTTGTAAAAGGTAAACTTTAGTTTCTAAATGCAAAATTGGGCATAAATGATTATTGTATATTTTGATTAGCTATTCACATTGAGTAATGATTTTGTAAAAGTGAATATCACTTGCCTATTTCATTGGAAATGATATGACACTCATTTATAAAGTGTCATTATTCGTTACTTTAAAATTGTTATATGCAAGTTAAAACTTATAAAGTTCCAAAATTTAGGGGGGGTCAAAGTCATAATCAAGGGGATTGTCTTGTGTATTATTTTTCAATATGGACATATCCTAACTCCATTTAACTTATATGAATGGAATCAATCAATGGAGATAAAACTCAAGAAACTAGGATTGCATCATGTCACTATGGTTTTGGAACCTGAACCTATAGGAGCAAATGAGAAATGAAAGTGGAAAAATCGAAATGATGAAGCCTATGATAAATTGTGTACATTCATTTCTACTAGTCTTCTCTTCACATTATTCTACCACAACACCTAATGATGCACAAACAACATTAGAAAATTTGTTTGGTAAGCAAGATGTTATGAGGGGACATCAATTGGAAAATGAATTATTAAGTCTCAATCAACAAGACTTCAACACAATACAAGAGTTCTTCAATAAATTAAATCTTCTAAGATTTCAACTCAAACAAAGTAGAATTGAAAAATAGGATGAATAATTGGTCCCAAGCATCTTGTCAAAATTGGGCCCTCAATATTCAATATTTGTTTCTACTTTCCATGCAACAAAGAATGCCTTTGGTGCATGGTATACTATGCTATCACTCTCAAATTTTGTTGTTTCTCTCGCAAAGGAGCAAGACAAAATGATTCAGATGGGTACAATGCAGCATTCAAATCCATATAAGTTCTTATTGCAACAAAACAAAAGGACAAAGAAATAAAAAATGGTAAAACACAAAAAGTGAAGTGTGCTTTCTGTAAGAAAACTAGGCATATTGAAGACAAATTTATGAAGAAAAATATGTATCACATTGAGAATCTACTTGATAAACAAGGAATTCCTATCTCCATCAAAGAATATTCATCCATTTCAACATCTAAAGGAAAAGTACTAATGGCTACTACAGATTTAAAGATTGATAAATGGGTTATTGATTCAAGAGCATGGCATTATATGTCTCCTTATCCAAAAGTGTACATGTCCTTTTATCCTTCTAATGTAAACAAAGTACAAGTAGCTAATAACACTTTCATATGTGTTTGAGGTCAAGGTACAATTGACTTGTATGCAATCAAAGTATTCCTAATGTCTTGTTTGTTCTTGAATTGGAAAACAACTTTCTTTCCATTTATCAACTTACGAAATCTAGGAAGGTATTTGAGTCTACATCAACTTTAGTGACAATTTAAGACTCTCAAACAAAGATATTTTTGCAATGGTTGAGCTTGATCAACTCTCTCATGTTTACACATTTTCATATTTTTCTCCATCAAATTCATACTCACATATTCATTCTTCCACTTCTAGTATGGATAGTTCATCTCATCCACTATCTCCTACTACATTAAAATTTAGAGGCGCTTACTGAGAGCATCCAAAGGTTCTTTCTAGTAAAAGATCATAAGGAGCAATTCATCATCTTTTGGGAGGATTCTTAGTCTCTCTTCATTGTACTTTCTTGTTATCATCTTTGTTTTGGAGTGTAGTTTTTTTCCCATAGGGTTTTCTACCTTTCTCCACCTTTTGGGAGAGTTTCATTGTACATGGGTACCTCATCAGGCCTAGTTTCCAAAACCCACCTGATCTAAGCTTTAGGAGGTGTTAGAGTAAAATAGTTATTATTTAATTATTTATTTTACTTTATGTATTACGCCACCTTATGTGATGATGTGTCACTTGAAGAGGTAGTTAAACTCTTCAAAGTTGTGGCACATTCCTCATTTGCCACTTGGTTGCCACCTTGAGTTGAGCACTCCTACAGTGACTCAAACTCATCATCCTATATGTACACACTTCTAATCATGCAATATATAGCTCTTGCATTGCATTTCCCGTTTCTCAATCTCATAAACTAATTGATGCTAGAATTCAGGCATAGATCTTGCCAACTTTGACATCAAGAAGAATAAAGTGTGCATAAAGAGTTCTAGAAGGACTTGAGTTTATGTAATATTCATGGAGTTGTTACTAAGTTGGCATACAATATATGATTTATGGACAACATAGGGTCCATGTAGCACCATTTTAACCAAGAAAGTGTTATGCTCCTAATATTCTATCTTCCTAATTGTAATTAGATTAAGCACTTGTAGCATACTTCTCCTTAATATTTGTATTAATTACTTCTAGTTATCTCTTTATTGGCATGAACAAGGTATTTCCTATCCAATTTCCCCCTTTGTAGTGTGAATAAGACACATTATCTAACTAGTTCCTAGTTAGGTCTTTTTTGTGCACATGTTCACATGTTATGTTTATTTAGGGAGTTTGGAATATTTCTAGAAGTTTCTTGTAGATGTTATATTATCCTTAGTTATCACATGACATAGGATTAAGACACTTGTCATCATCCTATTTAGTCCTATCTCTCAACATTCTCTATATAAGGAAGGTCTCATATGTACATTTTGCAATGCATAGACATGGTCAATGATCACATTTGATCTAATATATTTTCATCTATTATTGGAAAATTTATGCTCTTTATTTTCTCTCTTGTAGAGTGTTATTTTGGTGTTGCAGGTGATCCCGAGAGCTTGAGTCCTTGAGTAACTCTAACATGGTATAACAGCTTCAAATCTATACATCTCCTTCCCAAATTTGAGAGTGATTTGTGTTTGATATTTTTCTAGGTCGCAAATCTTGGTGGATCTAAAAAAGTTGAGTATGCTCTTATCTTGCATTGATTGACGACTAGGAGAATAATTTTTTTTTGATAGAAATACAAGATTTTAGGGGGGTTCCTTTTTGTGGCTTTGAATTGCAAGTTCAATTTGGAGCTTGTTAGTGCAGTCCAAGAAAGTTAGATTGCCTTTTGTTTTGTCTAAATTGGATGTATGTGAAGCCAAACCTACAAGGGTTTGAAATTGGGAGGGGGTTGTCAGATCCAAAAAGTAGCTACAATTTTGGAAAATTTTGGGTCAAAACAAACCCTAACATTGCGTCTAAGAGGCCTAAGAACCCTAAGATTGACTATCAAATCATCAAATTTGAAGCGCTTTACCCCAAGCCTTTAGAATTTTTGGCCTCCAACATTAATTTTATACAACCATTTGTACAATTGTATGACCATGTCATCATTATTGTGTAGGCATATGTCATTAATATGGTTCAATGAGCAAAATATTATAATCTATTTTTAAAAAATATATTTTTTAAATTTATAAATTAAAAAAATAAAAATAAAAGTTCTTTATTTTTTTTTCACAAGTCATACTTTTCCTACATAGTGTACCCTATACCTATGATAGGGTACACCATGTTTGAGGTTGCCACTTGGTATCATAATAGGTGCCACCACTGTAGAGCTTCCCCTATGTCCAATCAATTGGTATAGATAATATGCATACAATTTAACGAACCTACAAATCCCAAATTAAGAAATACATTGTCCTAGAGGTGCTTCATTTAAATTGTCAACCAAGGAATCGTAATCTTGAGATGATGCTGACACTATATGTGCAACTGAGAATTCTAAACCTTCCTAATCAATTGAGTATAGAAAAAGTAACAGAAGAAATTCTAATGATATACAACTAATTGAAATAACTCCATCATAAAAATATAACTAAGTAATACTAATTGTTGTAAGTAACTGTAATGACTGCTATAGGTAACTATTCCCACACAAACTGTAACTTAATAAACCTATATACTATAGCGTGATTTGATAATATTTAATTGTTTATTTAGCAATTCAACATAATTTAAATTAAAAAATATAATTCAAAATTTAACTAATAATCTAAACTAATATGGATTTTGCAATACCTCAAGTGGCCCTTGTTAAGTTGTTGCAATCCACAATGTCTTTCTTCAAATCTTAACTCAAAGATTCATCGAAATTGGTGTATTCTTCTTTATTTCAAGTTGAACATACAAAAGCTAAAAATAGAGTATCTGATAACAAGATTTATATTCAAATATACTTCATACATAAATCTAGCTAGCTTGGTCTCTCACAAGATCAAACATATATATAGGATTTGTAAGAGTCCTTTTATTCTTGGACTAAAAATAAAGTATAAACAATTGTCAACTCTCCCAAAAATATAAGAAGAGGACCAAGTCTTATTTCAACAGTAAATAAAAACTACTAGAGATAAGAGTGTAAGAGTTTTATTAGGACCCTTCAATAATTAAGAAGATGGTTATAACTGAAGACATGCTTAATTAGGGCATAACTTATTGCAAGTAGCTAATCACTATTAGTACAAGTCTCCCCTTTCTTCCATGATTCAATTAATAGCATAAAGTGAAAATATAGAGTGATCCATGAATAATCATGTCCACACTCCCTTTACATCATCTACATCAACTTCAGGAAGAATGCATGTGTTGAAGTTGATCACCTCCTCTAACTATAATAGATCGACATCCTCCTGCTATAGGTTGAAAATATTTTTTTTGTGGGTTGAAAAATCCTTTGTTGCAGGGGTTAGTTTCTTCCAAAGGATTTTTTCATCATTAACAACTATAATTAATCATAAAACTCTAGACTAAATTCCATAGGCATTCAAAGATCACACAATCATTCATTAATATAATATATCATCTTCAATGCTTTTAAATACTTATAATATATGAAAAGGTTTGGAAATGTCTTTGAAACTTTAGAGAATTATGATAAAAATTATGGAGCTAAGGCAAGGAAAATAAGACATTTATAGGGCTCATCATTACCCCCAACTTGGCTCTTTGTTTGTCCTAAAGCAGTTCAAGGTCTCTGGTTGTATTGTATTGTAATTTCCTTGTATTCCATTGTATTAGTGACCCCTTCACCCTGCTTCAAGTACAATCCCTTCTAATCCAATATCCTCTCCCATCTGGCTTGCTCGACTACCCCTATTTCCTCATTTCTTCATGTCCAATATAGAATTGTAAACAAAAGAAGGGGATGATGAAACATTAGAGGGAACCAGGTAATACGATGTTGAAGGGAGGTTGCTATATACTTGTGGGATATTTTAACTGCTGCTAAGTAATTGAAGACATAATGAGGTTCATTCTTTTTTAGCTCTTGTGTTAACTCCTTCCATCTGTCTTGTGAGAAGGTAAGTGCTTCTCTCCTTGTTCTTACATTGCTAATTCTTGAAATATTTTATAATTTGGTTCCCTACATTCCAAAATATTCCTCTCCACCCTCTATCTATCCATAAGATTAATCCATTCCTCCACCACCCCTTGTGGATCCTCTGCCTCTACTCTAATATAGAGGGGAAATGACTTCTCCCTTTCATGATAATCTCATTGTAGTTGTCCTCTTTGATGTTCATTCTGAATACCTTTATTTGAACATCTCCCACAAAGATAAGTGGGTTCTAGACAATGTCATAGGGAATGGCCAAATTATGCAAATAAAATTCACACAATTGATCTTGCATATCTGGTGTGGCTTGTTGGTAGGCTGAATATAGGGAAACTGGAAGGTGACTGATTAGCTAGATAAACTGAAAAACTTAAAAAAATTATCCTACATAAATAGGGTGTAAACCCTAGTAGGAGGTCTACATTTCAAATGTTGAATTGTTATATCAACCACATCTTCCATTTTCACCCATAGTCTTTTAATCTTTACATCCTTCTATTCTCTCTAGTGTGTGTTGCTATCAAATCAAATTTTTCTTTATTCCAATTCTTTTGTGATTGAGAGAATTCTTCTACTATGTTCTATAATTTAATTTCAAGGTTAACCACGATAGAAGTCTTAGGCATCATTAGAGCTTCATTTTAAATCTTACGTTGCGGAGTTTTCTTTTTAATTTTAATAATGGCCAACTGTGCCAATTTCTCCAAACCTACTCCTTGATGCTAAAAAGCATGCAACAATTTCTCCAATTCCTTAACCCTATTATCCAATCCATTCTTCCTTTTTCGGTATCCCTTGATCTATTCTTCAAATTCTTTTATTCTCTACAGGGTTGCATGCAACTTCTTACTTTCGTATTTTCTTGTTGGAAACAATTCATTCTCATTTTCCAAAAAATATTTCTTCATCAGTCTTAGTTGGTGAAGCAAATTCTTCTTCAACAACTAGACTATTCTAAGGTCTATGCTTCTTTCTTGTTGTGAACAAATCTTCAAATTTAGAATATGAGCTAGTGGTCAAATAAAAAAAATGTGAACTCTTTGATTGTTGTTGATCGCTAGGAAAAGTTTCTTCTTGTGGGTTTGTTTCAGACTCCACTATAACAACCTTTTCTTGTTGAGGCTTGGCCTTTCCTTTTGCAGGTCCCTTTTTCTTAAGATGGTGTGATTGTCTTTTTGGTTGCACCAACCTTCTTTGCCTCTTTTTGGGTGTAGAAGAAGCACAACTATAATTTTTCTTTTGTGTTGCTTGGGCTTGGAAAGGTTTTTGGTGGAAGTAGGGGTTTCCAATTCTGTAGGTGTTATGAGTTGCTCCTCAAAAGTTGTGGGTTAGGTTTCTTGCATTTCATGCTCTGATTGTTCATCTATGTCACAAATAGGTGATGCAATGCATGAGGAAGATGACACATGTTCCTCTTTAGTAGTTGTAGATGACTCATTCACTTCTTGAACCTTGTTTGTTTCCTCCAACCTTGACCTCACAAGTATTTCATTAATATTGTTACAAGAAGAAAATTTTCCCAAGACATGTATTAGGGTATTGAATTCTAAGACTTATTTTAGTCAACAAGGTGACTAAGCAGTAATGGGACAAAGAAAATTTATTCCTCTTTCTTCTATATTCAACAAACATTCATTTCAATAAATTATACAAGAATTTGGGGACATTCACCAGCCTTTAATGGTGTAGGTGACTCAGAAGTTTAAAATGTACTTTATACAAAAGAGACTGCTTGCCATCATAGGTTAAATATTTAACTATGTATGAAGCTTCAACAAATGCCCATAACCATGGTAGAGAAATTATTTTAGTACCTTGTTTCAAGTAGTAAAATTCGTCTTCTAGTTGTATAAGTTCATTTTGTGTTGTGATTGCATCAAACCACACTGTAATTTTTTCTCCCATCGTGGGCAATCTAGAAACTTCTACAATTGTTGCTTCTAAAGCATCCACTCTCAAACCTCCGATTGTGGTCTCATCATTCTACAATGTACTGGTGAGTTTTTGTGTCATTACTTCATTATACTCTATGAGACAAAGGAAATAGTCTAGTTGTCCAACTTGTTGGAAGATGGGAAAGCATAACTAGTCTTCCAGTAATAAATTATGTGTTGCTAGTTCTCATCTAATAATGTCGCCTCCCATCTTGAAGTTTTGTAACATTTTTCAAGAAATTTTTGCTTGCTGCTCAAGCCTTGATCCACATTCTTCTAAGTACCATACCCTCTATGTCTATAACCTTTGTGATTTTGCAGAAAAAAACTCAAGCTAGTGTATGCAACTATTTCTGTTGACAATGAATTTGACAAAAATAGTTCTTCCCCTAACTTAAAGTTGCTATTTGTCCTCAAAGAGCAGGGTACATGAATTATAGAGGGAATTGATTTCAAATTATTGTAAAGATAGATATATTATAAATGAAATGTGCATGAATGTGAACTCTATAGGAAATTAATAAAATTTAATGGTAATTATAAGTTATAATATGGGGCGGGGGGCCTAGCTCGATTGGCTAAAGCATCCTATTGCAGGAAAGAGGTATAGTCTCCCCCCAAACCCATGGTACCAGAGGATGTGTCGCGCCTGCGCCACCGATCACGTGAATTTTTTTACTAGGCACACTACAGTTTATAGTGGGACGGATACCCGACCGATTACTGTAGTCTAAAAATTACAATAAAAAATTATAATGATAAAAATACTTGGAAGGATGTGGTGATGGAAAAGGTGGCACACATGATGTGATGTGAACATTGTCATGCAACATCTTGGAAAAAGATGAAATGATGTAAGTTAATGGAAGTATCATGGGAAACTATGTCGTATAAAGAGCTATCAAAACAATAACACATGTCCAAGAAGGCTTGATAACATAAATTAAAGCTACATGTACAAGATTTATTTATAATGAAATGATATGTTGCATGTAAAGTGTGGTGGATAAGAGTGGCTACATGTAGGAATGACAAAAGTGATGTGTAATTGAAAGTGATAGTGGTTGTAGCTATAGTGGCATTGAACTAGAGGTATTTGTCGTGGGTAGCAATAGAACAAGTCCCTTTTATAAATGTCTCATGGTTATTGATACAGTTCTCATGAACTTGTTGTGCATTTCCAAAAATATTTGTTTCTCATGGTGCAATTTATTGTTGACATAGTGCATGGGTGTACATGTTATACATCAGTAGGTGAGCTAGTTGGCTCATTTACAAATGTAGCAATTGGTGATTTGACCATGTCTACATGCTTTGCAATTAATGTTGAATCTATGTATGGTATAAACTATTGTTATAGATAGTGTAGAAATTCTTCCTTATCTAATGGATTTTTGTAAAGCTTTATGTCCATTGACCATTAAGGAGAATCTAATTGAATCTATTATAGTTATTTGTATTGCTCCATTCAGAAAGACATGTTTAATTTCATAATGTCCAAGCCACTATGTTTGTAATCTTTCCTTATGGTCCCTATACCTTAAATCATAAACCAATGACTAGTCTCCTTCATTGAATTTCCTGGTCTTGATATGTTATTAGGCATATGTTTGCACTTGACCCTTTTGATCACATATTTGGCACATTGTCATCTTGGTTCCTTATACCTTGGTGCATAATGTCAAGTACAATATCAAATCTAGGTTTCTCATATCATTGTTGTATGATGATCATCCATCCTCCCTCTCCATTCATTATTTTCCTAAATCTTCCTATCCTTCATCCTCTAGTCCTCTCATCCATTTTGAGAGCATGCTTGTGTTCTTTGAGCTCACATGTCCTATTAAGGGGGCTTACCAGTACCTCCTTGTCATCCTTCCTCATTTTTTCTAGTTGTCACACCCCATTGTGCGTATACCTAATTACTATTACTACGATAGGGTAAATTATTGCATGTGTGAATGTATTTGGAATTTTGAATGGAAATATATGTGCTTATGCTTTGTTATCAATGAATTATGAATGAATGCTATTTGATGTAATGTTATGTGATGGAATGCATATATGGAAATGAATGGTTATTGAATTGCATATTCTAACTATGAAAGGATAATGTAAATTTTTGTATTGATGAACAACTAACTACCATGTACATGTGTTAAGTTGGATGTAGGTTCAAAATCAATCCTATGGAAGGGAGGGGAAGTATCACTCAGGAGAAGAACTTGGTGAAGTAATCGGTAATGAAACCTAATTGAGCTTATACACACACACTCACTAGTAGAATGGTTGAGTCAAGTCATAGAGTTTGGGAATTGGTAAGTTATCCTTTAGCATGATGTGTTTGCAATAGAAAGGAGTGTGATTTCTATTAGGAGCATTCTTGGTTTATGTTTAGTGTTTGATGCATGATATTACTTCCTTATATTACTATGCTTGATGAAGTGTACATACATTGAAGGTATATATATGTATGAATACGTATGTCGATGATAATCCATATGCTTGAAGGAACGTATACATGAGAGTGCATAGGTAGACGTACCTATGTGTGCTTATGAGCATAGAGATATCGAGAGGACAATATGACATGTGTGTGTGTGTGCGTGCATGTATATATATATATATATATACACCACATGTATATATAACTACCAATAAGTTAGTGATTGTTTATGTATGTGATTGTATTACAAAATGTATATATATATATATATGATATATACATATATACATATATGTATACATGTATCAATATAAATGTATGTAATGGCATTTATGGAAATGCCCATATGGATACGTTGACATATGTATACATACATATACATGCATATTGATATATATATATATATATATATAAATAGCTTTGGGGCTATCATCAATATATATATATATATATATATATGTAGATACATATATTTATATATATAGAAAGTATTAAAGGCCAATTTATACATATATTATGCAAAGTATAAAGGTTGATTCATACAATTTTATGCTTCGGTCAATGAATGGGAAATATAACACACTATATAATAGCGCTCAAGTGAATGAAAAGGTGTATATATCATTTCAAATTAAATGATAATAAAATACGTGAGGCTTTGATCTACTGTGTGAGTTATTGAATTGAAATATAATGCAACGTATTATAACGTACCAAGTCAAAATGTAGATATAAATGCATTTAAGGGTCAAATCATACTATGTGTTGACTACTTGGTTTTGACTTAGTCTACTGTACATATGCAGAAAATTTGTGATAGACCATTTCAAATGCTAAATCATGGGCCTTGTGAATAGGGAGTAAGCTGCAAACTTGGCGCCATGATATGAATTATCTGAATGCTTTAGAAGTCTTACAAGCTTGAAACCAATTTTTTGTGTTAAAACATGTGCTATTTTGAATATGTCAAACCTACTGTGTTGACCATTGGATCAATTTGTTTTGATGAATCGATGACTATCTTCATGTGAATTCACCACCTTTCTTCTTATAAGTTGAGTCAATTTTAATGGATGAGAAGTGGCAAACTATGAACCTTAATTGTAGCCTTGTGAAGTTGATTCTTGTGTATAAATATGGGTCAATATCACCTCTTTTCATATACTTTTACATGCAACATTACGCTGTCATTTTGTTGTAGTTTTCATTTGAGTGATTGTTACTTTTTCTGAGAGCTTTGGTAAGAGAGTTTTAGTGAGGTTAAGTGAAGGAAGGTTGAAATCTAAGTTGATAGCAAGAGGAGACCAAGCTAGGAAGTTCTAGAGCCAATTGGATAAAGTGTTGATAGGCATGGAATACTATTCTTATTCTGATTTATCTTTAAATATGAAAGATTACTATCTTGTTTGTGTGTTTATGAATTACACTAGTTTGTTTATAATAGAGAAAAGTCTATTTGGTTATAAAAGAGGAAAGATTGTGATTGATGTGTTTTCCATATAAGTGCTTGTATTTACTTCCTATTAAGGAGAGTTTACTGACATCTATAGTATTATATACTAGGAATGACGAATTTGGGATACCTTGTTAAGTTATGGTTTTATGGACTTAGATAGCTTATGAGTTAAATCCTAGGGTTAGGTTATCCATTGAAAGGAGGGTAACTTATACTTTTGCTTATGTTCATTTGGTAGAGATGGTACCTAGTTTTGGAAAAGGGAATAGGTCAAACCGAAGGTTAGGATTACCTATTGAAGGTTCACCTATGCATAGATATAATGGTCTAAAGTAGAACAGGCTAGGGTAGTGAATGTGAATAGGATGACTGTCACTTGAAGTACTAAGTGAGAATACTTTGGCCAAAGTAGTGTATGCTTGTAACATGCCAACTGTTCTTGCAAGTAAATTTCCTAAATTTTCACTTTCAAGTAATAAACTATGTTTCGAAACCATTGCAATAAAATTTTTATTTTCTTAATAGAGAACAAATGAACATAGATGTCATAACAATAATCAACTTTGATTTCATTTCCAATACAATAATAATCATGATACAATATTCCAAGATTGTAGATAATTACATACATAGCTCAACCAAGCTTCAAAGCAATAGATATAGATGGTCCAAGAATCTTCTACAGAACTTGATCGCCAGTTGTGGAGGAGAAGCATCATTCAAGCACTTTTCTGCCAACCACAGACTCATATGTGATCCCTCACACATCTATCAATGGATAGATGGCCCTACCCTTCGATGAAGAGATTGGTGAAGAAACCTTGTAACATTAACATTAGTGAGCTTAGTGATGTGTCCTACATAACTAGAACTTGTAGACCTCACTATCCTGATCTAGCATGCATACATGGGACATGGTGAACTAACAGTGGAGCCAAAGGAAAACACACTACTTTGGCCAAATTATTCTCACTCAGTACTTTGAGTGATAGTCATCCTATTCACATTCACTACCCTAGCTCGTTCTACTTTAGACCATTATATTTATGCATAGGTAAACCTTCAATAGGTAATCCTAACCTCCGCTTTGACCTTTTCTCTTTTCCAAAACTCTAGATAACATTTCTACCAAATGAACATAAGAAAAAGTATAAGTTACCCTCCCTTCAATTGATAACCTAACCCTAGGATTTAACTCATAAGCTATCCAAGTCCATATAACCATATCTTAACAAGTTATTCCAAATTCATCATTCCAAGTATATAATACTAATGACGTCAACAAACTCTCCTTAATAGGGAGTAAATACAAGCACTTATATGGAAAAACACATCAATCACAATCTTTCCTCTTTTATAAGCAAATAGACTTTGCTCTATTATAAGCAAATAAACTTTCTCTAATATAAGAAAATAGACTTTTCTCTAATATAAGCAACCTAATGCAATTCAACAATACACAATCAAGATAGTAATCTTTCAGATTTGAAGATAAAATAGAATAAGATAGTACTCCATTCCTGTCAAACACTTAATCTAATTGACTATAGAGCTTCCTAGCTTGGCCTCCTCTTGCTAACAACTTAGAAATCAACATTCCTTCACTTAACCTCACTAAAACTCAATCACCAAAGGCTCTCAACAAAAATAATAATCACTCAATTGAAAACTATAGTAGAACAACAGTGTACTGTTGCATATGGAAAAGTATGAATAATAAGGTACGATCAACCCATATTTATACACAAGAATCAGCTGTACAAGGCTACAAATAAGGTTCATATCTTGTCATTAAAAATCAACTCAGCTTATAAGAAGAAAGGTGGTGAATTTGCATGAGGATAGTCATAGATTTAACACAACAAATTGATCTAATGATCGACACAACAATTTGATATATTCAAAAAGCACATGTTGTAATACAGCTAGTCAATTTCAAGCATAATAGAATTCTATAGCACTTAGCTTATTCATATCATGGTGCCAAGTTACATATTGTTCCCTATTCACAAGGCCCACGATTTATTATTTGAAATGGTCTCACATAGATTTGCAACACATTTATAGTCAACTCAGTCAAAGCCAAATAGTTGACACATGGTATGATTCGACTCTTTACATTTACATCTGCATTTTGACTTGGTACGTTGAGTCTACGTTAAAAATTTTTAGTTTGTTAACTTACAATAGTCTAAAGTCTCATGCAATTCATTATCATTTAGTGTTGAAATGATATGTACACCTTTACATTTGCTTGAGTGCTATAATATAGTGCACCATATTTTCCTTTCATCGACTAATGCATAAACTTGAATGTATCGGCCTTTATACTTTGTATAAATTGACCTTCAATTCATTTGCATAATATATATACAAATCAGCCTTAATTACCTTCTATAGATATATATAAATATATATATGTATATGCATATATATACATGTACATATATATATCAATAAATAGCCTCAACGCTCTATATATATATGTATGTATATGTATATAAATTCTAATATACATATATATTCATTTATATATATTCCATGTCAATTAAATATGTATACATTTGATATTCAAATGAATAAGATCAAGTTAACATTCATATATAATATCATTTGTATATATATATAAATTCTTATATATATCAATATGCATGTATGTGTATGCATACATATGTCAACGTATTCGTATGGCATTTCTATTTTCCTTTACATGCGTATACATCGATACATGTATACATATGTATATTTGTATATATCATATATATATATATACACACACACACACACACATCTGATAACACAATCACATACATAAACTACATTATTGGTAGATATACACACACATGTGATATTGTCCTTTTGATATCTCCATGCTCATAAGCAACTATTCATAAGCCCACATAGGTACGTCTACCTATGCACTCTCATGCACACATTCCTCCATGCATATGGATTATCGTTGACATATGTATGCATACATATATATACCTTCAATGTATATACACCTTACCAATTAAGCATAGTAATATTATGAAGTACTCTCATGCATCAAGCACTAAACATAAACCAAGAATGCTCCTAAAAAAAATCAAACTTCTTTCTATTGAAAACACAACATGCTAAAGGATAACTTACTGATTCCCAAACATTATGACTTGACTCGACCATTCTACTAGTGAGTGTGTGTATATAAGCTCAATTAGGTTTCGTTACCGGTTTCTTCACCAAGTTTTTCTCTGGAGTGATACTTCCCCTCCCTTTTGGAGGATTGTGATGTAGATCAGGGAGTAAGTTTTCAAAAAAAAGACAATTCAACCAAATTTGAACAATATTTCAACCTTGAAATCTCTCACTTACTATTTCCTCACAATTTCTCCAATCTTGCGTATAACAAAGCAAACAAGGTGTTTTTGTCATAACTTTCAGAAAATAACTCAAACCCAAATTTTGAAAACTGATCTAGATACCCTTTTTGGATTTTCAAAACATATCAAGAGTTCAGGTATGATTTATTTGGAACAAACCCCTCAAAAATTTGTTGCTATGTTTGAAAATAGGCCTAAAAGAGCAAAAATTCACCGTTTTAAAACCATAAATTTTAGAAAACAACTCCTACCCACAAACCAAAAATAGTTTTAGATACCCATTACACCCTTTTGAAACATATCTCAAAATAATAAGGGGTTTCTTTGGAACACAACCTTTTATTTTCTACTGCTACGCTTGATCAATGGCTTAATTAGGCTAGTTTGTAAAGGCAAGAAACAAGATTATCACTCTATTGGATTCCAATTTTTAAATAGACCTCAAATAATGTCAAAAAAGGTTTTCAAAAACAATTTCTATCATTTCCAACAAATTTCCAAGAGTCTTTCATCAAACCCTAACCTCTATGCACCACTTTCACTTTAAAATCATGAAGAAAACCCACTAGGGCATCACTCAAACTGTAAAAAATTTGCCTCCCCTGCTTCTGCAACTTGGTAAAAAAAACAAAAAACTAATCTACCTCCATTCCACTAAGTTTGACAAGATTTCAATGGTGGAATGGAGAGTTCTACATTTTTCTTGCTCTCAAACCCTCAAATTCAAGGTTTCAAGACCAGTTTTAGAAAAACCTCTATAAAATATTCAAAACTTAATGAAAAACTCTCAAACCAAAACCAAAAGAAGCTTAACTCATCCCTCTACCGATTCCAACTCATAAAATCACACTTTCAAATCGTACCAGGCTGTACAAGAGTCTGTAGCAGCAAAATATTCTAAAAAATGCATGAAAAGTCTATTGTTTGGTATTCAAATTTGATAATTATAGCTTCCAACCCTTCACCAATGTGTACCAATGCTTTTTACAGAATCCCAATTATAATAATTCACTAATTTTGTAAAAAACTAGGATGGATATGCTTTCTTGACTTTGAACACCCATGTTATGCTCTTGTAACATCTTAGGAATTGACAATTGCCACTTGTTCAAGTACTTTGCATTCAAACCTTGAGAGTAACTACTCTCCTATTTTTGTGCACATGTGGTTTACAATGATAACAAAATGTCATCAACTTGAGACACTTTGTCTCACATTTTAAATTCTTGATTATTTGTCAAATGAGTAAAATATAATAATATTGAACAATAATTAAAGATCACTTCTTTAAAATAGTTTAGAATCTTCAATATTTTTCCTTATGGTTCTATGCTCGAGAACACAATAACAATTATGATAAAAATACAATATAAAATATCAACACAATTGTTCGAAAGAATACTATGTTCAAGTGTTTGAAAATTCTTCAACAAATCAATTTATAAAGATGGCTTTATTTAGTTAAACTGGCTAAGAAAAAATCAAGGCTATTTCTTAGTTTCATAATCACATATCATAATCCTTCCCCAACTAAAAACAAATAAATCCTAACCTTCCTTCATCATTTGAATCTTCATCTTCCCATTCTTGCATTTTTTGCATTTTTACACATGGCAACATTTGCAAGAATTGACAATTTTTACACCCTATCACTGATCTGTAAACTAGGATGTTAAAGTTATTTGAAAACTTAATCCAATACAGATTTATTCCCTGATCGCAGCAGTAATGCGTGATTGTGTCTAAACCGTTGAAATTATTACAAGTAGAGTTCACTTTAATCTAGATTCAAGAAAACATAAGCTAAGAACTTAAGGAATCAAAATGCTGAAAGAATAATGAGACAAAAGAATAGAGAGAGATCACTTGATAACAGAGTTTGCTCAGGATGAGCTACGTCTCCGGGTCCGCTTCTCAATCGTAGGACCGCTTTATTGATATTGCCAAGCCAATAGCCTTCTTACAATATCGAGCCTCCAATCTAGCATAGACTCTTCACAATCTCATTCACAATTACAATTTTTGGTGTAGAAAACACCTTGCAATAATTCACTCTCGAAGATTCTCTCAAACTCCTGAAAGCCTCTCTATCTCTAAACTCTAACTTTGAAAAAAATTATCAATGTCCAACTCTCCCCTCACACACCCTTTTTATACATAAAAATAAGCCAAATAAGGCTTAACAAAATATTAATTGCCTAACCCCCTCTCAACCTTCGTACAATGTTTGCATTTGTATTTTTACCCACCTTTTGTTGAAGTAGTTAGAGTGGTTTTGTTTGTTTTTGGCTTTATTGGCCTTTTGCATTACATTCGGCCTACATATTGTAGAAACCCTTGTTTCCCCGTTTCCTGAATCTGACTGAATTTTTTTGTGTTTTGCGTTTTTTGATTGTTTTTGACGTTTCTTGGGGTTTTGAGCATAAATGTAAAAATGCGATTTTGCTAATAAATGATAATAAAGTCCAATAAAATAAATGAACACTGAAACCTATAGAATCAATAGCAAATACTTATGCCATGCTCTTATTTAATCTTCTGCAATGATTACAAAGATGATCCAGTTACATGTAAAGTAAAAGGCAATGATATTTATGAAAACCTGGTTTCTTCCTTGCTGCAATAAATGACTGCTGGTAATGGTACGACTGCATTGATTAAAGCCCTTTCTCCTCTGCTAGATGCTTCACGAAGGCTCCCCTGAGATTTGTGCCCCTCCAGATGAAGTCCAATGATGAAGAAAGAAGGCAATGTGTTTAGGAAATAAAGGATGGCCTCTCTTAAACAATACATCCAGGTACAGTACAGTACGGCTTCTTTATCAGCAACAAATAATAAATATATGGTACGGCTATCCTCTGGATCTCTAGATATGAATTAAATATAGGCTCCTTGATGAAATAATGTCTTCTGGTTGGAAACCCTGACAAAGCTCTGAGATTTGAATCACTATGAAGCTTGGAGATGTACGGCTGTCAGCAGATGGTACGACTACAGCAGCAGCATTAAATGAAAGGTACGACCTTCCCAATAACCTCCAGATGTCAACAAAAATGACGCCTCAAAGTAAGAGACTCCTCTATAATGAATTACTACTGAAACCCTGAGTGCAAATAACCTCTGTATGCTCTGTAATTTCTTCTGGATGAAGAAATCTCTCAGCTAGCAATAAATCAGGTGTTATTTCACACCCTCTGAACTACTTTCAATGGAGATGGCTCGTTCCCCAATGAATTCGAGACTGAAACCCTAAAGCTTCGTGCTCAGACCAAACTTGATCAATTTTCAATAAGTCAGAAATGCATAATGGCTCCAATCCCAATGCAAAGCCTATATTCTCCTCAAAAGGGCGATTTCCACAATAATAGGGATTATTAAAATATTTCAAACTTTTAATTTTAATCTTTCAATAGTCTTCAGCGTAATTTTTGATTATAAAATATAATCTCAAATGGCCCCTTCCAATGTTGGGCTCCCCCTTTATAAAAATCACTTAAGTCGTAATATTAAATATTACAACTTTATATTATAATCCCAATTAATTAATATTTAATTAATTCAATTAAATATTAATATCTCGCTCATTATTAACCCAATGCTCGAGCCGTCTGATGCTGTCGACAAAGGAAGTGATTCTGAACGTAATAAGTCCATATTGCTAAAAATAGCAGGGGTCCCATGCTGACTGCCAATAATTGCTAAAAATAGCAACTTCTGCAAGGAGTGTCCGAATGAGCCCGAACGAAAGCCAAATGATCAAGAACTGCCAAACTGAAGCTGAGCCAACTCCAACTAGACCCTCTATACCATCCATCAGCCTACGAGGGTCGCATAATAGGCTAACTCTTACAAACTCTGATGCTCACCAAAAATGGGGACATTACACATATCTTCAACAATACAATCTTAAGCCTATATATATTTAAGAATTATGCGTTGGTTTGGCGGTGTATATATATTTTGGCAAAGAGTAGGTCGGTGGGTTGAACTGTCGGCCAGCCGTTTTAAAACAAAACCCCAAAATTTTAAAACAACAAAAGGAACCGCTAACAATATACTATTGTAGGCATATGGCAGGCGCAACGGTTAAACTGATGCCCTATATGCAGACGGTTGGGGGTTCAAACCCACAATAAACCTCTTTTGTTAACAAAACATAACTGAAGTCGAGTGGAGAGAGAGAAGGGGGCCACGTGTCGCACCAGGTGGGTGCCACGTGGCAAACACCGATTGGCCATTGTCGCTAACATGTACGCCGAGTAGGATGATGATGGTGACAAGGATAGTGCTGACTGGAATGTCCATGTGTGCTGACTGTATGCTGACTCAACTGCCATCTGTACCTACCATGTCCGAGTACAGATGCCACGTCGACATGTACGGACTGTACAGACTACCACGTGTCAGCTCCCGATTGGTCCACTTTGGATTTGTATGAATTGTTGACGTCATCTTGTATGGACGCTGACATCATCATTGTACCCTCTGTCCACCAAGTCAACCTGAAACTTTGACTGGCCATATCTTGCGCATATGAGCTCCGTTTTCCACGAAACGAACGCCGTCAGAATCGTCTCGACAAGCACTTCGATTTGACGCTGATTTCGATGAATTCTGAGATGATCAATTTTTTCTGCTTCCTGTCGGCCCCTGGTACATTGATTGACCAGACCTTTGACCAAGCATAACTTCCACCTACGATCTCCTTTTGACGTGATTCAAATTGTGTCGGAATCATGTCATCATGCTCTTCGATCTGAGACTACTTTTGGCTGATTCTGATACTATGAAATTTTGAGGTCTTCTGGATCCACCTGGATCAATCACTTAATGACTCAAAAACATGAAAAAACATGTCAAGTGGTATTTAAAAAAACTTATTACACCACACAAGAATCAACACCCAAAAATCCCACACTTGACCATATTTACAAAGTTTGACTAGGTGCCCCTGCACCATACACTCGAACAAAAAGAGAACTCAAGTCCCCTTACGGACTATGCTACAACCAAAACCTTGTTTGATGACATCATACTTTGATCTCCAGGTATTAAATTCATCTGGTAATCCCCTCCATTGAACCAAATATTGAAGATTAGTAATGTTTTTTGCATTAGTGAACCCTTTGCCACCTAGAAATTGCTCCAACTTCATAGGCTGACCTGATGGATGTTCTCTATCTCTTCCCTCATCTGGAAACATTGTTGAGCTTGCCTGAGTAGCTACAAACATATCTCTACCATCCTTGTCATGAACTGTCTTCTTCTTTACTCTTGATGCATGCTTGAATTTTCCCACTTTCTCTTGTAATCCCTCCTTAACCTTTCTACCTTTGTCTTTTATCCCTTCCATTTGTTGTGATGCACCTACAACTGCTGCCTCATCATGCAAACTAACTTTTGACATAAAAGAATGATCAACATATTCTTGTGCAAACAATGAATGCAATACCTCTTTTACCTTCTTAGCAACATACCCCTCACTCTTACTTTTCATCTTTCACATCTGTTGATTTGCCCTTATGTCTGCTACTTCATTAGTTTTATAAACCCTTGATATGAAATGACTAACTTCAGATTTACCAACCTCAGTTTGACCAATCCTTGAATGACTACTATCTTCTTTGGAAAACAACGAACAACACACTTTTTTCATCACCACCTCAACATGCTTTTTAACCCACTCTCGAATCTCCACAATCAATTCATCCTTGACCTTCTCAATATTATATTTTTTCATTAATTCAATATCATTTCCTTCTAAAGGAAAATCTTGCTTCATACCTGCTATCTCAGCATTCCCATGCTTTGAAATGGCTGCAAGGTTCTTGTCTTCTTGTTCTACCTTATGAATTCCTTTCTACCTAACATTATCACTTTGGCTTCCTTAGATTGTCCCTTATCATCTTCTACTAGTGGAGTCAAAGTAAAAGAGATTCCATCTTTCTCAATCTCATAAGTATTGTTCCTACCACCATATATTTCATGCCTATCAAACTGCCAAGGTCTTCCTAGCAACAAATGGCACATATCCATAAGCAACACATAACATAGAATCCTATCCTTATACCCTCTTATTTTGAACTCAACCCAAGTATGCTCATTAACCAAAACAGATTGAACCTCATTTAGCCAAGACACTTTATAAGGAGTATCATGTGGTATATTTTTCAACTTAAGTTTGTCAACCATTTCAATAGACACCATGTTATTTGTACTTCCAGAATCTATTACAACTTTACATACCTTTCCTATGCATTTGCAAGTTGTCTTAAAAAGTGTCCTTTATGATGGCTCATTCTCCTTTGATGCCTTGAGGAGTATTCTTCTAACCATTAATGATTCTCCAACTTTTGGAGCAACATATTACATTGGAGAGTTTACACTCTCATTATCATCCTCTTGCACCAATTGAATTCTCTTTTCACCACCAGTTGAAGTAGAAGGTTGTTTCTCTGGGCACTTCCATGCTTAATGACCAAATTGATTGCAATGATAACATCTTCCAAAGAAGGTATTTGAACCTCTACCTTGTCCTCTAAATCCACCTCTTGTATCAATAATTTTTCTTGACCTTTACTTGCATTTTCTTGGTCCTCATAAGACTGCCTTGAAGTAGAACTTGGACCTTTTCCTCTAACATTGTTGCCTCTGCCTCTACCTTGTCTTTCATGCCTTCTTTTCAACTTCTCTTCTATTGTAACAGCCAACTGAAAACATTCTTCAACTGTTCTAGGAGTGGCAAGACTTAATTCATCTTGAATTTGAAATCTCAGTCCATTCGCATACTTTGCTATCTTCTCAACTTCATCTTCAATATGACCTGCTATGATGCTCAATTTGTGAAACTCCTTGATGTAAGCCATGACATCCATTTCTTTCTACTTGAGATTTTGCAACTTTCTAAAAGTTTGTATTATATAGTCACCTGGCAAGAATTGACTCTTAACCTTTGACACCATCTTATCCCATGAATTTTTTTATTTTTTTTCTCTTTCTCACTCTTTCCTCCTACACATAGTTCCACCAAGTTGGGGCAAGGCCTTTCAAATTAGTCTTTGCAAACTTTACCTTTTGTTCTTCTGCTACCTCCTTGTATTCAAAATAGTTGTCCATTGCATCAATCCAATCTAACACTTCTTCTGCATCCAACTTCCCACTATACATTGACAAATCTATTTTCACCTCAGAAGCATCTCCTCTAATAGCCTTCAACATCTTCACAATCCTTCTTTCATCAAGGTCCAACTCATCATCACCTTGGGCACCTCTTGGAGGATTTCCATTGTTGCCCTCTTCCTCTTCCTCTCAGTCATTTTCATTTTTAGTGGTATTTCCTCTCCTTTGATTTGCTTCCAATGTTGCAAGTCTGACTAACACAAATTTTTGAGACTCCTTCATCATCCTTATTTATCTAGCAATGACTGCACTACCCTTAGGAGGCATCTTGTCCCTTCAATTTGCAACTTTTCATTCTTCAAATTTCAACCTCTCTCCTTCAAAAGATCAAAACCTATTTTCTGATACCAATTTTGGCATAGAGTAGGGGGGAATTTTTCAAAACAAACAAAATTCAACCAACTTTGAACAATCTTTCAACCTTGAAATCTCTAACTTAGTGTTTTCTCACAATTTCTCCAATCTTGCTTGTAGCATAGCAAACAGGGTGATTTTGTCATAACTTAAAAAAAAAACTCAAACACACATTTTTAAAAATTATCTGGATACCATTTTTTCATTTTCAAAACATATCAAGAGTGCATATATGATTTCTTTGGAACAAACCCCTCAAAAACTTGTTGCTACATTTGACAATAGGCCTAAAAGAGTGGAAATTCACCATTTTTTTTCCATAAATTTTAGAAAATAACTCCTACCCACAAACCAAATCCATTTTTAGATACCCATTATGCCCTTTTGAAACATACCTAAAAATCATAAGAGATTTCTTTGGAACACTACCCTTTATTTCTGCTGCTACGCTTGATCAATGACCTAATTAGGCTAGTTTGTAAAGGCAAGAAACAAGATTATCACTCTATTGGATTCCAATAGTTAAAAAAAACCTCCAATAATGTCAAAAAAGGTCTTCACAAACACTTCGTATCATTTCCAACAAATTTTCAAGAGTCTTTTATCAAACCCTAACGTCTATGCACCACTTTTGCTTTAAAATCATGAAGAAAACCCACTAGGGCATCACTCAAATTTTAAAAACCTCATAAAATACACCTAATATACCTCAATTAAACTGAATTTGACAAGATTTCAATGGTGGAATGGAGATTTCTACATTTTTCTTACTCTCAAACCCTCAAATTCAAGGTTTCAAGACTAGTTTTAGAAAAACCTCTATAAAATCTTCAAAACTTAATGAAAAACTCTCAAACCAAAACCAAAAGAATCTTAACTCATCCCTCTACCAATTAAAACTCATAAAATTTCATGTTTTGATCATACCAGGCTGTACAAGAGCATGTAGTAGCAAAATATTATAAAAAATGCAAAAAAATCTATTGTTTGGTATTCAAATTTGAAAATTACAGCTTCCAACCCTTCACCAACGTGTACCAATGATTTTTAAAGCATCTCAAACCTTCCCCAACTGAAAACTACTAACTTGTAACCTTATTTCATCATTTGACTCTTCATCTTCCCATTCTTGCTTTATTTGCATTTTTACACATGGCAACATTTCCAAGAATTGACAATTTTCACACCCTATCACCTAATGACTCAAAAACATGTCAAAACATGTCAAGTGGTCTTTAAAAGACCTTATTACACCACACAAGACTCAAACACCAAAAATATCACACTTGACCATATTTACAAAGTTTTACTAGGTGCCCCTACACCATACACCCAGACAAAAGAGAACTCAAGTCCCCTTGAGGACTATGCTGCAACCAAAACCTTGCTCAATGAAATCATACTCTCCAAGTATTAAATTTATTTGGTAATCCCTTCCATTGAAATAGGTATTGAATATTATCATTGTTCTTTGATTAGTGAACCCTTTGCCACCTTGAAATTGCTCCAACTCCATAGGTTGACCTAATGGATGTTCTCTATCTCTTCTCTCATCTAGAAACATTGTTGAACCTGCCTGAGTACCTGCAAACATATCTCTGCCATCCTTGTCATGAACTTTATTCTTTGATCATGATGCATGCTTGAATTTTCCCACTTTCTCTTGTAATCCCTCCTTAACCTCTCTACCTTTGTCTTTTATCGCTTCCATCTGTTGTGCTGCACCTACAATTGTTTCCTCATCATGGAAACTAACTTCTGACATAAAAGAATTATCAACTTCTTGTGCAAAAAATAAATGCAATACCTCTTTTACCTTCTTAGCAACATACCCCTCACTCTTACCTTTCATCTTTCCCATCTACTGATCTGCCCTTATGTCTATTACTTCATTAGTTTTATAAACCCCTGATATGAAATGACTAACTTCAAATTTACCAACCTCAGTTTGACCAATCATTGAATGACTACTATCTTCTTTGGAAAATAATGAACAACACACTTTTTTCATCACCACCTCAACATGCTTCTTAACCCACTCTTGAATCTCCACAATGAATTAATCCTTGACCTTCTCAATATTAGATTTTGTCATTAATTCAATATCATTTCCTTCCAAAGGAAAATCATACTTCATACGTGTTGTCTCAGCATTCACATGCTTTGAAATGGCTACAAGGTTCTTGTCTTCTTGTTCTACTTTATGAATTCCTTTCTACCGAACATTATCACTTTGGCTGCCTTAGTTTGTCCCTTATCATCTTCTACCAGTGGAGTCAAAGTACAAGAGATTCCATCTTTCTCAATCTCATAAGTATTGTTCCTACCATCATATATTTCATGCCTATGAAACTGCCAAGGTCTTCCTAGCAACAAATGGCACACATCCATAGGCAACACATCACATAGAATCCTATCCTTATACCCTCCTATTTTGAACTCAACCCAAGTTTGCTCATTAACCAAAACATATTGACCCTCATTTAGCCAAGACACTTTATAAGGAGTATCATGTGGTATCTTTTCCAACTTAAGTTTGTCAACCATTTCAATAAACACCATGTTATTTGTACTTCTATAATCTATTACAACTTTACATACCTTTCCTATGCATTTGCAAGTTGTCTTAAAAAGTGTCCTTTATGATGGATCATTCTCCTTTGATTCCTTGAAGAGTGTTCTTCTAACCATTAATGATTCTCCAACTTTTGCAGCAGCATATTACATTGGAGAGTTTACACTCTCATTATCATCTTCTTGCACCAATTGAACTCTCTTTTCACCACCAGTTGAAGTAGAAGGTTTTTTCTCCAGGCACTTCCATGCTTGATGACCAAATTGATTGCAATGATAACATCTTCCAGAGAAGGTATTTGAACCTCTACCTTGTTCGCTAAATCCACCTCTTGCATCAACAATTTGTTCTTGAACTTTACTTGCATTTTCTTGGTCCTCATAGGACTGCCTTGAAGTAGAACTTGGACCTCTTCTTCTAACATTGTTTGCTCTGCCTCTACCTTGTCTTTCCTACCTTCTTTTCAACTTCTCTTCTGCTGTAACAACCAACTGAAAACATTCTTCAACCATTCTAGGAGTGGCAAGACTCAATTCATCTTGAATTTGAAATCTCAATCCATTCATATACTTTGCTATCTTCTCAACTTTATCTTCAACATGAACTACTCTAATGCTCAATTTGTGAAACTTCCCAGTGTAAGCCATGACATCCATTTATTTTTTCTTGAGATTTTGTAACTTTCTAAAAGTTTGTATTACATAGTCACCTGGCAAGAATTGACTCTTAACCTTTGACACCATCTTATCCCATGAATTTATTTTTGCTTTTCCCTTTCTCACTCTTTCATCCTGCACATAGTTCCACCAAGTTATGGTAGGGCCTTTTAACTTAGTCTTTGCAAACTTTACCTTTTGTTCTTCTACTACCTTCCTGTATGCAAAATAGTTGTTCATTGCATCAATCCAATCGAACACTTCTTCTCCATCCAACTTCTCACTATACATTGACAAATCTATTTTCACCTCAGAAGCATCTCCTTTGACAACCTTCAGCATCTTCACCATCCTACTTTCATCAAGGTCCAACTCATCATCACCTTGGACTCCTCTTGGAGGGTTTTCATTCTTGCCCTCTTCCTCTTCCTCTTAGTCTCTTTCCTCCTCAGTGGCCTTTCCTCTCCTATGATTTGTTTTCAATGCTACAATTCTGGCTAACACATCTTCTTGAGACTCCTTCATCATCCTTATTTCTCTAGCAATGACGGCACTACCCTTAAGAGGCATCTTGTCCCTTCAATTTGCAACTTTTCATTCTTCAAACTTCAACCTCTCTCCTTCAAAAGATCAAAACCTATGTTCTGATACCAATTTTGATGCAGAGCAGGAAGGAAGTTTTCAAAACAAACACAATCCAACCAACTTTGAACAATCTTGAAATATCTAACTTAGTGTTTTCTCACAATTTCTCCAATCTTGCTTATAACATAACAAACATGGTGTTTTTGTCATAACTTTCAGAAAACATCTCAAACACACATTTTGAAAACTGATCTAGATACCCTTTTTGGATTTTCAAAACATATCAAGAGTGCAGGTATGATTTTTTTGGAACAAACCCCTCAAAAACTTGTTGCTACATTTGACAATAGGCCTAAAAGAGCATAAATTCACCATTTTTTGACCATAACTTTCACAAAATAACTCCTACCCACAAACAAAAATTAGTTTTATATATCCATTACGCCTTTTGAAACATATCTCAAAATCATAAGTGGTTTTTTTGGAACACAACCCTTTATTTTCTACTGCTACGTTTGATCAATGGCCTAATTAGTCTAGTTTGTAAAGGCAAGAAACAAGATTATCACTCTATTGGCTTCCAATCTTTAAACCATACCTTCAATCATTTCAAACAAGGTCTACACAAACACTTTCTATCATTTCCAACAACTTTCCAAAAGTCTTTCATCAAACCCTAACCTCTATGCACCAATTTTACTTTAAAATCATGAAGAAAACCCACTAATGCATCACTAAAACTGTAACAAATCTACCTCCCCTGCTCCTACAACTTGGTAAAAAAAAACACCTAATATACCTCCATTTCACTGATTTTTACAAGATTTCAACAATGGAAGAGTTCTACATTTTTCTTTCTCTCAAACCCTCAAATTCAAGGTTTCAAGACTAGTTTTAGAAAAACCTCTATAAAATATTCAAAATTTAATGAAAAGCTCTCAAACCAAAACCAAAAGAATCTTAACTCATCCCTCTACCAATTCCAGCTCATAAAATTGCATATTATGATTGTACTAGGCCTTACAAGAGCCTATAGCAGTAAAATATTATAAAAAACACAGGAAAATTTTGTTGTTTGGTATTCAAATTTGAAAATTACAGCTTCCAACCCTTTGCCAAGGTGTACCAATGATTTTAAAGCATCCCAAACCTTCCCCAATTGAGAACAACTAACTCCTAACCTTCCTTGATCATTTGAATCTTCATCTTCCCATTCTTGCATTTTTTGCATTTTTGCACATGGCAACATTTGCAAGAATTGACAATTTTCACACCCTATCACCTAATGACTCAAAAAAATGTCAAGTGGTCTTTGAAATACCTTATTACACCACACAAGATTGAAACACCCAAAAATCCCACACTTGACCATATTTACAAAGTTTGACTAGGTGCCCCTGCACAAGATTGATTCTGAACTTGCATCCAACTTAACACATGTTCATGGTAGTCAGTTGTTCATTAATACAAGCATTTGCATTATCCTTTTCATAGTTAGAATATAAATTCAATAAAAAATTATTCCATATATGCATTTCATCATAGTCATTAAATGAAATAAACATTCATTCATAATTCATTGATAATAAGGTGCAAACACAAACATTTCCAATCATAATTCCAAATACATTCACAAATGCAATAATTACCCTAACATAGTAATAGTAAATAGGTAAACACACAATGGGTTGTGACAATGTGTTTTTCTCCACTGTTTATTCACCGTTTTCCTTGTTATGCATGCTAGATCAGGATTGTAAGGTCTACAAGTTCTAGTTATGTAGGACACATCACTAAGCTCACTAAGGTTAATGTTACGAGGTTTCTTCACCAATCTCTTCATCAAAGGGTAGGGCCATCTATCCATTGATTGATGTGTGGGGGACTACATATGAGTTTGTGGTTGGCAGAAAAGCGCTTGAGTGATGCTTCTCCTCCTCGGTTGGTGATCAAGTTCTATAGAAGATTCCTGGACCATATGTTTCTATTGCTTTGAAGCTCAGTTGAGCTATGTATGTAATTATCTACAATCTTGGAAATATTGTATCATGATTATTATTGTATTGAAAAGGAAATCAATGAATGAAATTTATTATGTCATTTATGTTCATTATTTCTCTCATTAGAAAAGAAATATTTTCTTGCAATGGTTTGGAAACATAGTTTATTTACTTGAAAGTGAAAACTTAGGAAATTTATTTGTGAGAATAGTTGGCATGTTACACTAGTGACTAGGGCATCATTCCATTAGTCCTTATCCTTTGCCTACCCACTATGTTTTATTCTTCTTTGAAATAATGTTACTTCTCCTAGTCGCAACATCATCTCAAAGAGGGGCAAAATGTAGGCACCTCAAATATAACCTTACCCAACCACACCTCAATTTAGCCTATCTTAAGCCATTAATTAAATAAATAATATTTATTTATTTATTTAATTTATCCCATTAAATTAAATAAATAAATATTCATTATTTATTTAATTAATTTATCCATTATCCTTATTCCAAAATCCTCCAACTAAATTAATAAATTAATTAAGTTAGGCTTATTAGTATCCATTACCTTTTCCTCTATTATTTAATTCCACTTTATCCTCTATCCTTATCCATTTAATCCTGACCATTAAACTTGTTCACACAGATCATAATCTAAATTTGTCCTCATGTGACAATTGTCCTTCACATGTCTAACTAGTCCCTTGTCTATATTCATTAAATCTAGACACTTGCCAAAGTCAAACTAACTTTCCTTCTCATCTCTTCATTTAATATCACACCTCTTAATCTTAACCATCCACATAATGATGTTTCCCTAATGCACACTCTAAATCTAGACCTTATCCCTCATGTGACACTTGTCACATGACTACAACTTTGATCCAAAACCTAATCCTCCTTCAATCCTATCCATCTATTAACCAATACATCTTGGCCCTTGATTTCTCTCATGAAAATTTTATAAATGAGTGGTCTTCCATCCCATTTGCATACATTCAATCTTATGCTATTGTTATATTGCCCAAATTTCTATTGAATCATCTTGATCATACACTTATGCTGTAGAAATCATGAGCAACCACATCCAATCTATCAACATATCAACATATTATACCTAATCTTTTGAGGTTTGTATGTATTTGGTTTGATAAGCTAGATTTTATGCATATTTTATTTATATCATTTGCATGCAATACAACCATAATATTAATACATAGAAACATGCATTAAAAAATAAAAAATAAAAAAACCATAATAACACAAGATATATGTGGATAAACCCATTCACTAAAAAATTCCACCTTAAAGAGATATTGATCTTCTATTTATCCATAATAATTTTTCTGCACTAATATAATTTACTTGAACTCTCTAATTTGATAGAATTCCAACAATATGATAATACTTCACTTACAACACACTATGAAAATCTATTAATATATCTAAGTTATAGAGGAATGATAAAACAACACCAATGGTTTCCCTAAATAAATGACCATCAACGCCATGATCAATGAGAAAAATCCCATGCTCCTATGAGAAATTATGATAACACTAAAGATGGATGAAAACCAACACAAAATCTTTGACCAATAACCATTAGTAGGAACACATTCTTGAGTTTAACACTCCACCACAAAGCCACTAACTAATGTGTAACCCACACATCATAACAAGATACTACACTCAGAAGGGAAGGTAAATGTGTCTCCCAATGCATCAATACTGGAACAAAAAGTAGAAGAGAACACCTAAAATGGTCCTTAAATATTAGAAAATATAAAAAATATATATTCTTGGTCATCTTTTTCCTTTCCACAACCCTACAAAAGTGATTTGAGTGACTTTATAAATTTTACTAAAAGGTCCCCAATGGAAAGGAAATGAATCAAGTGGTAGTGTAGTCAACTTTGTGTCAATCTATAATGCCCAAAACTTATTAACTATACCAAATAGCTTCTTGTACTTATCTCAAATCTTCTTAGGAGTTTTGTAAGACTCTATATGAAACAAAAGTTTGTTTAAAACATGCAATGCAATAAGATCCATGGCTTCAACCATCTTGTTCATGTATACAAATCTCTCATATAAGTGAGTGAACTTAGGTGTAGTATCATCCAATGTGGACTATAGTCCCTTGGACATGAGAAATTTGGTTATCTAAGGTTTCTAGGTGTGAAATTTGTGTAATTTAAGGCACTCAATAGAAGAGATTTACATAATTTGTGTGTTTAGTTTGATATTTGAAACATGACTAAATGTTGGTTTTGATTGTTTTATGATTCTTGAAGGTACTTTAGGAAATAAATTTACACCTTTAGCAAGAAAAAGAAAACCCTTTTACAACTTTGACAACTAAAAAGTAAAATATGAAAGAGTTCACTTTAGATTTGATCTTTTTGTATCTAATATTTTTTTTGAAAAAATCGGTTTGACAACTATATCATGTGAATAAGGGAAGCCTAAGTTTAATGTCTAAACCTAGGATATTTTTTTGCTCCTTTTTCAAAGGTACATTAGAATGAAAATCAACAAGGTGAATAAATTGACTTTAAGCCAAGAAGGTGAGTCAATCAAACCTGGATTTGCATTTGCGGGGCCTTGAAAATGGATTGTAAATGATTTGCTATGATTAAACTAATTGAGCTATATGACCTAATATAAAAAATGAATATTTTAGAAATACACAGATGAAAACAATAATTTATAGGTAGATCTAAGAAGTACTGGAGATTGTGCACTTACCATAAAAAGTTGGATCTAGCATGCAAAGGAGGACTCAGATGCCTAGGGGCGTATGGGTCTTTGATAGGGGATCTTGAAACTAATTTTGCAGTCCTTTGATGTTGGATTTGACCTTTTGTTTCTCAATTACAAATTTTTCAAAATACCATCAAATAATTTTGTAGGTGAGTTTTTGTGGCTTGACAATTTTTAGGGCTTTGAATGCAATAATGAACAATTTGTGTTCAATCTTCCTTCAATCCTCTTCAAACCTATTACCTACACATTCAAAGAGGGGGGAAATGTTGGGCCATTTATGGGCTTGTCTTAGTCAAACCTCGTGTAAGTGTTTCCACTTCCACAATGGCAATGTTGATTATAAATGGATAATTGAAAGGAAGGAATGATGAAATCACAAACTATTGCAACTCACCACCCTTCAATGGCTTCCTTGAAGGACTAAAGTCATGCACATAACCTCAAGTTCTTGGATTTTTCTTGCTTGAGTGCTTGAAATGCTTTGGAGATGTACAAAAGGGGTTAGCCTTTACAAAACAATGATAAAATGATAACATGAACTCACATAAACTTTGACATGATGCTTAGATCTTGAATTGTTGCAATAATGCTCTGAAATTTTGCTCTCAACTTGCTCTTGACAATATTTTTTGCTCATAATATATCCTTCTAGTTTCAAATGGTGAAATGACTAGGTATTTATAGGCATTTATTCAATTTTCCAAAAAATAGATTTTGGAAAGGTCAACACTTGAAATTTGAACTTCGGATGTTAAAATACCGACATTGACATGCTCAAAATTGGGTCTTGGCTAAGAAGGGGGATCAACATATGGGTCTTGGCCCTAATTTATAGGACATTAAGTGTCAGAGGAAATTTAACGATTGGATGCATTTGTTCAATGCTTGCAATTTATTGAAAAGTGGTATAAATAGGGTATAAAATGCATAATTTTAGGAAATTAGGGACTCAATCAAGCTCAATAATTTAGGGGGAGAAAAACATAGTGTGAAATTGTCATGGGTGATAATTTACGATGCTACATTTAGCCCCCATTTTAGTGTGAGTATGAACTTACGCTCAGACTCACACTAAAGTATAAAATATGTCAAGAGGGGTCTAATTGTCCAAATGTTGAAGAGATAGGATGACAAAGAATCTAGGGGGAGCGAATAATCCCCCAGGATCCAAGATTCCATGGAAAACCAACTTAAGCATAAAGGAACACTCACACATATGATATGTAGCAAGACATCATACACAATGAAAATGCATGACATGATGGAACATAAAGATGATGAAAAAATTAAAAAAACATGATGTAAGCACAATTTAAAAATGAAGAATACACACAAAAGAGATATAACAATACAAAAAGTTAGTACTAAAAGATTCATCAATAAGGAAAAGAGACCTCATTCCTAAATTGTATCAAATACCAAAATCCTCCATCAAATGTGTTTTCTAACAAAATGATGCTATCACAAGGATGTAAAATCACTTATGAAAATATGGCTCCAGTGGCAAGCAATTTGAGTTATTCTATGTGGCCATGTTAAAAGGGGTACTCAAGTTCATGACACAACAAGCTCTATTATGTTGAATCCATGAACTATCTTGTAAAAACTCACCTTAGGGGTGCATAAAGTTTAATGTCTCGGGAGACAAATTGATAACCATGCCTTAGGGGGCATTATAAACAACACCACCGCCAAAGGGGGTATGTCAATAGGTCAAACATCACAAGATGAAATGGATAAGGGTAATATATGCCCCCTTAAAATATCAACATAATTCTTATGTTGGTATTTTAAGGAGAAAAAGGGGAAGAGGGGATCCTTGAAAAGAATTCACACCTCCCAAAAATAGTTATCCTTGCCCCCCAAGTGTAGAGACAAGGACAACCACACCAAATACTATCATGTTTTTTCCATGAAAGAATATGGTTGCACTTAAGATTGTACCACCATGAATGGAAGTGAGCAAAACACATAAAGCTACAAATGCCACATAGTGATGAACAACATGATAGGATGAAAATCATTATTGATTAGAGGAATTAGGTGCATCGACGCAAGGAGGAGCACCACAATCATTAAGATGTATTTTATTACTCAAGGTCTGACATTTATTGGTAGAATGATCATGCACTTGATGATATGCATAAAATGAGCTTTTGTTGTAGAATTTCTTTCATGTTCTTGGAGGAAGAGTAATTAGGCGAGATTTGAGGAGCCTCAACAAGATATTCTTTTGATAAATAGTAGGGGACATTTCTTTCCCTTGTGAAGAAAATATTTCTTTCTTATCACAAGATGCCATACACAATAAATGATAAAGCATTAGATGAAGATGGAGATGAAGGTTGGAAACCTAGACCCGGCTTGGAAAAGTATGATATAGACTTCACTTGATTCCTATCATTTTGTTTCATGTTTTCATTACATCCATGTTTATAAATAATTTTGTATCCAAGACCATAACATGCTTCTAACTCAGATGAGTAGATTCTATCTACATGCTTTTGAGAAAGAGTGGCTTCTTCCTGAGCATAAAAATCCTTTTTAAGTTTTTTAAAGTTATGTATCTTCCTCTCATGAGGGACAAGAGTTGAAGAGCCCACATCACCACCATGAGGTGATGTTGTTGATGTAGAAAAAAGTTGAGAAAATGAAACACAAGACTATTTTGGTTTAGATTTTGAGATTTTGTACCCTCCCATAAAGGAGGGTGTAAAATCTAATGAACCCCAATCATCCCAAAAATAGGTGTTTGAAGATGAATCATTTGTATTTGAATCTTTAGACATTGAGGATGAGATTTGAGACTCCCATTTGAAACAAGGTGTAAAATCTAATGCCCCCCAATCATTGTCTAATATTTTTGTTGTAGGTGAAAGACAATTAGGATTACCATCAACTTGTATAGGTTCTACCTTTGAGGTTCGAATCAAAGTATTAAGAGAGTTGGAAGTGTTACTATCATGTTGAGATTGTGAATTATAAATTTGTTCATTTGATTCAACCATGTATATCTTGTTATTATATTCATACTTCATCTCACGGTGAAGAGTAGATGGGACTCCCTTCATGGCATGAATCCACGGTCTACCTAGGAGAAGGTTGTATGAAGGAGGTCTTGACATGATATGCACAAGAGTAGGAAAAACCATAGGTCCAACCTCAATGGGTAATGTGATAATTCTAAATGGTTTCTTATTAACATTTTCAAAGCCATAAATATTAACATCATTGGGTTTCATGAGATACTTATCCACACCAATTTTATCTAGGAGATCAATGCTACAAACATTAAGACCCGCTCCATTGTCTATGAGAGTATGCCTAAATCTAGTTTCATTAATGATCACATTTATCATTAAGGCTTCATGTTTATTTTGAATCTCAAGTGAGGGTAATTCATGTTGAGGAAATGTAATATCTGACTTTGTCACTTGCATACAATCAAATGAGGCAGCTACATCATTCAGTTTAACAAAATATTGGACATCAGTCTTCTGTAAAATTTCTTAGAGAATCCTATTATATGTAGGTTATGTTTGAATTAAATCCCAAAGGGAGATGTTTGTTGGAGTATGATGAAGTTTCTCAACAAGATCATACTCTTTACCACTACGCTAGGGAATGTTGTATGTGTGAGAAACTGTGTGATAACTTGGTTATTGTGACACATGCTTACTAGTGAGTTGCCTTGCAAAGTTAAAGATATGGCTAGGGGTTTAGGTGGTCCTATAATGGGAGGTGACTTAGGAGGCCCACTAATTAAAGGATATCCAATTTTTGCTTTGTTTTTTCACAAGCTCAATTGAGTTACCTACTTGTTGATAACCTTCTATTAAGGGGGGGTCTAATGTCAACTTAGAATCTTCATTTATGCCATTTGTCTTACTGTTTATTGAAAGAAATGTATCAATGCTTTCATCCTCCTATGCCACAATATCTTCCCAAGTAGGAGAAGTATTGGGAGAGGAGAAAACAAGATTCTCATGACTCTCAACGTTTAGATCCTAACACCACGGTACCTTCTTCACAACCACACCTTCTTCACAAGTGGTTGAGGTATCGAGAGAAAAATAACTATGATTATCATGATGGTCCATGATTGCATCCTATTGCACCAAATTGTTCTCAAAAGTAGGGAAGATGTTGGGAGGTGAATGAAGATTAGGAAAAGTAATATTAAGAAATGTGTCAATGATTTCATTTTCTTGTTTTAAGATACTCTCACAATTAGGAGGGATATTATGAGAGTAGCTATTATGATTATTATGAGTATCAATGATTTCCCTTTTTGGAATGTTATAAGCCTTAGTGGAAAATCTAGGTGAGATGAAGTCCCCAATGGCATCATCTAGCATATCAAAGTCATCACAACTAAAGGGCTTGGTAAATATACAATGTAATTGTGAAAAGAGATCTAACATGATTAGATTGATATGATTTCCCCAAGATTAATCATTAAATTTCAATTGCAATCTAGGTTTATGCGTGTTAAGTCAAACTAAAACTAAAAACAAACTAATAGGCTTGATGCAAGCACAAATCTAGAAACCAGGTTCTAGGTATGCAAACTGACAACATGCATTAATTGTCATGGATATCTTAGGTAGTTTTTGGAGGACTAGGATGCCCTAGGGCATCTTAGTCTTGGTAGATCTTTTTTTGAGATTTTAGTTTCAGATGCACTAGTGACAGGAACTAACTGTGTGATAGCTTGCAAACCTATATTTAGAATTGATTTTGTTGTTTTTTAAGTTCCCAAATTGTGCAATGTGTTGTAATAACCTAGGTTTTTGAATCTTTGCAAAAATGAAAGTAATCTAGGGGAGAGGGGCTTATAGTGGAGCAGGGTCTAATAGTGGGGATAGAAATAGTGCTTAGTGGGCCCCATAGTGGAGAACCTTAATATCCAATTGCAAAACACTTTTTATCCATAAAATACATAAACTGACAAATCATGTGATGCCACATTAACGCACCAATAAAACATGACTTAGTGCACCACTATCGGTCTCACTATATTTGTAGGCCTTTTTGGATACCTCAATGAAAATCATGTTGATGTGGCCCTAAAACAAAATATAGAAGCATGTGAGTTTCCAAATAAACTGTTGTACAAAATTGGAACTGATTTGAAATTTTCACATAAGATTTTGAGAAATGTGAAGTTAGAGTGCTCCACTATAGGCCCCTCTCCCCTACCCAAATTATGCAATGCTTCAAAAATTGTAAATAATTTTCCTACATATTTGATAATTTCCAAAACTAAAATGCAACAATTTCTCCCAAATTTGTAACAAATCAAGAAAAATGACATCTTTCTTGCACATACCCTAACATCTTTTCATAATTTTAAATCAAATAGTTACCAACAAAAATAACTAAAAATACAGAGATAGAAATCTATGAAAAATTTCCTTGATATACCTATAGCATGACAGGGATGCCTAGGGGCATCTGAGTCCCCGACAGGGGTTCAAAAAATTGAAAAACAAAACATTTACATTGATGTTTATTGTTGTTGTCTCTGTTTGCAAACATGTTGAACAATTGATATTTTTCCAAATTTTGCTCAATTTAAGACAATGTACCTCAAAATGCAAGTGCGCAACAATGGTGAAACTATTTTGACAAGTTTTGAATGCAAATTTTAGATCTAAAATGCAATAATTGACTGATTCCAAGATGCCACAACCTGAAAATGATGATTTTGATGCAATTTTGAAATCAAACAATGCAATGTTTTTCAATTTAAGATAATGTGATTCAAATGAAAATATGCAATAATAAAGAACAATTTTGAATGCAATTTTTAGATCTAATATGCAATAATTGACTAATTTGAAGATGCAAAATTTTGAGAATGATGATTTGATACAATTTTGAAACACAACTATGCAATTTTTTACTTTTTGACCTAAATGAAAGATGTAATTTTTTTGAATGCAATGAATAATTTCAAAATTTAATGACCTAATAAATGTAAATCTGATCTAAGATGACTGAAACAAACCCTATTACAACCTATGATGCAATATGAATGCAATTTTTTTATATTTTTTTATGACTTTTAATGATGCAAAAATGAAACCTTGAATGAGAAATACAAAACAATGTAATGCAAAACCTAGATCTAGGGTTTGAAAGAATTCCAATTTTAGACGGTTTATGATGTAAGACATCAAGTTCACCAAAATTTAACATATGAAAAAGGATGTCCTTAAGTTTAATGCATAAACCTAGGAGTGCTTTTTTCTCTTTTTCAAAGGTACATTAGAATTCAAATCGACAAGGTCAATAGATTGACTTTCAACCAAGAAGGTGAGTCAATCGAACCTGAATCTACATTATTGGGGCCTTGAAAATGGATTGGAAATGATTTTATATGATTAAACTAATTAAGCTATATGACCTAATATGAAAAATGTAATATTCCAAAAATACACAAACAAAAACAACAATTTGTAGGCAGATATGAGAAATACTGGAGATTGTGCACCTGTCATAAAAAGTTGGATCTAGCATGCAAAGGAGGAATAAGATGCCTAGGGCGTATGGGTCTATGATAGGGGGTCCAGGTGAAACTAATTTTGTAGTCCTCTGATGCTGGATCTAACCTTCTATTTTTTGGTTGCAGAGTTTTCATAATATCATTAGATAACTTTGTAGGTGAGTTTTTGTGGCTTGACAATTTTTTAGGGCTTTGAATGCAATAATGAAAAATTTGTATTTAATCTTCCTTCAATCCTCTTCAAACCTATAACCTTCACATTCAAATAGATAGGAAATGCTGGGCCATTTAGGGGCTTGCCTCAGTTAAACCCGTGTAAGTGGTTCCACTTTCACAATGAAAATGTTGATGATAAATGGATAATTGAAAGGAGGGAATGATGAAATCACAAAGTGTTGCAACTCACCACCCTTCAATGGATTACGTGAAGGATTGAAGTCACGCACATCACCTCAAGGCCTTGTATCTTTCTTGCTTGAAATGCTTTGGAGACCTACAAAAGGGGTTAGCCTTCACAAAATAATGATAAAATGATAACATGAACTCACATACACTTTCACATGATGCTTGGATCTTGAATTGTTGCAATAATGCTCTAAAATGATGCTCTTGACTTGCTCTTAACAATAATTTTTTCTCATAATATCTCCTTCTAGTTTCAAATGGTGAAATGACTAGGTATTTATAGGCATTTATTCAATTCCCCAAAAATTAGATTCCAAAATCCGACACTTGAAATTTGAATTTTGGATGTTAAAATGTCAAGACTAACAATGCCCAAAATTGGGTCTTGGCTAAGAAGGGAGACCCATACACCCAAGGGTGTATGGGTCTTGATCTTGATTTATAGGACATTATGTGTCGGGGGAAATTTAATGATTGGATGCATTTGTTCAATGCTTGCAATTTATTGAAAAGTGGTATAAATGAGCTATAAAATGCATAATTTTAGGAAATTAGGGACTCAATTAGGCTCAATAATTTAGGGGGAGCAAAAAATAGTGTGAAATTTCCATGGGTGACAATTCATGACGCTACAAGTAAGTTATGTAGATTATTAATCCAGCTTTCCAATGTTGCAAGAAACACAAAAAATAGAGATTTGGAGAAAAAATTATAAGCTTGAAAAATAAAAGAGAAAGATCTAGCTTAAATAAGAAATACAAGTTAACAATAATAAAATATAGAAAACGAATAATACCATTAAAAATTTCTTGGAACTAGTTTTCCAATGACTATTCATTTACAAAAAAATGATTTTGTATACCTATATTATGCCCAATTTTGCAAAAATGCTCCTTCAAGGCTTGAAAATAAGGGAAGGGCCTTAATTGGTTGACCATTGGTTTCCTAGGTGACTATTCATTGGACAAAGGGGGTTGGGGAACTAGACACTAGCCCTTGGTCATCCATGTGACCACAAGAAGAGGCTAATGCGAGCTCAAGTGGAGAGATAAAATAGGTCAATTAAGGGTGGTGTTGGGAGGTTATGTGTTGGTGGTGCCACCAAAGGAGGCTGCTCTAATGGTGAAAAACTCAAATCCATCATTCAAACGGTGACTAACCTTGAAACCATCCAAAAAATACATAAAGCACCTAGTAAACCTAGAAACCACCTGGAAAACCTACAAATTGCCTAAAAATGGAAAAATTGTGCTATTATTTAATACTCATTAAAAAATTCAAACAAACACTAATTTTTGGTGCAACAACACCAAATAATTTGGCAGAGTTTATAGTGATAGTATGATCCTATACAAATCCACATAACTATATGAATCTATACAATTGTATGTATATTTGTGCATGAAATCCAAAGCGTTAAAATATCACCCACAAATTTTCGTACTCTAATTTCAACATTTGGACAGATGATCTTAGGATTTTTGGACGTTTTGGATGCAACAATAAGGTTTGTTATGCTCCTAGAGTCCCTTTATAATATATTAAGGTAAAAACACTCAAAAATTGAGAAGGGGTTTGTTGATTCTAAGCTTTGATACCATATTTGAGAATTAGTAAATTCACAAGTACAACAATCTACTAGAAAAATCCAAAAAACCTTCCATGGTTAAAAGCTACAATAAAAATTATCGTATTGCCTCAAAAAAATTACATAATGATATAATGAAGAAAAACAACATTGCTATACTAGCAAGGGAAAAAGTTCTAAAGGTCACAAGATTGTGTCAAGTGTCTTAGTCCTATGAATTGAGACAAAAAAAATAAAATTAACCTAAGTAAGCTTAAGACTAAGGTGTGAGTAGGTCCTAAAGTCTAAATGGTTAGGTAAAGTACCATGTTCACACCAACAACCAACATTCAACATCACATATCTATACAAGTAACATGGCATAGGTCTAGAGGGGAGCAATGCAAAATACCAAGGGAAAAACTATATACTACCACAACCAAAAAAATATTGAAGAAATATTAGATACAAAAGTTGGGAAGAGCACACAAATCAAACAATACGAGGATTATTTGGTGAAATAGAGAGGATGTTAGACACACAAGGCAATTGAGAGGGGGTGAATCATTTGTATATTAAAACATTCAAACACTTATTATGCATCAACATGAATGTAAACTAATGAACCATACACCATGGAACACTAGATTTAGGTGGAAAAACCTAATCAAGAAAAAAACCATGATGAGTATTAACTCACATATATATGAATAAGAACATTGATTACAAAAGGCTCACTGCCCAAAAGAAAAGAATGGCTCATTAGCCAAAGTACTCACTGTTCAGAATAGAAAGAGAATAAAAGACGATTGTTCCAAGGAGGTTCACTACCTTAGAACAATAGGAAGATCCACCACAACAACTCTACACCATCCACAACCTTTGGCTCACTACCTCCAACAACTTCAGGTACACTAAAAATGTAGACACCTTCTACTCACTGTTTCTGGTAGTCTTAGGAATTTAAGCTTGAACTTAGATCACAAAACTTGATCACACTTCGATATTTTCACACCACACACATCTCCAACAATTAAACTTGATTATATATATTCCATGACCTCAAACAACTTCTCTAGGTTGGCCTCGATGAAACATATGCACCTTAAATGTGCAACCACCAAATAGATCAGCACCAAACACTTCCACGATAGAAAGAAGTGAAGGTGGAACAAACCAAGGGTTAACTAGGACCCAAATCTAAACTGAAACACTACACCATGCTTCCACAAACAACAAACCATCTCTATAATCAGCGGTAGTACGCCAAGTTGGCCAAACCTGCACTAACACTATCAAACAGTCACATTCACACTTCTTTAGGTCTTGAAACATCTTGTGCATCACATAGAAACATCACACAACATCTTAGAATATTCCAACATCATTAGAATATTCAACAACACTATTGCAACCACTTGAAACTAAGAATACTATCATCCTGTGCAACTAGCCACAGTACCATAGACATACAACTCAACAACCATCCTTGTAGAACACCTGAACACCAAACACTCAAGGGGAAGGTAGATACAAGAAATATTAGCATGTTCCTAAATCCATCAGACAAGAAACCTCAATGTGTCCAGAAATGCAGAGCAATTCCATTTCTCCCAGGTAAGATTTTTCACACTATCAGACACATCTTCCACTATCGCACAATCTAGAACCTACAACTATGGATATAACACCTCTGAACACCTATGATCATCTCATCCAAGCCACACAAGAACATCTTCAACCATAAAGAAATGCAGAGCATAATGCAAAACATCTCTGTCACCTTGTACACTCTCTATTAAAATTTTCTCAAAAGAACTTGGAAACTGAGTGAAGTAGTTGCATCAACAACACCTTCTCAACACCACAAGCACCTTCTCATCACAACCACACTAGAGGTTGACATAGGTTGACATCAATGACAATACTAATGAAAACATAGTGCAAAAATCTCCAATAATCTCCCCCTTTGTCATTGATGGAAACACCAGCTCTGAAAAACCATCAACAACAAAAGAAACCCTGCATCAAGCAACACTCCCCCTTACTTGGTTATTTCTTATATTTTAGACTTCTTTCTTTCTCCCCTTTCTTCTTATGTTTTTTAGGCTTTTTTTTCTCTCCCTATGTTTTTTAGACATCACTTTCTCTCCCTTTGACATCAATGGCAAAGAGCAACACCTACAAGCAACTCTCTCTCACTTTCTTCACTACTCTTCTCTCTAATGCTCTATTTCCACTACTCTCTCCCCCTTAGGGGCACAAGATATACTCCCCCTGAATGCACCAACCACAAAAACCACTACCTAATCCCCTTGAGAGGTAGCCTTCATCAGTCCAAGACAAATAATAAATCTTGAATTTCTCACTTGGACAAATGCACCAACTCATGCATCTAGTTGAAAGGAGGAGCAATAACCCCTCGCTTGTTGGAAGTTTGTTTTTCATTGAGGAGTTTTTTGGAGACTTGAATTGGCAACATGATCATGATGTATAGTGTGAAGAAATTGTTGATTGTTGAAGCATGACAGTATATGGTTTTTTCATTGATGACAACCCATGGAAAAGATACGAAAGTGTTGATCTGAAGAAAACCAAATGGTTTGATAATTGCCTAAGTCCCAAAGTGTAGTTTTAGTGTTCAGTGAACCAATTTTGTGGCATGCATTGCTCTGCTATGAAGAATCTAGTTATACAACTTTGAGGTAATAGTGATGAATGTTGGAAGAGTCTAAATCCAAAGTTTCATGGCTTGATGTCTTCTATAGTTGAAGTTAGATTTGACAAAGTATCAAAATTGGTAATGGAAAAGTTGTAGTGAAAAAGTGTATGTTGGAATGCTATGCATTCCATCGCAGATGAAAATTTTGCTATGCAATTTTTAAGATGCATTTACAGATGTCAAAAGTGTGTATGCTCCAAGTGGCAAGTAATTTGGAGATCCGTGTGTCGAGCTGTGAATGAATAGTTGTTCATTCTCTTGTTGCTTCACTAGTGGTTCCAACCTAAAGGGTTTGGTGTCATGTAGAATTAAAGCATGTATGGATCAAACTTATGAGAGTAACTATAGCTCATGTTGAACTATTTTGATGTGTTACATATTTTGGATTACTCTGTGAAGTGTGTGTGGTTGATTTTTGAGCCAATAGGTTATTGTGTTGCACGATACATCTAATTAGGCTAACCTAATTGATGTTTTTTGGGGTTTTGTCGTATGTATACAAGGTTTTCTCATTGTGTGAATGTGGTGAATAGAGTGTGTAGTGTGTGTGGTGTGAGATCTGATGCAGAGAAGTGGGAAGTGAAATTATGGTGAAGTATGAAGTGTGTTAAATTAGTTTTCTGAGCCTAATTGGAACTGTCTTCAACATATTGTAGATGCATTGTAATCAATTCAATATCTGGTAGTGAGCCACCCTCTTTTCTATCTTGACAGTGAGCCATCTCTTCTATTCTCTAGATAATGAGTCTGCCTGGCAGTGAGCCATTTTGTAATATCTTATAACCAGTTATAATATATTATGAGCAAATCCTCTCTGTGGTTTTCCCTTTTTGGGTTTATCATGTAAAAATTTGGTTTTCTTGTGTTTATTGATGTGATTCATGCTTTTAATGTTTCTTTCATTACTGCACATTGAATGAGATATTGTGAAATGTCTTTTAACTTAATGAATTTTAGGGAATACTGATTCACCCCCCTCTCAATATTCTGGGTGTTCAAATATTGGTATCAAATCCTTGGTTCCTTCTATTGGATTGATCGTTGAGGCAGATCTTGGAGGTTGAACACATGACCACAAGTATCCTATCCCTCTGGAAGAAATTATCCCCAAAGGCTTTACTGAAGAATATTGTGAGGTTGATATGGAAGGAGAAATCAAATCAACCCTTGATGATTTGGATAAAGCATAAGTTGAGAATGGAGATCTGAAAAAGGATCTTAATGATGCAAATGAGTGTATTAAGAAGTTGAGAGAGAAACTCAAGAAAGATACAAAAAGAATCAAGGAAACAAATGAGCAGCTCAAGCAATAAAATGAGATAATTACCAATCTGAAAGTGCAAGTTGAAGAAGGAAAAAGAGTTGAAGATTTCCTGAATGCCAAACTAAAAGAAAAATCTAAAAAATGTTCAAAGCTTGAACAAGAGGTTGTAACCCTGAGATTAGATATGGATAAAGCAAAGATTCAAGAAGAGTTCCACAATGCTTGATGAGATGATTACAAATCAAAAGGCTTCGAAGGACAAAGAATGTTTAGGGTTTGAGAAATGAGAAATTTCAAAGGTAAATTAGACACTAAATAATGTTGAAAAGAAGAATTATAAGAAGGGAAATGTCAAACAGATCTAAAACCAAAAGAAAGGATTCAAAAGGCCTCCTATCAAACAATGTGCTGCATAAAGGTATTCATATTTTAATGGTTATTGTTATTCCTACAATAAATTTGGACATAAAGCTATAATGTAGAAGTAGAATGAATCAAAATGTTTGATCCTTTCTCAATCAATGTTTTGCATGCAATAGATTTGGTCATAAAGATAGTGAATGCAAAAGTCAGATGATGAATGGCTATAATAATGGCATGATGTTCCAATCTTTCAATGGCTACTATTATACATGCAATGGATTTGGGCATAAGAGTTTTGAATGTAAATTTAGAATGGATAGAGGTATGCCTGTTCAAAAAGGTGTCATATGTCATAATTGCAACAAATTAGGACAATAACAAAGTTTTGCAGAAGAAAGAATGTGAAACCATTTGTTTCACAAAACAAGAAGAACAATCCAATATAAAAGAAGAAGATTGATTTGGTTGAGATGAAGAAGGAAATGAATAAGATCTAGAAGAAGAAAGATGAGAATGAAGTGAAGAATGAGTTTGTGCTAGCTCCTGGTGCAGATGTTAATTTCCTCCAAAAACTAGATGAAGAACTTTGGCTCAGGGGGAGTTTTAAAAGAGAATCCTCAAGGCCCCCACCAAAGTTGTGGTGTTGTGAAGAGCACAAAAATATACTAAGAGGGGGGGGGTGAATCAGTATATTAACAAATTTTTACCCTCTCATCTTTTATCAACTTCAAACTCTAACACAATATCAACTATGCAAGAATATAACAATACAAACAAGTTGACACCAAGATTTTACGTGGAAACCCTTACAAGAGAAAACCATGGTACAAAATTATGTACTTTATAATAAAATAGGTTTACATTGGTAGTAGGCACCGACCTACTAGAGGCACCAACCTCTAACTTGTTTTGTAGGCACCAACCTACTAGAGGCACCAACCCCCACTTTCCAAGCACCAACTTAGCAAAAGATGATCACTTCAAAAATAGTGTTCCACCTTCAATGTTGCTTCTTCAATGGATGATGGACAATTATGCTCAAATATGTCTCTTAAACTTGCACCAAGTCTACTACAAAGCTTTGTCTTCTATATATTCTTTAAATACACAACTTCTCTTAAAAATCTACTATAAGGCTTGCTCATAAATTTGTTGTGATGTTCCATAAACCCTCTATAACATCTGTATATGTATTTCCTTAAAGATTATGCTATAACTCCCTTCCTTCTTTGCGACAATTCTCTTCTTGAATATGTTGTAAGCTGATCATAAACTTGCCACACAAATCTGATCACAATCTCCTTATAGGTCTGCACATAATCTTCTCTTGAATTTGCAATTAATTTTCACAATCTTGCTCAAATAATCTTCTTCATGAACCTGGTGTATATAATGTATTTATCCTTTTTCTACACTCAAATGTCTTCAATATAAATCAGATTTTCTTTTCATACTTCTCCTATCCCTCTTATTTATGCTCAGAAATATTCATTTCACACACTCTTTAAATTTTCTTACAAATGATAATACATTGTCCACATTTAAGCTCTCCTTCAAATCTGTAGGTGTATGTTTGATTTTTCTCTTATTTCACATACATCATTCTCTCACACAAAAATGATATGCTGCTCTGATTTCTACACAGCCATTCACTCTCATTATTCACTTGCAAATCTAAAATAGACCTGATCTTATATCAATCTCAAACCACAAACAATACAAATCTTGATAAAAGATACAACCCTTATAGGCATTGTGCCCCTTGGTAAGAGAAATTGCACCACTTTAAAATAAATCTATTTTTTCAAATTAAACTGATCGTTGCTCTTTATGTATCATTTGCTACCCTTTATGAAAATTAATTTATGTTTTTAAATAAAAAACTTGTTTGTTTTCATTATATAATTTTGTATAAAAATAGATCATGCTTTTTCATTTGAAGATCATACCATTTGAAATGGACCGCTTCATATATGAAATCACCTTTCTTTAATTTTTGAAGCATTTTAACTAATAGAGAATTGCATCATATCAAAAAGTCGTATCACCATCAAATTGCATCATTTTATAAACTAATGTGATTAGCATTTGATATTGTTTTACTTGTGAAATGAATCAATCTTTTTAGAAGATTGTGTCCTTTTATTAAGTTGTATCTTTTCCCAAATGAATCATTTCTCTTCTTAAAAATGTATCTTTAAAAATTGTAGATCGTTAATGTTAGTTAACGTTTGTTTATCACTGCTCTTGTTTGTGATCGGTGCTTGCTTTATCTTATGCTACGTCCTCTTAGTTAATGATTTTGATAAACATACTTTACCAATGCTTTGATTTTTGATCACATCGATGAGAAAATACTTTGTATGATTTGGAGAAATTGGTGCAAATCGATGCTTTGTTCCATTGTAACCAACAATTTAAAATACAAGTCACATCCTTCACTTTCCAAGCTATTGATTGCTTCTTTTAGACTCGATGAATCTAACCCAGATTACATACTCATATCCTTCTTTTCTTATATCTAATTGTCTTCATATCTTATGCTTATAAATAGCCAAATCATATTCGATTTAGCATTCATATCTTCACGAGTAGTTGCCCATATAATCATTGTTGCTCGTGACTTTATTGTGATATGCTTGAAATCTGCTTTCAAATATGTTATCTTCAACCATGCTTATGTTATCGTTCTATCTTGACATCAATGACAATATTTCCAACAATCTCCCCCTTTGTCATTGATGGCAACATATTCTTCCTCATCTCTTCTAACTCTCCCCCATTCTATTTCTCCCCCTTTGAAATCAATGGAAAAGGGATATTCATCAAGATTCTATCAATGAATGTATCATTAGAAACATCTAATTATGTACTCTCATAAAATGCACAAGAATACACTTCTCCCTCTCTTGGAGATTCTCTAGTACTCCCCCCTATCAAGGATTCTTTTATGCCCCCCCTTTCTTTGATACTTCTCTTTCTTGGATATTGAAAGTATTCAATTCATTACATGGGTTAAGAATATGCAATCTTTTCATCATCTAGATACCAATCCATTACTTTCCCTTGTTGTTGATCTGTTACACAGGTGGATTCTTCCTTTTATGGTTCTTGACATCAATGCAATAGTTTACCTTTTGTTGTAACTTTCTTTTTCATCATACTTTCATCTTCTAAGATCTTGCATATGTAGCCTTCACTCATTTCTTTCTTGTTGCATGCTTTCGTCTTTGTCCCTTTTGGTAATACATGCTTGTCAAATACAAGCATACTTCTTTGAATTGTCTTCATCTTCATCGAGCTTGGTCTAACTTACATCTTTACTATTTCCATTTTTCTTCCTCAAGGATGAAAGATAATACCAACCTCAACACCCCCTAAATTTGTGCTTCTTCTTATAAACTAGAAGAGGCAGATTGAACTTGCATTGGTTTCTTCATTTCTTGCATCTATCTTCTTTCTCCAGACTTTAATAGTTTTTCCTTTTTGTTTCTTAGAGACATTTTCTTTCTTGCTTTGTCTTGGAGGCTCAATAAAGATAGTTCAGAAAAAATATGATGTACGTCCAAAGTTGCTACACTTATAACACATAATATCATGACCAAATGAATTATAATTTCTCCTAGTGAAGCTTGAAGTATTTCTTGCACAAATTCTACAATTCATTGCTTTGTGGCCAAAATAGTTGCATGAAAAACAATAGCCCTTGAAGGAATGATGAAGTGGTTGATTTCTATGAAAGAATCTTCTCCTATTATCCTTGGTGGGATTAATGTAGCCTTCTAAATTTCCTTCATTATCTTTCTGTGATGGATCTTCAACTTTAAAACTTGTAGTTTCTTTTGTATTTTCAAAACCAAGACTTGTCTTAAAAAGTGGCGATCTTTGTGAATTTGTAAGTTTATTCAATTTGTTGGTGCTTTCATCAAATTTTAGACATTGCTCCCTTATCATCTCTAATTCCTTTTTCAACATATCTATCTCTTGTTTCAATTTGTCACAATCCACTTCTCTTGAATTTAACTTATTCTTCATCTCATTCTCAACTTGTTTGGCTTCTACTAGTTGAGTCCTTAAGTCTTCAATAATCTTGTTTGAATTTTCTAGGGTTTTTGAAATTTCCTCAATTTGCATCTTGTGCTTAGTGACCTTCTTTAATTTCTTATTCTATTTGTATGCATAATGGAGTTCTTCTTCAAGGTCTACCTCTTCTTCTTCATTACATGCTTGGTCAACATATTCTTCTTCATGCTCGCTATTTGTGTCCTCCATGGCCATAAAAAGTATTTCTTCTTTATCATTACTTTGGATTTCATCACTACTTTCCTCTGATGAGTTGTTTCCCTTTTTGGACTTTGGAGTTTTTCTTTTGTTTGTACTTACAATTCTTCTTTTCTTTCTTCCTTGTGTATGTTTCTTCTTCCTCTTCACTACTTTCACTATCATTTTGAGGACATTTAGAAGAATAATGTCCAACTTTTCCACAATTGAAACATTTAAAAGGAAATTTTCCTTTATACTTTCCATTTCCTTTCTTTAGCTTCCTCATGAAATATGCCTCTGCCTCATTACTGCTTGCATTATCGCTTGATGCATAGTGTTTGGTTTTTCCTTTCTTGGATGCTTTGAAGGAAATCTCTTCTTGTGGTGTTCTCCTTTGAATTCTCATTTCATAAGAAGCAAGAAACCCATGTAGTTCATCTTTTTCCAGTTTTTCTAGATTTTCCAATTATTCTAATGCCGACACCTTGGAATCAAATCTCGTAGATAAGGATCTTAATATCTTATCAAAAATGAATGCATCATCAACATCTTCACCAAGTCCTCTCATAATAATTACAATTTCATCAACACAAAGAAAATATGATGCTATGTCTTCATCTTCTTTCATTTTAAGGCTTTCAAACTTCCTTCGATGAGTTTGTAACTTTGCTTTCTTCACTTTGGCATCTTCTTCATAAATATTTTGAAGTTTGACCCATATTTCTTCTGCTGACTTGCAATGCATGACTTTTGTGAACTCAAAATCTGTTAAACTACAAAGAAGAGCATGCTTGGCTTTGGCATTATTTTCACTTATTTTCTTTTCGGCTTGATCCATTGGAGGGGTTGATGGAGGTGTATAACCATCTACTACAGATTTCCAAACATCAAACCCAAGAGCATTCAAGTAAGCTTCCATCTTAATACTCTAGAACGCATAATTAGTCCCATAAAAAATGGGTGCCTTGATTGTATTATTATCTACCATGTGTGCTCTTTAGGTTCTCCCTTCAAGCAGTTAGGCTCTCTCCGAAGGAACCGTCTAATACCAATTGAAGAGCACAAAAATATACTGAGAGGGGTGGGGGTGAATCAATATATTAAAAAAAATTTACCCTCTCATCTTTTATCAACTTCAAACTCTAACACAATATCAACTATGCAAGAATATAACAATACGAACAAGTTGACACCAAGATTTTACATGGAAACCCTTACAAGAGAAAACCATGGTACAAAATTATGTACTTTATAATAAAATAGGTTTATAATGGTAGTAGGAGCAACCTACTAGAGGAACCAACCCCTACTTTCCAAGCACCAACTTAGCAAAAGATGATCACTTCAAAAATAGTGTTTCACCTTCAATGTTTCTTCTTCAATGGATGATGGAAAATTCTGCTCAAATATGTCTCTTAAACTTGCACCAAGTTTGCTACAAGGATCTGTCTTCTATATATTCTTCAAATACACAACTTCTCTTAAAATTCTGCTATAAGGCTTGCTCATAAATCTATTGTGATGTTACATAAACCTCTATAACATCTGTATATGTATTTCCTTGAAGATTCTGCTATAACTCCCTTCCTTCTTTGCTACAATTCTCTTCTTGAATATGTTGTAAGTTGATCATTAACTTTCCACACAAATTTTATCACAATCTCCTTATAGGTCCGCACATAATCTTCTCTTGAATCTACAATTAATCTTCACAATCTTGCTCAAATAATCTTCTTCATGAACCTAGTGTATATGATGTATTTATCCTTTTTCTACACACAAATGTATTCAATATAAATCATATTTTATTTTCATACTTCTCCTATCCCTCTTATTTATGCTCAAAAATATTCATTTCACACACTCTTTAAATTTTCTTACAAATGATAATACATTGTCCATATTTAAGCTCTCCTTCAAATTTGTAGGTGTATGTTTGATTTTTCTCTTATTTCACATACATCATTCTCTCACACAAAAATGATATGTTGCTCCGATTTCTATGCAACCATTCACTCTCATTATTCACCTGCAAATCTGGAATAGACCTAATCTTATATCAATCTCAAACCATCAAACAATGCAACTTTTGATAAAAGATACAACCCTTATAGGCATTGTGCCTCTTAGTAAGAGAAATCACACCACTTTAAAATAAATCTGTCTTTTGAAATTAAACTGATTGTTGCTCTTTATGTATCAATCGACGCCCTTTATGACAATTAATTTATGTTTTTAAATAACTTGTGCCTTTTCACATTATATAATTTTGTATAAAAATAGATCGTGCTTTTTCATTTAAAGATCATACCATTTGAAATGGACCACTTCATATCTGAAATCACCTCTCTTTAATTTTTGAAGCATTTTAATTAATAAAGAATCACATCATATCAAAAATTTGTATTACCATCAAATCACATCATTTCATAAATGAATGCGATTAGCATTTGATATTGTTTTACTTGTGAAATGAATTGGACTTTTTAGAAGATCGTGTCCTTTTTATTAAGTTGTATATTTTCCCAAATGAATCATTTCTCTTCTTAAAAAGGTATCTTTAAAATTTGCAGATCATTAATGTTAGTTAACATTTTTTTATCATTGCTCTAGTTTTTGATCGATGCTTGCTTTATCTTATGCTACGTCCTCTTAGTTAATGATTTTGATGAATGTACTTTACCAACAATTTGATTTTTGATCACATCGATGAGCAAATACTTCACATGATCTAGAGAAATCGATGCAAATCGATGCTTTGTTCCATTGTAACCAATGATGTAAAATACAAGTCACGTCCTTCACTTTCCAAACTCTTGATCACTTCTTTCAGACTTGATGAATCTAACCCAGATTACATACTCATATCCTTCTTTACTTATATCTAATCGTCTTCATATTTGATGCTTATAAATAGCCAAATCATCTTCGATTTAACATTCATATCTTCATGAGTAGTTGCCCATATGATCATTGTTGGTCATGAATTTACTGTGATTTGCTTGAAATCTACTTTCAAATATGTTATCTTCATCCATGCTTATGTTATCATTCTATCTTGACATTAATGACAATATGAACCTTCTATCTTCTCAACTTGACATCAATGACAATAATTCCAACACGTTGATGCTTTCAACACATTGAAACATGTGTAGATCAACATGGTTGATTTGTTGATGGTATTTTTGGTATGAAATTTCCTGTTTCCGAGATATGTGGGGTGATTGAAGGTGATTGTGTCAACAGAGTGAGGGATTGCTAGCTTTTCAACCTAAATTTATTTACTACAATCAATGCATTTTAGGTCATCCAAAAATTGTTTATATGTGATTTTATATATAATTAAGTCATTTGTGAATGATAATTTCAAGAGTGAAGAGCAGAGCAAAGGCGATTTGAAGCATTTGGTGTGAAACCCTAACCAACAAAAAATGTTGTTTGGTTGAATAATGTACTTTTTACTAGACAAATTAGAGATCATTTGAGAAGGTTTCTAGATTTTGAGTCCTAGAAATAAGCCTTGTGGGGGGTTTTCAAGTCATTTCAAGAAAAGATGCAAAGCAAAGAGAGGATTCTAGAGAGTGTGGTAGATAGATGCAAGAAGGACATTACTTTCATGGCCAGTAGAGATTACTACTATATGGAAGTAATGGAACCCATAACAGTTTGGATTCCAAAAATGGGATATGAAGTGGTAGAAGATATAGCCATCATACTTGCAAACCTTATGTTGAACAAACCAAGAGATCCTATAGTAGATAGGGTTGGATACCTATGAGGAGAAATCCAATAAAGTGCACCTGAAACCAAATGAAAAGGAGATAAAGAAAAATGTGGAAAATATGAAGGCACAGTTGGAGGAGATTGTTGGTTCTTCAAAGGGTTTTACGAAGAAAATCAAGGCCCCATTTGTGGATCCACATGGTACTCCTAGCACTAGAAGGTCCATCAGGACCTCTACCCCCTCTCCTACTATTTTAAAGTCCTCCTAAATAAATCCTACAGGGAGTTCAAAGAAGAAGGTTGCACCTACCGTCCTTGAGCAACCAAAGGTTCCTAAAAGGAGAAGAAAGGAAATGGCCACGAGGGAGAAATATATTAGTTGTGAGGAAGAAGAGGATATAGAAGAAGAAAAGCCACAACTAATTCAAAAAAAGATTGTCTCAAGCCTCCATGGAAGGGACAAGTGCAAAAAGAGCAAAGGTTGATACTGATAGTGAAGAAGAAGTTGAAAATCAAAAGCAATCTTCCAAGATCCATGTGAGGGAGAAGAAGTCAAGGTTAGAAAAAGAAGAAAAATATCCTAAAGGTAAGGGGAAGAAGAAAGAGAAGACTCCTTCGATAAGAAAGCATAGCCCCCTAAGGTTAGATGCACTATTTAATGATATTGTTGAGCATAGGATGTTGGAAGAAATTTCTAAAATGTATTCAGAATCAGATGATGTAGATACGGAAACAATAGAAGAATCTATTGTGAAATATATGGTAACATTTTTCACTAGCTTAGCATAGATTGAAGATCAGTTGCTTGATGACTTGAAGAATGTATTGAGTGCTAGAAGGAAAGAGGTTGTTAATGAGGATGACAAAATTAGGGCATTTGCCTTGGAGAAGACTAGTTCTTCTCTTTCTAATGAAGATAGGGCTAAATTGGCTCAACTATATAATTGGAGGTTCAGAACAAAGCAAAGAGTCAGCACTTTAATGAGCAAGGACAAATAATATATTGAAAGGTTGAAAAATGAGACACTACAGAAGGTTGAAGAACTTTCCAAAGAATTGGGAATGTCTCCAGACAGTGGCAGTCGAATGCAGCTTGATAATTTTGTACCGAAAATCAATGAACCTAGTATTGAAAAACGTGTGTAACATGCCAATCGTTCACATAAGTAAATTTACTAAGTTTTCACTTTCAAGTAAATAAACTATGTTTCTTAACCATTGCTATAAAAAATTTCTTTTTCAAAAGAGAACAAATGAACATAGATCATAACAAATTCCAAATATTGATTTCATTTCCAATATAATATTCCACATATTACAATATTTCCAATGATTGTATACATAGTACATACATAGCTCAACCGAGCTTCAAGGCAATAGATATAGATGGTCCAAGAATATCCTTTCGAATCTTGGTTGTCAGTTGAGGAGGAGAAGAACCACTTAAGCACTTTTTTGCCAACCACTGACTCAAATGTGGTTCCTTGCACATCTATCATCTGATTGATGGCCCTACCCTTTGATGAAGAGAATGGTGGAGTAACCTCATGACGACAACTACTCTGAGCTTACTTTTGTGCCCTACATAACTAGAACTTTTAAACACTACAATCCTAAACTAGCATGCATAAAAAGGAACACGGTGAATTAATAGTGGATCCAAAGGAAATCACACTAATTTGGCCAAAGTATTCACACTTAGTACTTTGAGTGACAGTCATCCTATTCACATACACTACTCTAGCTTGATTTAACTTTAGACCATTATAAATTTGTATAGGTAATTTCCTTCAATAGGTAGTCATTAACCTAAGAAATAACCTATTCCCTTTTCCCAAAAAACAATGGTATCTCTACCAATAAAGCATAAGCAAAAAGCATAAGTTACCCCCCCTTCAATGGATATTCTAATCCTAGGTATAACATACAAGTTTTCTAAGTCTACAAATTAAATTTGTATGAATAACTTAACAAGCCAGTCCCATTTCATCAATCTTAGTATGTAATACTATAGACAATAATCAATCACTCCTTAATATGGAGTAAGTGCAACCACTTATAAGGAATTCATATCAATAAGTCTTTTCCTTTCCTATAGAAAATATATTATAACTCTATTTCAAGCAAACAAATGAAATTTCCAATTTAAACACACAAGGTAATCAATCTTTCGAATAAAAGATAAAACACAAAAATAATAGAATCTCATGCTTGTTAGTCTCTTATGCCAATTGACTCACTAGATCTCAAGCTTGATCCCCTCTTAAAATCAACTTAGCAACAAATCCCTCTCAATTTCTCTCACCAAAACTCCCTCACAATAACTCACAACAAAATAAGAGTCTCTCAATGAAAATACACAATAGAATGAAGCAACCTAATGTTGCATAGAAGAATTGTATCCAAATGAGGTGAGAATGTCTCATATTTGTACCCAAAAACTAGCATCCTTAGGCTATTAACAAGGATTATGATATGACACTTCTCAGTCAAATACCATCGACTCATCTTAGTAATGAAAAGGTGGCATATTTCTATCTCAATACTCACTCATAAAAGATAACAAATCAACTCAATGCTTGCCAACAATAGTTTGATTGGTTCATAAAGCACATGCTTCAATCTAGGAATCAACTTACAAGTTAAAAAGAATTCTAAAAGGAACACAGGATTCATAATATGGCACCAACTATTCATCGCATTTCCTATTCACAAGCTTGTTTAAAATAGAGGAATCACTAAGAATTTATCTAGCTATGTTGCACATAGTTGACTTAGTCCAAGCCAAGCATTCAACACATCTCAATGCGTCGGCCTCCTACATTATAGCGTTGTTTAATGTTTGACTTTGTACATTGCATTATTTAGTGTGCAACACTTTATTATTGCATTCAATAAACTTTACACAACAGATTAATACTTATGTATTTCCATTGCCTATTATCAATAATGATAAATGTGGATTAATACTTAGTATTGCAGTATTACACATAGCGCTACATTCTCATTATATCGACCATAGCATATATTCTATGAATTGACCATTAGTATATATATATATATACATATATATATATGTACATACATATGTGTGTGTGTGTGTGTAGACAAGTAAATTATCCTGATTAATAATGCATGCTCGATTCCAACTTACTAACACCAGTTATTCTTTAATCATCCTCTTTGCTAGAGTATTTGAATTAAATAATCCTTATTTGATTAAATTTATTAGAATCCTCTTTTAATTGAATAAACTAATCTTGATCATCATATTTGTCTCTTTAAATCAAGTTTATTTAATTAATCTCCTAAAAGGATTATCTCTTTAATTAAACCGTCAATTTTTATTTAATTAATCTCTAAAAGTTCCTTCATTTGGTGGACCGTCAAATGTTTAATTAAATCTCTAATATTCTTTATCTTCTCATTTAATTTAAATAGAATCCAAATATTTAGTTGAATGTCACAATCAACTTAACCTCCATTTGGGAATTAATCCAAATCTGGCAGTTAATGCTAATCTATTTAATTCTCTAGATTTTTGCAACTTGCACAATAAATCAATTTATTTGATTTATTATTTCTTCTATTATCATTCAAAATGGCATCTTTGAGGGGAATATTCTCTAAATTTGAATTCTCCCTCCCAAGTGTCTTATCCTCCAACATGGAATTAACTCCTCTTACATTGTCTCTCACATGTCTCCCACTTGGCATTTAAGACTCTTTCTTCTCCCTCCAACAAGCCAACTTTCAAATTTTAAAATCCACCTAATAGCATTTATCATGCACAATGACCAAAATGTGCACAACCTCCCTCCATTGGAATGTTGACAAGTGGCACAATGCCATTGGATTATATTTTATCCCATATTCCTCCTATCTTTCATTCTTCCATCACTCTTTTCTATAAATAGAAGACTCTATTGATTTGAGAGACACAACTGATACATAATCTCAAGCATTTTCATCTTGGTCATCATCTTGCATCTTGTTTATCATTTCATCCAAGAGCTTATCAAGGATTGGGAAAGGGCTACTTTCCACATCAAAGTAGCACCAATCCACTATGAGATAGGGTTTGATCATGTTTTCATGTGCTTTCATTTAGTTGTCTTTGTTATATTTATCTAGTTTGCATATTTTAACATGATTGAATATTTCATAGGAATGTTGGGTTTGCTTATTTTAAATTGACTAACTAAACTAATGGTGGTTATTGTTTGAAGTATGCAGATTTAGGGTTCACAATATGTATATACATATATGTACATATATATGTACATATATATATATGTATTCTTTGAAAAATAATTTTGTCTAAATATTCCACTTGATATTCGAATGAATGAGATCAAGTTAACATTTCATATATATATTATCGTTTGTATATATATATCTATATTCATGTTTGAGTACATATACATATATCGGCATTCTCGTATGGACATTCCTATTTGTCAACGCATTCACATATATTGACATGTGTATACATATGTATATATGCATATATCTCATATATATATATATACATACATTCGATTATACAATCACACACTTAAACAATTTCTATTTTATTGATAGGTATATATATGTGATGTATATATATATATATACATACATGTCTCATTGTCCTCTTGATATCACCATGCCCATGAGCAACCCGTCCATAAGCATGTGTAGGTACGCCTACCTACATACTCTCATGTATGTGTTATCTCACGTGTATGGGTTATCGTCAAAATGCATATGTATACATATATATACATTCTATGTATATATATCTCATCAATCAAGTATAGTAATATGAAGAACTCACATGCACCAAGCACTAAACACAATCCAAGAATTCTATTAACAAAAATCAAGATCCTTCCTAATGCAAGCACATCATACTTAAGGATGACTTACCAATTCCCAAAACTATGACTTGACTCAACCATCCTATAAGTGTGTGTGTGTAAGCTCAATTAGGTTTCGTTACAGGTTACCCGACCAAGTTCTTCTCCTGAGTGATACTTCCCCTCGCTTCAGGAGGATTGACTCTGAACTTGCATCCAACTTAACACATTTTCATGGTAGTTAGCCATTCATAAAAAAATAAGCATTTATACATTTCATATTTAGAACATTAAATTCAATAACCATTCATTCCAGATTTGCATTCCATTATATAACATCAAATGAAATAAACATTCATTCATAAATCTCCAATGATTTAGTAAAAAAAGTGCAACCATATATATATATTCCATTTAGAATTCCAAATACATTCACATATGCAATAATTTACCCTATCATAGTAATGGTAAATAGGTAAATGCACAATAGGGTGTAACAACATGAGCATGCTTTGAAACACGAGGATGAACAACAAGAAGAGATAGTGACAGATAATGCCTCTCTAGTTGTTGAGAATATTGATAAAGAAAAGGGAGAGAATGTTCAAGAAGATGTGATGATAGTAAATATCCCTCTAGATGTGGAGAATGTGATTGCAGAGAAACAAAAGAAAGAGAGACAGGACACCCCAGAGAAGGATGAAGCACAAAATGAATAGAAATTGTGCTCTCTGAATAAGAAGATAGAACAGAGCAAAGAAGAGGATACACAAAAGGTCCCAGAGAAATTAGAGGCACAAAATACTGAAGACTTGCCTCCTCCGGATAATGAGAAATCTACCGAAGAAGAGAAGAAGATTGAGGAACACTCTGGCAGTGATGAAAAGGAGAAAAGTGTGCAGAAGGAAGGAGAAAATACAAATATTGTTGGTGAATCCTCTGGAGCATCTGGAGATTCACTAAAGGATATACTGGATATGCAATTGCAATTTGAACTAGTAGTATCTACAAAAGGCTTACAAATTCCAATGCAACAAGGACAAGTTGATATGGCCAAGATCTCTCCCCTACAAAAAAATCAACTTGGTAATGCTTTTTACGCCTCCACAAGGAAGGAGATATTGTGGAAGGAGATATTGCAAACACACAAAAAGAGTGCATAATTGATTGAGGAAGCAGTCAAGGTGTTGAAAGAAGGCATTCCCAGTGCAACCATTGATGAATCTTTTCTTGGTGTACAAAATTTAAAGTTATTGTTAGATTCTTTCAAAGATTATTCTACAAGTTTAGAAGAAAAGATAGAAAAAGAAATGGCAAAGAAGATCAATGACAAGAGATTGGTAGATGCTTCTGACAAGTGAGTTGTTTCACATGGTAAGCTACAAAGCAACTTAAAAGATATTCAAAATTGTGTGGAAGAAGCTAAGGTTCTATTTAAATTTTCTTTAAAATGGCCTAATTCCACAAGGAGCATTAAAGACCAGATGGACTCAACAGAGTCATAGATTGCTCAGGCCTCTAGTATCTATGATCCGATCAATGATGTAGATGGTGTAACAAGGATAGCAATAGAAAATTTACATGGATAATCTTCCAACTACAAGAAAAAAAAGAGAAAATCATTATGCAGTATATTTAGCTTAGTGACTTGGTGAGTGTAAAGCTTACATCTTTGACATGAGTGCTTGCTAGTGCTGAGAAGATGTTGCAAAAGAATCTGGTGCCCAATTCTCTAGATGAAGGAGAAGATATCCTTATGCAATTTGAGGGACAATGTAGTTTGCTTTCCTTCACAAAGAAGGATTGGGAGATAACAAAGAAATATTGGGAGGCACACCTTGCAAAATTGAAGGTGTCTAATCAGGGCATTTTTCCCTCCACAAGCTAAATTGTACATTTTTTTTTCTTTGTGTAGATAGCTTTCCTAATTACAATGTACATATGCAGAAGTATTAGAGAGTGTTGCAGTACAATTTTGGTCAGTTTTGTTAGGGGGAATCTCCCTGATATAATTTTTTGGAGAAATGTTGAGTATAGAAGTAAAACAATAAGGGGGAGATATTCTCATATATATACATATAAATTTTCAAAGAGGAGAACAGTTGAAGTAGTTTGAGAAGTCTGATACTTTGAGCCCTTTTCCCTTGATGTCAAAAGGGGAGAATTTTGAGTAGTTTAGGAGTTTTGAGAGCATGTTGCCATCAATGACAAAGGGGGAGATTGTTGGAAGTTTGTCATTGAGGAGTTTGTTGGATACTTGAATTGACAACATGAGCATGATGTATAGTGTGAAGAGATTGTTGATTGATGAAGCATGACAATATATGGTGTTGGCATTGATGGAAACCCATGATAGAGATGCATAAGTGTTGATCCAAAGACCAAATGGTTTGATAGTTGCCTAAGTCCTAGAGTGCAGTTTTAGTGTTCAATGAACCAGTTTTGTGGTCCGCATTGCTTCGCTATAAAGAATCTAGTTATGTAGTTTTGAGGTAATAGTGATGAATGTTGGAAGAATCTAAATCAAAATTTTCATGGTTTGATGTCTTCTGCAGTCAAAGTTAGAGTTGACATAGTATCAAACTTGGTAATGGTAGATTTGTAGTGACATAATGTATGTTGGAATGCTTCGCATTCCACCGAGGATGAATATGTAATGTCCCCTTCTCAAACCTGATTGTTCTTGTGACCGTTGGCCTTTTTTTTGGAAACCTGAAGGCTAGTCGGAAGATAAATTAGGGTTTTCTATTTTTGAGGAGGTCGATGTTCAGAGATGGTGGATTCAATGGCAGATTCCTTCTGGGTTTTCAAAGGGCTTCGCAGTGGTATGTTCATCTCGGCATTCAGAGCACTTTTTGGAATTTACTATTTTTAGTAAATTCTATTTTTGGCAGTAATCAGGATGGTATCCGGCAGTTGACCTTCCCCTTCAGTTGACTCAAGTGGCGTATTCAGTTTTGGACCTCAGAATGTAGTTCTGGGAAGTCGAGCTCATTTCACTTAAAAATAACATTATAATTAAAATGTTATTTTATCACCTTGGCCTAGTCGAATGACTTAATGTCGTTTTAAAAGGTGGACTCAAAGGGTGGCACCTTCATTAAGGTTATATTTAATATTTGGCGAATTTTCCAAAGTCAAAGGAAATTAATGTGGGCGCATTTATCAAGGTGATGTTTTAATTAAAATATAATTATTGAGCTAAAGGTGAAAAGGACGCCTTATTGAAGGAAAAGTTAGGGTTTGAGCTTGAGTTGGATTTTAGGGTTTCGTGAAGTCAAACGGAACTTATAAAAAGGATTCTTGTGCATCATTTCATGATCTTTGGACTATGCTAATGTTATGCTGTCGAAATGGTTGCGGGAATTCTTCGAGGAATGAATGCCTCCTAGTCTGGGCTCGACTTCATGCTTGAGAGATAGCATCTAGTGGAGATTTTAGTATGCTCATGAGTGATTCAATCATTTGTAAGTTTGCATTTGTATTTGTGCTTTGTATTCAGTTTGGTCTTGTTAAGTAAGTTTGCATATTAGAGAGTTTTCTGTATTTGCAGATTTAGCTACAGCAGATTGGGTTTTTTGTTCGTAATTCAAAAAATACAAAAATATGGGTTGTGGGTATTGTCTTATTCTATTTGTGGGGGAAGAGGGAACATATTCCTAGAATTATAGAATTTATTGTCAAGCCTTTTATTTTTAAAGAGAGGTCGAAATTCTGCTGAAGGCCGTACCATTCAGCCTGTGCATTGGCATCCGTGCAAAATAATTAAAGGCTTCTAGATCTGTGTTTTGTGTTCTATCTTAGGCGTCATCTCCATTAGAGCATGTTGCATTTTGTTTCAAGTAATTCGGGCAAGTTAAGAGAGAGATATGAGTAAATGAGTAAATTATATAGACTGCTGTTTTTAATTCAAGAGTGCAGATTTGTCTAAAAACAGCATTTGTATTTGAACATTGAAAGATCTATTGTGTTTGGCTCTTCTATCCATACTAAAAGAGATATTTTGATGTAATGTTAAGTTGACAAATTTCTATGATATCAGCAGTCGATTGAACATCATTTGTAAACTGACCAGTAGTACTAGCAGTCATTCCCCAGCTTGTTGCTTTGAATTTGTATCGCATAATTTCATTTAAAGTTGTAATAGATAGATCTCCGCCCTATGGTCGCTACTATCCCACTCCGGGTTAGCCAGCACATTCTGGGTGTTGAGTAGTTTCATTTCGCAGCATTTATCTTTCAAACTTTGCTTTGTTTTTCACTCCGTCATATGGTCGCCCCTCACTCCGCATTGGATTGGGTAGCACATACTTGGCGTCGAGTTCCTTTTCCAGCATAAGCAGTTTATTTTAGATCCTTTGACCAATGCTCACCATCATCGGTGCCATTCTGGTTAGAGTTGCTTCCTTGCACGTTTTTGGTTTTCTCATCTAACCTTAACGGGTGCACTACTTTGTACTTTGTAAATTGAAAAACGAAAAATTTGGCTCAGAATATTTCAGTGGTATCAGAGCCACGTATCCTGCCATCCTGTGAAATCAGCCTTCTATGAGTGAAAGAGAACAGAGGTATTTGGCAAGAGTATACAAGAGAGGTACAGTTCAGACACAGTTGCATCAAGCCCCAGAAGGTCACACAGCTTCAGAAATTTTGAGGGCTAATTGGGAGTCTTCACAAGAAACATAAATGGGGGATAATGAAAGAAGTTCTGGCAACAGAGGTGAAAATGGGAAAGGTATAGACAATTCAGCCAATATAGGTCAAGGACTCGATAAGAAGATGGATGCTTTGTTGGATATGTTTTCTCTCATGTTGGGGAGATTGGGTCCCAATACTCCACAAAACAATACAAGGCATGCCGGGGAGCACAGTGCTTCCAACCAACACCATGGTCATGTTGCCCAGCCTTCAGGGAGCAACACTTACATTTCTGCTAGACCATTCAAACCCACGTTTTTGGCACCAGTTAACCCACAGCCTGACCCAGAAGAAAATGTTTCGTCTGCGGAAAGGGTGAGGATAGGCCGTACGGAGTATGACACCCTTCCTGATGAGGTCAAATTTGACATGTCTTTCAATGATTACATGGAGTATAGAAGGAAGGATAGAGGCCAAGGGAGAAATTATGATCAAAGAAGAACCCCAGCACAAGGAGACTGGAATCAAGCTCTCAATAAGGTTACGCTTGCCCATTTTGATGGAAGCGATAATAATTCTGCTCGAGCTTGGTTACAAAAACTAGACAACTACTTGGCTCTTAGGCCAATGGCTGAAGAAGAAGCGATTAGATTCGCTACGCTACACCTAGATGGGGTGGCGCATGAGTGGTGGTACCATGGTCTAGTCACCTTAGGTCATGGGTCTATCACTAGCTACGATGAGTTCACCAATAGACTCATTGAGAGGTTCGAGAAGAAGGACCCAGAAGTGCATTTCAGGGAGCTTGCTCAATTGAGACAGTATGGCACAGTGGATGCCTACATTGCGGAGTTTTAGAGGCTTTCAGTCATGGTGACTGGAATCACGGAGAGAAGGTTGGTGATTCTTTTCAGTGAGGGTTTGACAGAACCACTCAAAGGTTGGATTAAAGCCTTTGATCCACCGACATTGCAAGAGGCCATGAAAAAGGCGAGAAATATGGAGTGGGCTGCTCCTAAGGCAAAATTTCAGTCAAACTCCCCTTTTCAGAAAAGGGATAAAGAAAAAAGGCCTCAGCATAAAAATCATTTGAGACCTCAGAATAAGGAGTTTAAACCACAGAAACCTCATGGCTCAAGGTTGGATCCAGAGACTATCAATGAACTCCGAAGGAAGGGGTTATGTTTCCGTTGTCGGGAAAAATGGTCCCAAGATCATGTGTGCCCAAAAGGTGCTAAAATTCATCAAATTGAGTTCTATACAGCTGATGAAAGCAATTCTGATTTTTCTGATCAGCAAGCTGATTTTGAGGACAGCGATGAAGAAAATACTCCAGAAGAGTCTGAAGGAGATGAGAAGGAAAGTGGTGGAGTTTTAGCTCAACTTTCTAGTCTTCAAAGAAACGAATCATTCAAGGTTCGTGGGATGATCAAAGGGCAGCGAATCGTTGCTTTGATCGATACTGGAGCAACTCATAACTTCATTGATGAAGTTGTGGTAGCCAAGAAGGGGCTGCAAACAGAGGAGTTCGAAGGATTCAAGGTCATGGTTGCCGATGGGTTCCGAATTTCTTGCACCAAGAAAATATCTAACATGACCATGCAGCTGGGCAACTACGAAGTCAGGGATGACTTCTATGTAGTTCACATTGGGGATATTGATGCCGTTCTAGGCATTCAATGGCTGCGATCTCTTGGAGAGATCTCTTTGAATCTGCAGACTATGGAGTTGAAATTCCAATCGGATGGGAAGAAGATAGTTTTGAGAGGCATGTCCAATGGAGGTCCTCGAGTAGTGTCATTCAATAGAATGGCAAGGCTGATCCGTCATGATCAAGCTGAGTGGGTTGCCGATGTGCCACGTATGTTGAGTAGTAAAGAATGCTTAAGAGGAATTGAGGATGTGGTCTTCACTTTGAAAAAGGGACCAAATTATGGTGATTGCACTCTTGTCAATCCATTCCTTGGGTTGAGGGATGCTAGTCTGCTCTGGGAGTGGAATTTGAATTCATCTTATGTTTCATGCTTCAGTGTTCTTGAAGTTTTCATGGATAGGTTTCAAAGGTTCATCAGAGGGAATACCAATTTTACAAGTATGCACTTGATTTTGATTAGCACTCAGAGATGTGCTATGTTTCCTTGCCGGAGTGTTGGAGATTATTTTTAGTGGGGTATTCAAGCTTGGGATTCTCAACATGGGTTGATGGAGCATACAGTTGGTGGAAAGAAGACATTATGGAGGAACAAGAATCAAATTTTCAGACTTTTTGGTGTCGTCTTTTTCGTTAGCAGCTTCTTGATGGTTCCATTTGTTCATCAACAAATGGATTGGAGAGAGATTTTGAGCATGGGCTGGAGAAATGAGCAATTGGTTGCTCTTGAATGTGTTTCCCGGCTAAGACCAGGACAGATTTTGAGACTCGAGCTTGCTGGTTTGAGGCAGACCAGCCATCCTACATGTTGCGTTTCTTGCATTCAGGAGAGTTGGTTCATCACTCCTGATCAAAGGGGTGGTAGTTTTCTCATGGGGATGGATCTAGAGTGTTTTCCAGCCACCTTGGAGGTGTCACCTTGCTCGATGGTCATCTCACATGCTTACGTTTGGGATCTTGAGTGGTGTTGTTGTTTTCCTTTGGGTAGGACTCAAGAATCAGATTGCATTACGCTGATCCTAGCCTTGATCGACAGCGATTATTTATTCCTTCACACTTTTCCTACTCTCCAAATTCATCTTATGATGGTTGATGGTGTAAACTTTGACAGTTTACTCTCAGTATTGATTCATGACAGCAGTAGCTCACATGCTTTGGTTCACCATTCGGAGACTCATGGGGTTGGAACTATGATTGTTTTCTGTAGTCTTCATGGTTGTGCCAGTATAACTCAGATGAGGCATGGTAGCTTTATGCGGAGACATGAGTATGAGTTTGTGGAGCTCTTGCAAAGGAATGCTTCCTTCCTTGTAAGAAGATTTGTAGGGGTCACACTTGCAGTCATGGTCCCGTTTGTTACCATGTGGAGGTATGGGGAGGAGTTCGATTTTGATTTGAATAGTCTATCTCTCCTATTGCTTAGAATGGTGATTGACAGTAGTATGGTTGATACTGTTAATTCGGGGGATCGTGGACATGAGATGTTGCATGATTTTGATTTCCTTCCTTTAAGATCTTTCAGTTTGAGAATCATAGATGGTAACACTTTGGAGTTACAAGGGGAGTCAGTGCAGCATTGGCACGATATTTTCATTGATGTGATCAGAGTGGCGCAGCGGAAGCATGGTGGGTTGTTCCTGAGACGCATTTGGGAACCAGGGATCATACTTGTTGCGTATGGATTAGTCTTCAAACTACTGGAGTTGTGGTGGTATTGCTTGAGGACAAGCAATTTTGGGAAGGGCGGATTGTAATGTCCCCTTCTCAAACCTGATTGTTCTTGTGACCGTTGGCCTTTTTTTTGGAAACCTGAAGGCTAGTCGGAAGATAAATTAGGGTTTCCTATTTTTGAGGAGGTCGATGTTCAGAGATGGTGGATTCAATGGCGGATTCCTTCTGGGTTTTCAGAGGGCTTCACAGTGGTATGTTCATCTCGGCATTCAGAGCACTTTTTGGAATTTACTATTTTTAGTAAATTCTATTTTTGGCAGTAATCAGGATGGTATCCGGCAGTTGACCTTCCCCTTCAATTGACTCAAGTGGCGTATTCAGTTTTGGACCTCAAAATGCAGTTCTGGGAAGTCGAGCTCATTTCACTTTAAAATAACATTATAATTAAAATGTTATTTTATCACCTTGGCCTAGTCGAATGACTTAATGTCATTTTAAAAGGTGGACTCAAAGGGTGGCGCCTTCATTAAGGTTATATTTAATATTTGGCGAATTTTCCAAGTCAAAGGAAATTAATGTGGGCGCATTTATCAAGGTGATATTTTAATTAAAATATAATTATTGAGCTAAAGGTGAAAAGGACGCCTTATTGAAGGAAAAGTTAGGGTTTGAGCTTGAGTTGGATTTTAGGGTTTCGTGAAGTCAAACGGAACTTATAAAAAGGAGTCTTGTGCATCATTTCATGATCTTTGGACTATGCTAATGTTATGCTGCCGAAATGGTTGCGGGAATTCTTCGAGGAATGAATGCCTCCTAGTCTGGGCTCGACTTCATGCTTGAGAGATAGCATCTAGTGGAGATTTTAGTATGCTCATGAGTGATTCAATCATTTGTAAGTTTGCATTTGTATTTGTGCTTTGTATTCAGTTTGGTCTTGTTAAGTAAGTTTGCATATTAGAGAGTTTTCTGTATTTAAAGATTTAGCTACAGTAGATTGAGTTTTTTGTTCGTAATTCAAAAAATACAAAAATATGGGTTGTGGGTATTATCTTATTCTATTTGTGGGGGAAGAGGGAACATATTCCTAGAGTTATAGAATTTATTGTCAAACCTTTTATTTTTAAAGAGAGGTCAAAATTCTGCTGAAGGTCGTACCATTCAGCCTGTGCATTGGCATCTGTGCAAAATAATTAAAGGCTTCTAGATCTGTGTTTTGTGTTCTATCTTAGGCGTCATCTCCATTAGATCATGTTGCATTTTGTTTCAAGTAATTCGGGCAAGTTAAGAGAGAGATATGAGTAAATGAGTAAATTCTATAGACTGTTGTTTTTAATTCAAGAGTGCAGATTTGTCTAAAAATAGCATTTGTATTTGAACATTGAAAGATCTATTGTGTTTGGCTCTTCTATCCATACTAAAAGAGATCTTTTGATGTAATGTTAAGTTGACAAATTTCTATGATATCAGCAGTCGATTGAACATCATTTGTAAACTGACCAGTAGTACTGGCAGTCATTCCCCAGCTTGTTGCTTTGAATTTGTATCGCATAATTTCATTTAAAGTTGTAATAGATAGATCTCCGCCCTATGGTCGCTACTATCCCACTCCGGGTTAGCCAGCACATTCTGGGTGTTGAGTAGTTTCATTTCGTAGCATTTATCTTTCAAACTTTGCTTTGTTTTTCACTCTGTCATATGGTCGCCCCTCACTCCACATTGGATTGGGTAGCACATACTTGGCGTCGAGTTCCTTTTCCAGCATAAGCAGTTTATTTTAGATCCTCTGACCAATTCTCACCATCATCGGTGCCATTCTGGTTAGAGTTGCTTCCTTGCACGTTTTTGGTTTTCTCATCTAACCTTAACGGGTGCACTGCTTTGTACTTTGTAAATTGAAAAACGAAAAATTTGGCTCAGAATATTTCAGAATATTTTGCTATGTAGTTTTTAGGATGTGTTTATAGATGTCAAAAGTGTGTTTGCTTCAAGTGGAAAGTGCTTTGGATATCCACGTGTCGAGTTGTGAATGAACAGTTGATTCATTCTCTTGTTGCTTCACTAGCAGCATTGACCTAAAGGGTTTGGGGTCATGTGGAATTAAAGCATGTATGGATCAGAATTATGAGAGTAATTATAGGTCATGGTGAACTATTTTTATGTGTCACATGTTTTGGCTTATTTTGTGAAGTGTGTGTGGTTGAGTTTTGAGGTGACAGGTTATTGTGTTGCATAGTACATCTAATTAGGCCAACCTAATTGATGTTTTTTGGGGCGTTGTCATATATATACAAGGATGATTCATTGTGTGAATGTGGTAAAAATAATTCATTGTGAAAATGTGGTGAATAGAGTGTGTAGTGTGTGTGGTGCGAGATTTGGTGCAAAGAAGTGTGAAGTGAAATTGTGGTGAAGTATGAAGTGTGTTAAATCAGTTTTCTAAGCCTAATTGGAACTGTCTTCAACATGTTGTAGATGCATTGTAATCAGCTCAATCTCTGGTAATGAGCCACCCTCTTTTCTATCCTGGTAGTGAGCAATCTCTTCTATTTTTTGGACAATGAGTCTACCTGGTAGTGAGCCATTCTGTAATATCTTGTAATCAGTTATAATATATTGTGAGCTAATCGTCACTGTGGTTTTTCCCTTTTTGGGTTTTCCATGTAAAATTTTTGTGTTCTTGTGTTTATTGATGTGATGCATTCTTTTAATGTTTCTTTCATTACTGCACATTGAATGAGATATTGTGAAATGCATTTTAAGAATGAATTTCAGGAAATACTGATTCACCCCCTCAGTGTTTTGGATGTTCAACATAGCTTTTTCTTGAGATACTCAAATGTATCTTTTGGAAGAGCCTTTGTGAAAATTTCTACTATTTGATCCTTTGTGGGCACATACTCCAACTTCACTTCATTCTCAACAACTTTCTCTCTTAGAAAGTGATACCGGATAGAGATATACTTTGTCCTTGAATGCATTACCAAATTTTTTGAAATGTTGATAGCACTTGTATTATCACACAAGATAGGAATAGGTTCATCATATGATACTCTGATATCCTTCAATGTCTGCTTCATCCATAACACTTGTGTGCAACAAGATGTTGCTGCAATATATTCTACCTCTGCAATAGATAGTGGCATTGAATCTTGCTTCTTACTCAACAAAAAAACCAATATGCTTCCAAGAAAGAAAGCACCTCCACTTGTACTTCTTCTATCATTTGTACAACTTTCCCAATCTACATCTGTATAAGAACTCAGAGAGAAATAAATATCCCTAAGATACCATAGAACAAAGTTTGGAGTGCCTTTCAAATATCTAAATATCCTTTTTACTATTGCCACATGTGATTCTCTAGGATCTCTTTGAAATCTTGCCACAAGACATACTGCATGCATGATATCTGGTCTAGTAGTAGTTAGATATAGCAATCCACCAGTCATGGATATGTACTTGCTTTGATTTGTCTTAAGAGATTCATCATTTGTGCTCAAATTACAACAAGTAACCATGGGAGTACATACTGGTTTAGATTCCTCCATTCTAAACTTCTTTAACATTTCCTTGACATGCTTTGATTGTGAGATGAATATAGCTTTATCAGATTGATTGGTTTGTAGTCCAAGGAAGAAATTCATCTCCCAAAACATTGGCATTTCAAACTCATTTTGCATCTCCTCTGCAAACCTTTTACACATTTCCTTGTTTCCTCCAAAGCTTATGTCATCAACATACACAACCACAATCAGAATTTGATCTCTCTCGACCTTGAAGTAAAGTTTACTATCTATAGTACCCTTTTTAAATCCCTGCTACAATAAGTACTTATCCAATTTGGCATACCAAGCTCTAGGAGCTTGTTTGAGTCCATATAAAGTTTTCTTCAACCTGTAGACCATTTCAGAATCTTCTAATAACTGAAAACCTTCTAATTGTTCAATGTACACCTCTTCTTTTAACTCGCCATTCAAAAATATAGACTCGACATCCATTTGATACACTTTGAAGTCTTTATGTGCTACAAAAGCCAAAAGCATCCTAATGGATTTCATTCTTGCTACTAGAGCAAAAGTATCTTCAAAATCTATTCCTTCCACTTGTGAGTAGACCTTATACACAAGTCTAGTCTTATTCTTGATAAATTCTCCATTCTCATTCAACTTGTTTTTGAAAACCCATTTAATTCCTATCACATTCTTGTTTGTTGGTCTTGGGACCAATTCCCATGTTTGATTCTTCTCAATCTACCTCAATTCTTCTTCAATAGATTTGATCCAATTCTCATCCTTGCATGCTCAGTTATAGTTTAGGTTCTACCTTAGAAACTAAACAAAATTTTACATGTTCCACTTCCATAACATCTTTTTTTCTTGTCAGTACACCTTTTCTCTTATCTCCAATTATTTGATCTTCAAAATGGTTCCTCTACACATACTAGGAGTCTTAGGATTCTTTTTGGAGCTTCAACTAGCATCTCATTTTCTTCTTTCTCTTCTTCTTTTTCTTCTCTGCAAGGAGGTTCATCTGATTCATATCCTTCTATGAGAAATGAAATTTGGTGTGATTCTCCATCCACTTTGACACTTGCACTTTCAACTATCTTCTTTAATCTTTTTTGTAGCATATGTATGCCTTTCTCTTTGTAGAGTATCCGAGGAAGATTCCTTCATCATTAGATACACCACTATCTACTTTAACATAATAAATTTTCTTGAAAAATTTACCTTTATGATCTTTATGTTTGTCATTTGAAACTTTGATTGGACATTTAGAAGCACAATGACCTATCTTTCCACAATTGAAACATTTGAAGGGTAACTTACCTTTGTATTTTCTAGTGCCCTTTTCAATCTCCTTACAAAATTTGCTTCCACCTCATCAAGATCATCTAGATCAGATTCATTATTCTCTTTCTTCCCGACTTTAAAATCAGTTTCTTTCCTTGAAGCATCTTGGTCAAACTCTCTCAATTCAAAAGTAGTTAAAGCACCAAACATTTGTCTCTAGTATATTGATCCAAATTTTGAGCTTCCTCAATAGTAGAAACTTTAACACTATAATATTTAGGAAGAGTTCTCAATACCTTTTTCACAACTTTGTTGGAAATTATCATTGATGTCAAAATAAGAGAATGTAATAGATCATTATATACACCAACAAATGAAGAGATCCATTTGTGGAGGAATGAAGATGTAATGTCCCCAATCCTTTAGAGTTTGATTTTCTCATTATTGATCAATTGAATTTGATCAATAATTAATTATTCTAATGGATGATCAGATATTGGTCAATCAAATATTTTGCACAATAGTATCAATCAAATATTTTTCAATACCTTTTGGACGAAACCAAGTATAAGGGAAGTCAGACTTGTGGAATTCAGCCGCTACAATCTTATGATATTATTATTCCCATTGCTCTTGAAAGAAGACTTTAATTGTGGTAACGTGGTATTCAATCTCCAGAAAAGAAGAATATAATATACATAAGCTAGTTTGTGTGTAGCGAAACTATTATAAAGAAGGATTTAATACTTGGTGGTATTAAATATGAGGATATCATCGCTTTGTCTGAAGTTGTGAATACTTGGAAGGATGGACATGCCTAGCTTATCATCCTAATTCAATGCTTTGTCCAGTCACACAAATGGGGGAATCTGTGTTGTTTAAAGGCATATTGACAGTATAAAGAATTTATGGAGGGGGGCACTATCTATAAAGACGATATGTAGCAATGAAATAAGAGCGTGGAAAATAAAGTAATCAAAGGCAGAGGAATTAATATGGCGTGTCAAGACTTCTGTGATTCCTAGACATTGTAGCTAGGAATAGAATGTATGGCCAACTATATATATTAAATTGAATGATTATTCTGATCTTATGAAATCATGAATCAGAAAGAAATATTAGAGGTGGATGACTTTGGGATTCTGACGTAATATCAAAAAGGTTGAGTTTGAAGGAATGTCTTAGCATGAATTTAAAGGAAGGATGACTTCGATAACATGTGGGATTAGATGAGAACAAACGATCAATCAAAGACAATGATTAAGACAATAAAAAAGGGGAGAAATAATAATGTGTTAATCAATAACGAATATACTAAGGAGAGTGATTAAGTCATAATTAAAAGATGTGACCTTTCAGACGGTCATCTCATTTCCTAAAGTTATGTCTCTTCATTTTAAAATCCTAGAGATATAAAAAGGTAATAAGTAGAGTGTTGTGTGTGAGGATTAAAGATAAATATTATATCTACACCTATAGATTTGCATACAAAAATGTAAGAAGAAGATCATTGTAAGAAGTATAAATGCAAAATTAAGAGAAGAGTTAATTAAAAGTTTGTGAGAAGAGTTCATGTAGATATAAAGGAGTTTAAGAGGCAGAAAATTATGAAGAATAATTCAGATTTGTATTGAGGAATTAATGCTTCCTTTTATGAAGAACATGTGCAATCATTTATCAAGAGGTATAGGTTGTTTTGACAAGAGATATATAATGCTCGATACATGCAAACTTGAAAAGAAATTTGTGCAAACCTAAAAGGGAAATGTATGTTGACTTTATAAAGAAGGTCTAGCAAAATAGCCATTTGATAGAAGGCAGATTATTGGGAAGGAAGATTGTTACCTGAAGTGTGGATCAAATTCGGTTATAGAGTTTTGACTTAGATAAATCTTATACACCAGCAAAAATATACAGATTTGACAAGACTCAAAAGGAAATCTATGTAGATATAGAAGAGGAATATATGATAGATCCATAGAGAAGATTATAGCAGATTTGTAAGAAGGATATTTGAGCAAAATTGTCCATCATCCATTGAGGAAGCAACATTGAAGGTGGAACATTGTTCTTGAAGTTATTATTTTTGCTAAGTTGGTGCTTGGAAAGTGGGGGTTGGTGCCTCTAGTAGGTTGGTGCCTACGAACTTTAGGAGTTGGTGCTCCTTGTAGGTTGGTGCCTACTAAATTAGAAATAGGAGTTGATGCTCCTTGTGGGTTGGTGCCTACTAAAGTGTGAGAGTTGGTGATTCAAGTAGGTTGGTGCCTACACTCATTGTAAAACTTATATAATTCATAAAGTACATTATTTGTACCATGGTTTTCTCCCGTAAGGGTTTCCACATAAAATATTGGTGTCAACTTGTTCATATTGTTATATTCTTGCATGGTTGATATTATGTTAGAGTTTAAAGTGGATAAAAGTTGAGAGGGTAAAAAGTTGTTAATATATTGATTCACACCCCCCCTCTTAGTATATTTTTGTGCTCTTCAAACTTCACTTTCCTCCACTTTTCCACCAAGACCTTTGATGGCATTGACATTCATTTCATCCACTTTGAGCATGTAGCCAACAATATCTTCATCATCTAACATCCTTAGGGTTTCAAATTTGGCTTTGAAATTTTGCATCTTTTCTTGCTTGACCTTATCATCTCCTTCATAAATGCTCTGCAACTTTGTCCAGATCTCTTTAGTAGTTTTGAGGCTTATCACCTTCACAAGTTTTGAATTAGAAAGCCCACTCAAGATAGCATTCCTTGCTTTTCCATTTTTCTCATAATCCTTGATCTCATCATCACTTGTCGGAGGAGTAGTAAGCATAGTGTATTCATTTTCAACTGACTTCCAAACACCAAACTCTAATGAGACAAGAAAGGATTTCATCCTAGCTTTCCAAAAAACATAGTTTGATCCATCGAACATAGGCACTTTGACACCATTCTTGTGCGCCATCCAAATCTACCTCAAGCAGTTAAGTTTCTTCCTATGAACCACAACTCCGATACCAATTTTTAGACACATAGGACAACTCAGAGGGGGGATGAATCAGTTGTACATTAAAATATTCAAACCCTTATTATGCATCAACATGAATGTAAACTAATGAACCATACACCATAGAACACCAGGTTTACATGTAAAACCCTAATCAGAGAAAAACCACAGTGAGGATTAACTCACATATATATGAATAACAACATCAATTACAAAAGGCTCACTGTCGGAAGGGCTTACAGCCCAAAAGAAAATAATGGCTCACTACCGAAAGGACTCACTATCTGGAATAGAAAGAGAATAGAAAAATAATTAAAAGGAGGTTCACTACCTTAGAGCAATAGGAAGATCCACCACAAAAACTCTACACCATCCACAACCTTTGGCTCATTGGCCCCAACAACTTTAGGTACATTGAAAAATGTAAACATCTTTTTCCCACTGCTTTTGATAGCCTTAGGAATTTAAGCTCACTCATATCACAACACTTGATCAAACTTACATCTTTTTGCACCACACAACACACCACACACATCTCCAACAATTAACCTTGATTATATATCTTTCGCGACCTCAAACTTCTCTAGGTCAACCTCAATGAAACATATGTACCTCAAATGTGCAACCACCAAATAGCTTGGCACCAAACACTTTCGTGATGGAATGATGTGAAGGAAAACCAAACTAAGGGTTAACTAGGACCTAAATCTACATCGACATGTTATGCCATGCTTCCACAAACAACAAACCATCTCCGCAATCAGCGCTAGCACGCCAGATTGGCCAAACCTGCACTAACACTATCAAACAATCACATTCACACTTCTCTAGGTTTGGAAACATCTTGCGGAACACATAGAAACATCACACAACATCTCAAAATATTTGAATATCATCAAAATATTCAACAACATTGCTGCAAACACTTGAAACTAAGAATACTATCATCATGTGCAACCAACCACACTACCACAAACATGCAACTCACTAACCATCCTTGCGAAACAACCGAACACCAAACACTCAAGGGGAAGGTAGATACAAACAATATTAGCACGCTCCCAAATCTGCAAGACAAGAAACCTCAACGTGGAGAAATGCAGAGCAATTCCATTTCTCCTAGACAACCTTTTTCACACTGTCAGACACATCTTCCACTGCGGCACGATCTAGAACCTAAAACTCTAGATATAACACATCTGAACACTTCTAATCATCTCATCCAAGCTGCACAAGCACATCTTCAACCATGAAGAAATGTGGAGCACAATGCAAAACATACCTTTGTCACCTTGTACACTCTATATTCAAATTTTCTCAAAAGCACTTGGAAACCAAGTGAACTAGCTGCATCAGCAACACCTGCTCAACACCACAAGCACCTTCTCATCACAACCACACTAGAGGTTGACATAGTTTGACATCAATGAAAACACTAATTACAACATAGTGCAACAATCTCCAATAGAGAAGGCTTAAATAAGACTCAAGTTGGATTTAAATGGTTAAGGTCAACCAAATAGGGTTCCCTATTATCGATAGAAAGTGATGGGCTCACTTTTCAATATTCCCAAGGTGTTTGATATAGGAGAATTCTTGGGGTAGAAAAATCAATCCCACATCACCAACATTTGCTTAGTTGGATTGTAGATTTGGTTCACTAAATAGTTGTAGAGGATGTCACTACATTTTACCACATTCCACAATCAAGATTTACAATTTTATTAGAACATTCAAGATAATTATTCAAAGATCATATCCATATTTGAGGATGATCGTATGCAATAATAGACTTTTTTGGTTTTGTGAACATGTATCAGACTAGTAGACTATCATAGTTGCAAAGTTACTTTTGACACCATAGAATTTGGAGTTTGGAACAATTAGAGAAGGCATAGGAGTTATTGAATCTAGTGGAGTAAACATTAGGCATAACATTTTTTTTCTCTTTTTTTGGTTTGGTTCAAGAAATTAACCAACTACATGTTTCAAGGAGTGTTTAGCTTTGTATCACCTTGTGGGCTACGTAAATCATTAAGTTGGAGAATGATATATATATAGTTTTGTGATCATTGAAAATAATTAGAGAAAAGATAAGAGATATTAGAGCTAGGTTTGAGGTTCAAGAATAATTAGAAGGAGAATGGATAAGAGAAGAGCTCAAGGTTAGAGGTATTAGATTCCATAACTATCATAAGGTTGCAGCTTGAGATATATGTCATTGTGGCATATTGTAATTTATTTGAGAATTTAATAAAATAATTATGGATATTTTGCAAGAAAGATTTTCCCCTATTTGAGGGTTTTTCTAGAATATGTCATGTTATTTGATTGTGGTTCTTGGTTTTTGTGTGTGTATATTTGTTGGCTACACAATTGGATAGTCATTCATTAGACTCTTCTATTGTGACTACAATAAAAGGAGTAAAAGAATAAGCTATAGTCGATTGGCCCTTAGTCTACTTGTGAAATTAATCTCTCACCAAGTAAAAGGAAGCAAGAGTGCAAAAAAACTTCCTAATCTAATATTTGAGGAGGTATGGGCAGCTAAATTAAATCTTTGGAGTTACAAGAAAAAATGCACAACAAAAATATACAATAACATATGTTTACATAGCGAAAACCATTTTGGGAGAAAAATCCAACTCCAAAGAATGAACCAATTGTATTATTGACAAAAAAGGTTGCAATACAATAATAGAAACATGCTCTTATAGGAGTATCGCAAACAATAGATCTAGAACAATTTTGAGAAGATAATAGTACCTACAAAACTCACTATCCAACCTATATCATAAGTACCTAATAAATAAAAGTAATGCATGAAACAAATAAATGGTAATTATGACACCATGAGTTAAAACCACTCAAAAAATAATGCTTAAATTCTTAAAAAAATTCAATGCCCAAATTTGAAGATGAGTCCACAAGCTAAAGATAACATATTCCTTCCACCTACCATAAGTTCATCATAACCCACTCACCAACTTGGATTCTCCATTTTAACTCCATTATCTCCATTCAAATATGTTTTATGACATGTTATAACATGCATCATAAGTTGGTCAAGTGTAACTCTCTATTACAACTCTATGTTTCATAGATGCTTTTACATTTCCAATGTGGAAGACCCAACTTCTAGAGGTCATAAATTTTTATTTGAGAAGTTGATTGAATCCATTTTTTTAATTGTACAATTCAAAGAGATATACATCTCTTTAAACAAATAATTGTTTGTGGCTCATTCAAATAAATTCAAGGCAAAAATCAATCTTTATAGCCCAAAAGTAAGTTCTTTTGTTCTATAGTCCAATTTATTTATTTTTGTGTGTTTTTTACATTATGATGCAAAGTTGAAACATTTCTTAACATTTTCCCACTTGTCAAACACCTTGCAAGAGAAAAGAGAGAACCGACACTATCAATTAATTTCTAAAAACCAAGAGACCCATATACTCACAACCCGAGCTAATTTTTTTGTGCTCACTAGCTTTAGTAAAGCTCTACCATATCATTAAAAAATGGTATTGAACATCAATATGTTTCATCCTCACATAAAATGTTCAATTTTTTGCCAAATATATAGCACTCTAACTATCACAAAGAACTCTAATAGCTCCCCAACTTAGTGCCGCATTTAAACATAATCTTTTAAGTTGAATGGCCTTCTTATGGGCATGAGCAGCTACCATGTACTCCATCTTTATAGTGGAAAAAACAACTACAACTTGTCACTTATTCATCCAACTAATAGCATCACCAAATAAATTGAACGCATATTCGTTGGTCACTCTTTTGCAATTAACATCTTGTGCCTAATCTAAATCCATAAATTCATGAATATACATAGTGCAAAGTCCCCTATAGAATCACCATGATAACAAAGAGTACTTTAAGGTACCTTGCAAATATTTGAACTCTTTACTACATCCCAATAATCTCATTTAGGATTAGCCATAAAACAACATAAGAATCCTAGTGTTTGGGTAATTTTTGGTCTACTATAGGCCATTACATACATCAAACTCCAAATAACACTAGCATAAGGTACTCAAGATATGTCCTCCATCTCACTAGGTGAGTTGAACACTATAGAAAATAAAAACCCATTGAGATAAGAGCATAATAATCTATAAATTGTCGTGTTAGATCTAGTATGTTTGCTTTGGGCTAAGAAAATGATGCAGGAGCATCTAGGGTGTAAGAGCAATCTTGCATCCAAAAACAAATGTTTATTTTGCTTATGTTAGGTTTGGTGAATAATTTCTCAATAAGGGTTAAAAATGGTAAGGTTACTATTTTTAGTAAGTTAACATTTGTGCATGTATGGATATGAAATCATACACAAAGTTTCAAAATGGTGAAATGAAGCCAATGGTGAAGAAAACACTTTAATACCATTTGTCATTTGTGAGATATTAATGTTTTTGTCTTCAAAATCCTTTTAAAATATTTAGTCAATTTTGAGGCACCTATAGGTTCCGAATGGACCCAAAAAATGGCTGAAAATCCAAAGATCCCTATAGGAGGTCTTTGGCGGAAAGAAGGTGAAAAATATTTGAAAGAATTTCAAATCACCATGAAGGGAAGTTGTCTCGCATTTTATTTGTTTTATTTCAAGATCAAAAATTGCTACTGTTAGCTCTCAAAAACGTAGGTTTGAACCACGAAAGGTTGCCAAGCTTTCACAACGTTTTAGGGTAACAGACAAGGTCAAAAGATGTAGACCTTCTACTCTTCAGGTGCTGCTAAACCTAGGCAGGTGTACCTATATGAATTGGGTAGACTTGACTTATGATCTTCTCTCTTGCAGTGATTTGTCCACGATGGCAGATGGAAGTGGACAAATGAAATCAAATTTGGTATAGATTGTATAGCAATATTCCAAACTAAACCCTAATATGCTCAGTTAACGGATGTAAAGAAAATGAATGAATCTAAATGGTGAAATGCAGAGACTAGTGCCTTATTGGGTATGCAGAGTCAAATGAAATAGCAATGAGCAACCTCTTTTTGGAAAACATTCAAATTGTTGGCATATGTTTTGTTTATAGCTTGTATAAACGTGCAAGACTGTGATTACTAAGCTCTTCTTAATGATCCAAATGGATTTCCCTGATTACTGTGATTAATCAAAATGATTTAATCCCTTCTTGAAAGAACTAGTTAATTAACCACACAGATACAACAAATGTGCACTGATAAACTGAATATAAACTTGTTATACCAATTTAAATAACCAGAAAATACCAACCCTGGAGACAACTTTAATAATACTTTCAATAAATTCAACAGACAATTGACACCAGAAATGAGCTGCAACATCAACTGATTCTTATTAAAAACTCCATTTTGAAAACATGCATCATGGTCTTTGTTTTGTGGAAATTTTTTATCCAACTGTATATTATCTACCCTATCTGCTGTCTCATCTAATTCTAATCCCAATCTCCCCTTATTCACAATCGGGAATGAATATTTATACATTTGTATCTGAACAAACATGTCGCTTCACATTCCAAACATTGGCCAACAGTATTAGGGCTCTTTGTAGGACAGTTGCCGACACACTCCGTAGCTATGCCGAAGGCAAATGTATCGCCGAAAGTCGTCCTGCATCCTCTGTGCTTCGCTGTGACCTCTGTGATGTCAGGAAGACGTTTCACAGATAATACTTTGTCTCGCCGAAAGTCATCCTACCATCTTGTGTATCGCTGAGACAATTCATAGTTGGGGAGAGGTTTCATAGAAATCCTTGAGTCTTACCGAGAAATCTCCTTAAGTTCTTATTTGTCGTCGTGACAATATTATTCTTTCACCAATGAAGCAGTAAGTCAGGGTGACATTCAAATCGGCAAGACTATATAACCTCACACCGATAGTCTTTGATAGAGCCCCTTGCGCTTTGTTGGCGAGACCGGAGGTACTCGCCAAGACCTTACTCTGAAGCACTGTAGTCTTATCGAAATACCTCGTGATGCATTCCTGTCGCTGAGACATATAGGCTTTCTTGCCGATGAAACAACATATCAGCATGACCCTCGAGTTGGTAAGACTGTGTAGCTTCCTCCTTATAGCCTTTTGATGAAATCCCTTCGCATGTCAGTGAGACCGGAGGTACTCACCGAGACCTCATTCCGATACCGCTTAGTCTTACCGATAAGCATATCTTTATTGTTGGTCGGCATGACAATTCAAACTCGCCAAGACCTCACCGTGAAAACCTTTTGCTTGGTCAATATACTTCCACTTGCGTCAGTCGGCGAGACATAATGTACTCGGTGAGACCTCACTTCGATAACATGACTCCTACCGATGCATATCCTTATCGGTGAGACACAAGGGTCGGCGAGACTTTATAACTTCATTCTGAAATCTTTTAATACAATTCCATTCACATTTGTCGGCAAGACTCTATGTAATCGCCAAGATATTACATCGATACCGCTTAGCTTGGCCGATAAGCCTCCTTGTGCATTGGTCGGTGAGACAATATAACTTCGCTGTGACTCATCCTGACGAAGACCCTCTAGCCGAAATGAATCTTTTGTCACCTCTGTCGCCGAGACAATGTGTTATGTCCTACCGATAGGTGCCTGTGGATGAATTTTGATCGATGTGACATCAAAAACGTCTTGCCGATAGGCAACAAAGACGTTTATCAGCAGAAAACGCAATATGGATCGGGGAGACCCTGATAATCTCAAGCCGATATAGACCACAAAGTGAAATACTCAGACCTAGATGGATTTTATGGGATCACATGGCAAAAATGGGCAAACAGTTGTGAAGAAAGGGCTTTTGTGCACATGACGAGGATTCGTTTGGAAACTCAAGGGTATGAAAAACTTGTGAAATTATTAGAATTTTACAGTTCTAACAGCTACAATAAATAATAAGAATCAAATGGATGTAAACTAAGTAACTAGAAAAAAATCTCACCATAATCAATTCTCTCAACATGAGAATGTCCCTTTGCGACTAACCTAGCCTTTACTTTTCAACACTACAATCAAAACTAATCTTCCTTTTGAACACATGTTTACAACTAATAGATTTTCAACCAAAGTAAAGGTAAAAATTATCATGTGTAATTTTTCTTCAATGTAGTCATCTTGTCATGCATAGCCACTTTTCAAGACTCATAATCATCTATACCCAATGCCTCTATAATTCTAGACTTGTCTATGTTAGTAATCAAAATCAAAATACATCTCCAAGTAAGAGGAGTATACTTATTTGGTTGTTGTTTGTGCCAAGTGGACCTCCTCAAAAGTTGACATGGAGGTTCTCCCTCCTATTTGGAACTGTTTGCACTCTTTATTGAATTAAAAACCAAATAAGCCCCTTTTTTCTTAATTGTAGAGCTCAAAGAGGTCTATGTCCTCATAATTTAAGAAATTGGTTATGACCCATCCAAAAAAATTCAAGGTCAAAAAAGAAATTTATATCCAAAATTGAACTTTATTGTTTTATTATCCAAATATTATATTTTTTAGTGTTCTTTAACATTAGAATACAAAATAAAAAAATCGACCAAAAACCAAATCTTATTGAAGGCAAAAAAAAATAGAATACTCTTAAAAACAAGATTATAATAAAAAAATGAATAAACCCATTAAAAAAAAAGGTAATTTATTCTCAATAGAATATAAGTTCCAGCCAAATGTCGAATTGGTCATTTCTATATATATGACCTACCATTATGTGCCCAAACACAAGTTGGATAAAAATAATCATTCTCAAAGCTATCATTAAAAGACTAACACGCCACTTAGAATAGACAAGGAAGAACACTATATAGTTTAAATACACTGAATGAAGGTTACATCAAGCAATGACCATGCGACTTTCTTATGTTAAAATAAACACTCAATCAAATCATTCTTCTCTAATTTGTTTTTAATATTTTTCAAATATTGATTGTTATCTATAAATATTATCTAATTCTATACTTGAAACAGTGATTATAATCTACAGAATATTAATTGCTTGAAATACTTGTTATGGTCCATAAATTTCATCTTATTTTATATTTGAAATATTGATTTGAGTTTAAGAACATTCCAGGAAAACCACTTCTCATAACTCAGTTCCATCACGCTACCCACCTTAGGAGAATAGTGCCAATCATTCAATATGATGGATTGCGTGGTTGGCACTTGTACAGTATAACTATCATTGTGTTGGGTTTTTCCTGTCACAATCAAGAAAAATAATGCCAAAAATCTGTCATCTCTTTAGAACTTATAATTGACAGACCCTAGATTGGTAGCCTGCAGAAAAGACTGAAAAGGACCTATACAAAGGGTTTTATAAGAAATTGTTTACTAAACTTAGCAAGCAGAGGACCACTGGTTTTAGAGTCAAAGTGGCAGTCACTCTATTTGGAGTTCAAACCTGGTTCAAAAAGCATATTTTCAAGATCACTTGAAAATCAGGCTAAACAAAACCTCAGTTTCTTTTAGTTATGACTGATTGTTTTCCTATTTTCTTCAACAATCTTATTTTAAGATTCTTTGAAAATCATTTTTGAGCCAAGCAATCATAAAAAGCTGTGCCCAACTTCTAAAATTTAGGAATATCATTGAGGTATTTAATTCATTATAATGATAGATCATGAAAGGTGATTTATTCTAATGCTCGATCATAAGATATGATTTGATTTTTTAAAATTATATACTAATATTATGAACTGTAAAACCTATGTCATATATAGCTTATCAACCCATTTCGCTATTGTCATTTGCTTCACTCCAATAAAAACCCAGATCAAAACCCTTTGTTAAAAAAAGCTATCTACAATTTCAGAACCAATTGTTGTTCATCCACCTAAAAATCCTCAATTTCTTACCCTTACCCTTACCTTACCATTGTTTTTATTTATTTTTGGTTGAAACTCTTATTTGAAGATCCCTTAAAAAAAAGTAGTCAAATATTTTGTGCTATTTCCATTTTTTCTGTAAGCAAAAGCTGACATCTGAAAGCAAGATGTGTATAAATTTCCTTCCAAATCCATTACAATTTTGTTCTTTTGTTTTTTGTTACCTGAATTTTATAGAAAACATATAGGTAAATCTAGAAACATTTCTATATTTTCACCTGAACCACAAATTTTTATAATTCAAATAAAATGATTTTTTCCAAAAATCTGAAACTGTCCTTGTCTGCACGTATGTATCTCAAATCCAATCTGGATATTAGACTAGAGCATGCTACCAAACACTCCCGAGTAGAAAAACCACTATCAAAAGAAAAATAATGATTAAAAAGGGGCTTGGATGCAATTGTTTACCTAATCCACCAGGCAGAGGACATCGACTTCTACTAGTTCAAAACCAGGCCTCCTTTCTTTACCCAGGTGTAAATAAAGCCCTAGTTTCTTATCCGGTGGTGCAAACAGAACCCTAAATTTGTATACAAAAACCCTTTCTGAAGATTCCCCACAAGGTCTTTATTTAAAAATAAGATTTCTTTAAGATAAGCCAAATTACTAACATTCCTTTTTCTGTTAAATTCCTTAGAAACTAAGGGACCGTCCACAGTTTTTGCTACAGGAACTCCTAACCCACCTAAAGGCAAACAAAACCTTTACCTGAAGGTTCCTTGTAAATCAGCATAGTAAAAATAATCTTTCCTGCTGTTGACGATCCCTCGAATACCGAGCATCTTTTTAACAATCGCAATTATTTACAGTTACTATTTCAGCGAGCAAATCAAACCCTTCTTCGAAAATCACTTGAAAATTAGTAGGGTTCTCGTGAGCAACACCTTTCAAGAAACCTTGTAAATTATAAGATTTTTCATGACAACCATTAGCTTGATCTACTTCGCCCGGCCAGATTAAAAAACCCAAAACCCTATTTTAACTGCTTCAAATTTTCTAGTGCAAACAAAAACCCTAAAAATTGCTATTGATTTCCAGTTGCAAGCAAAAATCCTAAATAATCGTTTCAGATTTTTAAAAACCGTACTTTAAATATTCCTTGAAAGTGAGTAGGGATTCTCGTGATTACTTCTTGGATGCTCTCCTTTACCCGCACAGGTGGGCTTGTAAAACCCTAATTACTTTTTCCTATTTAAGAGCGCTCTGTTCACATAGCATTGCTAGGGTTTTTTTAATCTGCCTGCGTACTATACTTGATCTTTACATTAGGGACCTTTTTACCCTCGTGATGGCTTCAGCAGATACCGTTGGAAATAAAAAATAACAGACAGGCATATCAGAAGCTCCTAAACAAAGTGAATTAATTCTTCAGATTTTGAAGGCATGCATTATTCTCAAGATGTTCTCAGATCAGGGAGAATAACACTTAAGAGTTTCCCAAGATTGGATACCCATCAGTAGCGGAGAAATGCCGGAGAATTATAATTCCAGAAGAAAATCCCTTGTCAAAGCTGTCGTTGTCCAATTGGTGAGGATGCGAAAGTTAACAAATCTCCAGAGACATTTTTTTTTATATTGAGGGAATGCAATTACAAATGAAAGAGTAGTTATAATCTCCAGGGACATTTTGTACACAGCTGAGTGATGTTAGTGAATGGATCCTTTATTCAAGGATATTTTGATATAGGTGAAAGTCTACACAAAAAAAATTATTTATAGAGAATGCTGATGTTTATTAATTTAATTGTATTAAAAAGAATTGATGAGCGTGTAGATTTGATTTCTGGGTGATCTCAATAAATGGATTCCTTGTTCAAGGAGATCTACAATTTAGGTGGAAGCTTGATGAAAATCAATTATTTATTAAATATGTCCATATCTATTAATTCAATTATATTAAAAAGCTTTTAATTGATCAGGATGTGAAAGTGCAAATCTTCATAAACATTTTATAAACAGATTTGATCCCTCAACGAACTTATGGGTCCCCTGTTCAAAGAAACTTCTAATATAGACGAAACTTCATCAAAACCAACTACTTTACAGAGATGGCTGATATCTGCATAACTCAATTGTATTGGAATTACCTGGATCATGTATACATCTGCATCTCATCTCTCTCCTTAATACAGATTATAAAATGTTGAGTATGGGTATAGCTAAATTGCATTGGGAAGGAGATCCATTGTTCAAAGTCACTCAGGAATAAACCTGGTTCAATCATAGATTTAACTTCGGTGTATGGAGTAACACATCATTATTCTCACCATTCAAACAGAGTAATCCATTTCTCCAAACCAGTCAAGAATCCAACCTAATCTGATTAAAAAATTAAACCTCCGGTGAATGAATACCATCATTCTCACCAATTAAATTAAACCCTTTCCCCTGAATTTTTACCACCCCAATTACATTTTACAATGCATTTATATTTTAAAATTCTTTCAAAATCAGTCGCCATTATAATACTCTTTTTCCTTATTCTTGTTGCCCACGCAACCAAGAAATTGATCCCAGAAACTGCTTACATAAATAAATTCATAAAAAAAATGAAATTCAGATATCCTTTCAATACATTATTAACAGACCAGGGCGAAACCCCTGGTATTCTTCAGAATCGCCTAGGCGTAAAGCACCTGGGAATTAGAGGGCACGAATCCAGCAAAGTCCTCCGGCGCCATGATAACTTCCCATTCGACAGAAACGACATCCCCAGCAGGGCGCTTCACGGTACCAACAGCAACATGGAGGCCACGCCCAACAACATAGAGCATGCCATCAATACTATTAACAGAAAATGGGCGCTGCAGCTGCGTCGGCATGGGCGTGCCGGAAACATGTTTCCAGGTATCGGATTTGCCGTCATAGAATTTAAGCCTAGAATTCCCATGCTCCGGAATAATGAAAAGGAAGTTTCCGAGCACAACACTGAGACCAGTCCAGCCCTCCCGCATGCCGAGCGACATATTCTCCCAGCGGTCGGTCACGGGGTCATAGATTTGGCCGCGGGGGCTGAAATGAAAAGGCCACGACCAGCCTTCAGTCACATGGAGCTTCCCATCGAGCACCGCCGCATCGTAGCGCGCCATATTGGCGCCCATGCAGGCAATGGGGCGCCACGTGTCGTCGGCGGGATCGTAGGCCTCAGCGGAGCTGAGGTCACACGATTCAGCGGAGCTACCGCCGGCAGCGTAAACTCGTCCCTCAATGGCAGCAGAGGCGAAGAAGGAGCGAGCGGTGCCCATCCGAGCGGCGGGAGTCCAGCGGTTAGAAAAGGTCTCATATTTGAGACACGTATCCATGGGACATTCGATGTCTGAGCGCAGACCACCGCAGACGAGCAAAACCCCCGCGCTCCCGATGGCGGCGCAGCCGAACCCCGGCGGACACACAGGCTTCTTGCAAGGCATGGCAGGGATCACATGATACGACCCGCGGCGCCGGTCCAGAGCTTGCCACTGGATCTTGCCGTTCACCTTGTGAAACGCGAACACAAAGAGCCATGGCTCCGCCAGGGAAAGCGCGCGCCTTGCGTTCAGGTAGCCCCGGTTCGAGATCGCGCGCCTCCACGACCGGCACACAGACCTCGCCACTGCCTGCTCCGGTAACGACAACCTTATCAGACAGCTCAGCGCCAGGTCGTCTACGAGCCCCGGGATGAGCGCCTCGTGGGTTTCTGTTTCTTCCTCGCTCTCCGCAGAGGATTCGAACTCGAGACGTGAAGGATCGCCTTCGGCCACCATTTTTTTTTCGTATAAATCTCCAATCTTTTTTTTTCTCTCTGCTCTGCTCTGTGTTTCGGCTCGCATTTAAATGGAAGCCTTTTTTAATGTTTATTCCCACGAGGGTAGACAAGTAACGCGTGCATCATCATATTATCGGCTTCAATTTTTTTTGTTATTTTTTTCCCGTTTAAAATAATATTATATTTTATGTAACCCAACTACCTAATCTCCGCATCTCTGTCTATCTTTCTCCGTCAGTGGTAATTGCTTTGTAAAGATGAGGAATATTATTGCCCAGAAGTGGTGTTAAAAAATAGAATCAACAAATATAGGTAGATGTCATACTAGGGTTTGGAGGGAGATTGGAATTACGTGGTGTTGTCCACGGGAAATTCGAGAGCATAATTGTTTTGGGGACCATCACTTATTATTCTGGAACTTATGGCGTCTTGGATAATCTTTACAAGATAATGAATAATTATTCTTTTTATTTTGGTAAATGAGGAGTAGTGGATGAAGTATATAGATCAATGGTGGCGATTAAAAGCATTGTCATCAAACATATCTTGATCATAGATTTTTTCAAACAATATTATAAATGTTTAGGGAAAAAAGCTTTTTTACTTATTTTTTTAATTGAAGCAAAGTTGAAATTACAATAAAATATATATATAATAAAGGCAACCAATAGGCTACTAGGAGAAAGAGAAAACAAAAACTTTACTTACTTTACTTTCATTATTACTTTTTTTTTTGTCTTCAATATTTTTTAAGGGATATTGTATATGTACTTCATGCTTTCTAGGATGCATTTCAACTTCTTTACAATGAAACTTTATCTTATATGTCTGAAATTTACCTTTATAATCATCAGGTGAATTTTTTTCAATTCAAGAAAGAAGGAAATTGTAGAGACAAGAAGAGGAAGAAGACGTTTGTAGAAGATGGGTCCTAACCATGAATAATTGTAGATTTCTCATGACTTGCCAATTTTGTTCTAAAATCTAACAATCTCTCTATTACACAACTCTTTTCCTTATTGTGTCATCTACAATTATGACTCTCCCACTCTAATATACACACTCAAATTAATGAAATCTTCTCTTAAATAAAATTCTTGCTACTATTCTTCAACAAGCTTTCTATATCATTTTATTTGGAATTTCCACATGGGTTTGTTGGTTAGTCTTGTCCTAAACATTTTCCTTGCTATTTTTTTTGCCACCCTTTATGATTGAGTAGACACTTTTCTTTATTCTTGTATGTTCATTATTTTACAAATGGTTGTATCTTTATTGAATGGCTTTATAGTCTCTTGGTTGATAACATCATGGTCTTTATATGTCAAAAACATTTTGTGATTCCTTCATCTTGTATGCAAATTTATTTTGATTTATTTTTTTCTCCTTTTTGCTTCTAGAAAAATTGTGAAATAAAGGTTCAAACAATTATGTTTAACATCATGGACTTTGTGAATGATGATGAGGAAAATGCTTGTCCACTCTACATGGAGGATTGTTGAAACATTCTTTTCTAAAATTTTGAATGAATTGTTGTTCACTAAAGGAGCTCAAATTATTGAACAATGTAAGGTGTAGATTCATTCCCACAAGCTTGGAGTGCATGTACACCATCACATATGAAATTTATTTGAAGCAATTTTAGGAATTTTTCATGAGTTACAAAAAGGATTGCATTTATTTCTACATGGGATTATAGTCAAGCATTAATGAGAATATTGGACAGGCTAACATTCAAACTTAGAATGTGCTTGTTACTTTTAGATATTCTACCATTGAGCCACTTGCTCTTTCATGATGGAAACTTATAAATTATTTAAAGAAGTGTATTTCAATTCCAACACATACACCTCTAAAGTACATTCATGTTATAATCAAATATGGTACAATATTCAAAATTTGAGATAGGATAGAGTTTAGTTTTAATAAACTTTAGATGACATAGAATTTAAGCTATTATACATGTATTTTACTTCTAATTATTTTTGTACTGTACTTTGTGATAAAAGTATCCTACAAACAATCCATTTAATAAACTACACACTTTCTATCATTTTTCATGTAATTAAGGTTTGGCTAATGCATAAGCATCCATCCCTAGCAAAGTTTTAGGGTAATAAAAAAAACTATTGGCAATGCCCATTGAATGTATGAGTCCAATTGCTAGTTATCTATCAAGTGTGGCTAATGCATAAGAATCCATCCCTAATAAAGTTTTAGGGTAATAAAAAACTATTGGCATGCCTATTGAACGTACGAGTCCAATTGCTAGTTATCATTCAAGTGGTTGTGTAAGTGTGGAATGCTTTTACTATAGATTTTGGATCTATACGTTGCTTAGTTTCATGAACATGATTAAATTTTTATTTTTTATTGTGATGATTAAATTAATTTCCGTAGAAAAATGATTGCACACTAATATAGTTTGATAATTATATGTTTCCCTTACCCAAAATAACATGGAATGATTTGGGATTTCAAAAATGTTTTATAGTTTTAATCTCTCATAGATAATTTTGTTGTAGCTTCTCTATTTTTCTTTTTTCGCTACAATTTTCCAATCTTCTCAACTTTTCTTCTTCTTTTAGGTTTCTTTAGTGCTCATGCATCTTATAGCAACATTTTTGGTATTTTTAACATCGACATTTCTATTGTGAAGCTCACTACTCTATTCTTCTACATAAGTTTTTTTAGTTCTTCGTATTCTTGGAAATATTCCTTGTCATTCTCTCTTGTATCTTTCAATTTTCTATAGCATTTTATGGCAATATCTTGGTACTTTGAGCATTGTTGTTAGATTCTCCATTGTTCTATGCTTTGTCATTGTAAAATCTTAAGGGTTTTGCTAGTTTCTATAAGGTCTACCATTGTTGCTCATTATATTCTTCTTTAAGGAGCTTCTATTTGAGAAAACACACCTTCTACTCATAGTTTTGTGGAGTTTTCTTCCCTTGAAATCCCAAAACAAGGTAATTTAGTATTTTCCTTTCAATCTGGAAGTTCTTCCTTCCAACCTTTATGTTATCCTCAAATTTGGAATCCTCTATGCCATATCCTTAAGCATGTTGGGATCTTATAAATTTCCATGCTTTTCTTATTGTATCTATTGTCACTCTTGTGATTTTTTAACTATCATTCTTAATTCTATACATATTTAGGATTTAGATTATATTGATGTCCATTTTCAAGGCTTGATACAACACTTGACAATTTGATATCTCTCACCCTATTGTCATTTCAATCATTTAATATTAATTTTATAATTATTGGATGATTTCATAGTTATTCTATTTACAATACCCATGTATTGATATTCTTGTTTGCAAACCATTTTCCCCTTGTGCAGGTCCTAACAAGCATTTTTATGTTTTAACAACTTTGGACACTATCACAATTATGGGATTATAATACAAGTATGATAACATCCAAGAATTGTGATTTCATCCAAAACCATGAAAAATAGTTGTTTCAATTTTTAGAACTTCTAAAAGACACTTGTATTTTAGAATTGCTTCTATGTGCTATGTAACCTTTTAATTTAATTGTTGTAACATATGTGTATTTGTACTCCCTTCTTCATTTATCAAAATAAAAATATAATTTAACATTCTAAAATTTGAGTGCTATTTCAATAGATTTGTTAATTTAGTTTTAACACAAATGAATGATCAAAATTAAGGAAGAATAACTTAAATAAACTATTTCAATGGGTAACATATCACACATTTAAAGTAGGCACTATTTACAACTTGCTTCTATCTTTAAAAATACTAGAATTAAAAAAGAGAAGGGTAAGAGAATTTGTCAAAGTGAAAAGTGGTAAAGCTCTAACTAATCATAAAAATGGAAAGATTTTGACTAAGTGGAAGATTTTGACAACACAAAAAAAGGTTGATAAAACCCTCTTTCAAAATGGGAATGACTATGATTTTCATTGAAAACACAACTCACAAAAGGAATGCTAGTTGTAGTGTAGTAAAATGCATACCCTTGCATTTTCACACTTGTTTGGACCCGCCTTGCTTTATTTATGCTTATTTATGGCTTAATTGGTCCTATTTTGCATCCACAAGCCTAATAAACTATATTTTTTATGGAAAATCTTGACAAACATCAAAAGATAAATGATCATTTAATGATTTTGTTTGTGTGTCCCTGATTTGTATAGTGGCACTAAAACGCTACCTAGGGCGTCTTTGTCTTTCATGGGTCTTGGGACCCTGATTTTGAATGTACCTGAAAAGGTCCCTTTTTGGAGTCAGTGCCCCAAGATTTGAGCCTTGGGACTAAGACGCCACCTAGGGTGTCTTAGTCCTCCTTGGCTTATTTTTGAGATTTAATTTCAAATTCTGGCGAGATTTAGCCTCCTTTAATTAATGAATTCATATGCTGGCTTGGTGTGATGTAATTTCAAGATATTAAACATGAATAAGTATAAATACAAGATTCCTCCACTCATTTTTTCATAATAAGAGTATTCATTCCTAAGGAAAATTTATGCATTCAAGAGCAATTCATCAATCATTTAGAGCCATCATCAAGATTCAAGCATCATGTCAAGGGTTTAGTGCATCCATTCATGTTGTTGAGCCAAGATTGTGGATGTAGCATTGAAGATCTATTTGCAACCATTGTTCACATCATATCCAAGGATCCAAGATCATTCTTCATGGCCACTACATAGTAGATTGCAGATTTGGTTCACAAGAGATCATCCAAGGTGATATCATTTATATATTTCATATTTCATGCTTCATTTCATTTCAAGGTTTAATTACCAACAAGGGGTTTGACTAAGGAAAACCCCCATTCACTAACAATCAACAAGTTTTCCCCTTCTTGCATGTTTATGATTGCAGATTTAGGTTGAAGTCTTGAAGATCATTTGGAGTGCAAGATTGAAAAGTTACAAAAGTTGCATTTCCAAAGTTGTAATATTCACATAAACTCACCTACAGGTCAGATTTGGAAGCTCAGATATGGAGGGAAGCAAGTGCAGACATTAAAGCTTAGGATCACATTCAAAGATTTTAGAAATCCAAAACGGGACTAAGAAAACAGTAAGTGTGTCTTTGTCCTCCCAAGGGTATTTTGCAAAGATTCTTTTAGATCCTGTTTCGACATCCGAAGATTCTACATCTGCCCCAAAAAATAGCAGCGGGACTAAGACAATAGTAAGGGCGTCTTAGTCCTCCATAACACTTTTTGACAACATTTTTACATTTTTGGAATCCTCACAACATCTCCAGACTTCCCAGGTACATACCTCCTAACTCCCTGTTGCATATTTTCATTATTTGTATTCTTCATTTCACTTGCATTGTTAGATTTTGTGAGTTGAATGCTTGATTTCCTTTTCCAAGCATTTGCTTGGTGGTGAACCCCTAAAATCTTAAAAATCCCCTTCCTAGGTCTTCCTTGTTGTGAATTGACTCACCTTGTGAGGTTGATAGTCAATCCAATTAGGAATCCTAAATAATTTTTGAGTGATTAATGGAAAGAAGGAAAATTATCCCTCCCCCTTTTCACATTAATCACTAGTGACACATATTCCCATACAATTGGTTGCATACAAAAGATTCAAGTAACTGAAGCTAAGGAGAAAATATATTATCATAATAAAACATCTAAAAGTGAAACAATATCATGATGTGATAAGCATGCAAGAACATAGGTAATATGTGATCATGAAAGCATATATGATGAGGGGAAAAAAATTTCATCCATTGTTGCTCCCAATGAAGGAAAATAATAAGATAATTATAGCCACAAATGCTAGATAAAGATCATGTAAGCATATGTTCAATTTAAGATATAAGCATGATAAGAATTATAATATTTAACTCATGTAAGGATAGGATAGACATGTAAGCATGATATATAATATCATTAGATATGAGCACGATAACTATATGAAAACATGTGTATGTCATAAACATATATGTAAGTAGCATAAGATGTAAGCACAAGAAGCTTATGATTATGTTCTAACATAATGAACATGTAATGATGATATAAAGATAATCATTATAAGCATGAGATATAAATAACATAGTTATTAGACATCATGATCATGAAACTAGAAAGCATAAGAGCATCATGAACATGGAAAGCATCTTAAGAATGTAGAAGAAGGAACATAGGAAAGTATTGGCACTAATCAAGGGACATGAAAGTATAAGAGCTTACAAGGAACACAAGAAAGCATGGAACCTAAATATACTAGTTCTAAGAAACAAGAAAGGTGCCCCGAGTTGGGAAGCAAATCATAAGAGGTAATATAGAAGTTGAAATGAGTATAGGAGTGGAAAAAAATATAGCATAAAATTTAAGGACATACAAGGTAGACCAAAGAATAAACAAGGAGGATCACAACATACATGACATAAGTGAAAATGATAAATGTAGAAATTGAAAGCATGCCTGCTATATTTTTTTCAACATGATAAGAGTGGTTATCGATCACTTCATGCCTTGCATCATCCCAAATTCATACGAAATAGCATAAAATAAACACATATACAACACATAACAAAGAAGCAACAATGAACTAATAACACATGTTCAAAGTAACTTGTGTCAATATGAACCAATAAAGATGCAATTTTTACCATCCACATGATAAATAGGAACAAGGAATAAATAAGGATACACAATCTAATAGGTACTAAAGGAAATGAGTAAAAACCCTAACCAAGAAATTAATCCCAATCAAGTGTGTCTATAATATGCTTTGAAAATGTATTTCCAAAACCAATGTACCCCATAGGACTATCCATGCCACCATGAAGTGAGTCCTCATTAAAAAAAGAGTTACGTATGATTTGAAATAATTGGATTAAGTGTGTTATCATGTGTTCTATCTTTTTTCTCATGTGTAACCTCAATATATGGTGCACTTTGGTCCATACACTCATCAATAGGATATTTTTTTATGCAATGACATATGATTACCCTCAACTTGTATCATCTTTTTTTTATAATATTTTCACATGTATGGATCAATACATCAAATTTATCTATAGAACATCCATGGAGGCAATGACATGCACTTTGATCCGTATAATCATCAATAAAAGAGTTCTTTCATGTAATGTCATATGATTATCCACAACTTGTATCATCTTTTAGTCTATAGGATCTTGACATTTATGTCTCAATACAATGAATCTATCTATAGAATGTCCATGTATGTGATTATATACACAAAAATATTTAACCTTGTGGTGCAAGTTCCAATGTATCTATTATCTTAACCATAAGTAAAGTAATAAGATTGTGTTCCAAAAGTTGTTCCAATATAACATGTGGAGGATCCTCTAATGTAGTGAATTCTATAAATTTATTTGGTTTGTTATATGTATGAGGATCATCATTAGGTACATAATCATTGTCCCAATTATCCAAATGTGAAAATTATGTTGATTCATGAGCATAAGGAAATATGTTAGAAGTACAATTATTTAAAAGAGGATCTTTAAATAAAGCACCATCAAATTTACATACAGTAGCACATACATATAAAAATGAATTATAAGGCTTACAAGACACTTTTCATTTGATGATTGAAAGTAAACCATTAATAAAAATACATTGAATCTTCTCATTTCATAATGTGCAAAATGCATTAGTAGTTAACACTTGAAAATTAAAATTATGAATTAGATCATGTTCTTCTTGCTTGGATTGGAATACTTGAGTAATAGTTGTCTTATGCTCAATATTGTAGTGAAATTATTTTATAAAAGAAAAAATAAGTGATATAGGAATAAGATAATGAATTAAACCATGTAAATATATGACCACTCAAGACTATTGGAAAAAAATAAGTAAACATCTTATCCTTGTGAAAATAGGGGAAACATAGAGCTTGGAAAGTCCTTAAATGAAGCAATGAATCACTTATGCCATCATACTTTGTAAAGCGAGGTGTTATAAATCAACTCGATGAAGGATAAGTAAAAATTTTATGGACCTTATCAAGTGGTGCAACAAATAGGGGAGATAGTGTATAGGCTCTCACTTGCTTCCTCTTCAAATAACTACTTATTTTTTCACATTTATTTCCTTAAGGAAGGTATTGGGTAAGCTATAGGGGTATTGATAGAACTTCCAACATTGTATGAGGAGGTGTCTATCTTCTTGGAACTAAGGTGATCTTAAACAATAATGTGAAGCAACTTTTTAATCATGTCCTTAAGGAGGTTTTGATGTAATGGAAATTAATGTATATTGAAGATGTAATGTCACCAACATTCTATCCAAGTTTCCTTTTTTCAAACCTAAAGGATAATGCTTTTACAAAGGGGAAGGTAATGTTAGGAACCCTTATTTTCATATATGTATTATGTATTAGTTAGTATTGGCTTAAGTGCATATGTTTAGTAATTTTTCCTATATTATAAATTAGAATCAATGTATTTATCCCAAACATATGGATTAATAGTAGTTGTCTTTAGTTAGACTCTCTTTATATATATTTACCCCGCATGTATGGGGTAGTAGCTATCTTTTTCTAGAATCTATATATTACAATGACTTAGAAAGTGTCAAATATATTGAATATATTTGGAGTTACTACTCTATTAGAGGACTGTCACCTCAAAGTGGCATTATGAACATTAATATATTATAATTTTTGTTAATTTGTAGATTTTTTCTTAATTAAGATTTGTTATTGTATATTATATTTTATAAGATCTCATATATATTTGTAGGTTCCTTATAGATTTGGATTCATTTTTTCTAGGTTATCCTTTGTGTAATGGCATGTGTGCAAGTGGTGTGATTTATATAAAGAGTTATCTCATAACTCAATCCATACCCACCTCCATTTATGCTCATTCCTAGGAACTAGTTCTATCTTTTATTTTTACCCATTTCTTTCCTCGTATTAGATCCACACTTTGTGGAAGTGATCTTGGTCACTTACACAATTGTGGATATGACCTTTGAACTTTTAAATTTAAAACTCAAATTTAAGCTTGATTGTTTCCCTACAACTTAGTTGTTATGTGTTGAATTGTAGCATGAAATGTTTTACTTGCACCTTTGGAGTTTTATTTAACAACTAACCCTCCTTCCCTTAAACATCTACCAAATCTCTAGAATGATCAACTCATACACATATTAATAAGCTTAAAAATAATTATCTAGTGACATTAACTCTACACCAACATTTTAGGGAATATTGCATGACTACTTATTATCTTCAATTATTGCTCAAAGTCATCAAGACTATGCATCTTTATGGGGTTTGACACAAGTGAGGAATGATATATATTACATATAAACTCTTGACTATACAACCAAATTTTGATGTGGATTTAAAGGAAAAGACACACAATTATAACATTAAAAATTATTATAGACCAAATTTATGCAAAAAGATTAAATCTACAATAATAAGATTGATTTTGTAATTGTTAAAAATCTATATTTATAAAAATGAAAAAATAAAAAATATTTTTTACTATTCCACTACATCAATCTAAAATATCTTAAATTTTTATTTAAAAAATTTTATTTAACAAAGTTAATATAATTTAACTACTACCTAAATATTTTTTATTAATTTAAAATTTAAATATTAATATTATATCTTTATCAATCACAAATTTTATTTAAAAAAGAATTTATCAATGTTTATTTTATTAAATTGTTTCATTTCTAAAGATTAAACTAGAAATTAAGAAAAAAAAATCCAATATTTATCTTATGTCTCCTTTTCCAATTAAAGCATTTAATTCCCTTCTTATGGCATCCTATATCCATTGTACAAAGTGTAATCTTTTTGTTACCATAAATAAAATATTCTCATGGCCCTTTTTATTTTATTTTTAAGATTATTTTTGTCATATTTGGTCTTTTATCAACATTGTATGCTTTTTTTTAATACAATCCTTAATCTATTAAGGGAGAAACTTGAATCTTAGATTTACTCTAGGAAAAAACGGACAATACTTGATGACATTCGAATTGTCATCTTTTCATTAATTCATATAGAATGCAACGAGGAAAGTGGGTTGTAAGTTTAGGATTTTAATTTTGTAGGTATAAAGGATGGATTATAGGAAATTTAAGGGAATATGCAAATTTATTGTTTATTTATAGAATAATATAATAATTTTATTATTTATTAAAAAATATGTTATTAATTAGTTATAGATTATATATAGTGTGAGATTTGAGTTTGAAATAAGTCTCACGTTCGTAAATAATTTTGAGTCATTGGAAAACAAGTTTCAGTTGCTATTAAATGGTAAAAACTTCTAAAATAGAAGGTGAAAGTCTCCAAAATCTCACTTATCATGTAAAAGCCAGATAAATATTGATTTTCCAATTGGATGGGAACATTCTATTTCCATTTAGAGTGTTTTTTGCTAATGACAAATTTCCTTTTTTCATTTGCATTGTTTTATGTTTTAAATTTGCATGCAAATATTTCAAAATCACATAATATTTAATTTCTTTAAGGAAAAAATCTAGATTTTTCTAATTTTATTACATTCCATTATTTAATACTTATTATTAATTATTTAATTCAGCCACATGCAACTAGAACTTGCAACACATTGTATCCATACACAACCATGTACAAACGCATACTCTCTAACATATTAGCATACACATAATGGCATACGGAAAATTCACCATCAACAATTCACCAAGTCAACAATTCACCGCGGGAAAATTCACCGCCATGACAATTCACCGTGCGAAAAATTAATTGCATGAATTTTTGGCAATTAATTTTCCATGGTGGTGAATTGCTAGTGGCGGTGAATTGTTGGGGGCACATAATTTTCTATTGACGTTATTGTTGAGCCAACTTTAGGTGCAAGTGCTAGTTTTATTTTAATATTATATATTTATTTAAAGAAGAAATTAAGAATCTAATTGTAATTATAAAATGAGGATGAGAGTGAAGGTTATACTAAATTACAAGTGTAAGGAAGAGTAGAAAACATGGTGGTGGTGATCAATATTTTAGTGACGAAGTAATCTTTCCCTCTAAGGAAAAATAGAATAATTGACCATTTTTGTTGCATGTATTAAAGGTGGCTTCTTTTCTATACTCCTGTTATTGAATGATTCACCTATTGACTTGTTAGGAAGTGTGTTTTTTTATGCAATAATTTCTAAAGAGAGTTTGTCCATGCACTTTCCATGCATTAGAATTTTTTTGATCTTTTCTAATAGAGAAGACAAATCCAATTACACATAGGAAGGAAACATGGTAATTTTCCATACTATTAGAAGTAAATGGATTGTGGGATATTTTATGCTTTTAGAACAGATAAAATATAGAAATATTCAAGGAAAGTCCTTTTAAAAGGAAAATGATGGAATTTGAATACTCGTTGATACCTAAATTGACAAGGTTTAAGGAATGAAGATCTGATAATCCACTTCTTAAATAGTACTATTATTTAAAAGCTATAGATATTCTAGGAATAGTACAAGGTGGTGCAATTGTATCATATGATCAATTAGTCATTGAAATAAAAGCATAATTCTCAATAAGGGATTTAAATGATGTCATAGTTATCCTCAAATATATAATAATAATGGGATTTTGTAAGAATAAGCAAATCAAGTAGAGATTATAATAGAAGATTATTGAATTTATTGCAAAATCCAATAGGATATGAGACAAATCAAGAAAATGTTTGAGACATGGATATTATTAAATATATAGATGTGATTTAAAACAACAAAAGTTTAAAAAAAACAAGCATGTAATATTGCATTATAAGCACTAATCAAGAAAAATACATATACTAACCAACTTGATTACAAAAAGAGATTATACACGTCCTAATATAAGTAAAAATAGACATAAATAAGATAATTTTTAAATAGATTTTTTGTTGGAAATATGACAAGTAATATGAAAAAAGGAGTATGAATATAGATTTAGGCTTATTAATTTTTCATTATACTACATTTAATTTTATGTTTTATTAAAATTTGAAATACAAGTACATGTATAATCAAATTTGGTAACATGTTTCAAATATATTATAATTAAAATTAAAAAAATAAAATAATGGAAGATAAACATAAGCTTGTACTTTAGTGTTTTTGTTTAGTGAAATTAAATTTGACCAAAGCATCATTGAAAGCAACCATGCCATTGGGTACTATTGTAATGACTTTGACTTTTTTTAGTTAACTAGTTATTAATAATTTAGTTTTCCACCAATCAAAAACAATATTTAAACAAAAATTAAAATAAAATTCAATTTTGTAAAGTCAATTTGTAAAATATTTAACTTTATAAATTATAAAAATTATTTTTTGTGCATATGATTGGTTAAAAAAGTTTTGTGTGTTATTGGGGGATAAAGCAAATTAAACATTTTTTTAAGGAATGATTTTTCATTTTTTACTTTATAAAATCATTTCATTAAATCTTTCTAAAATAAATAAATGTGATTTATTTTGATATTTTTTTAAGAATGATTTTTTTATGTATGTAATTGTTATTTTTTTTATTAAAGAAAATCTTACAAAAATCAATTAACTATTTTATAGAGATTTGGATTCACACTATTAAATTTTTTTTTTTAAATGTATTATTATTTCCATTAAACTAATATCTTTATCTATATATTTTTAATATTTTATGGTATAATTTGATTATATATGTGTTCCTCCTATAATATATAGGTATATAAGATAATATATAACCTAATGTAGACCTATTATATATATATATATATATATATATAATTTATATATACTATTTCTATTTATATCTTATATTACAAGTAATAATTTGTAGGTAAATAAGTTAACCTATATTGTGTAGGTAATATATTAATTTATATTATATATTTATATACAATATAATATAGGTTATTTTATTTTTTAGGTTTTTTTTCATATATATTAATAAACTATCTTAATTATAATATTAATATTATTATACTATTACTATTAATAAAATTAATATAATAGTAAATCACTATATTAATCATTATAACAATATTTTAAAATATATTAATATTACAATATTATCTATTTACTTAGTTTATATAATATAATTTATAAATAATTAATATTGAATTAGAATATAATATATTTATTATATTAGTAGTATATTTAACTTCAACTATAATATGAAGATTTCACTATCAAATTCAAAATCAACTAGAATCAATGTAAGAATTATTTTTAATAATAAATCATTTGATTATTTAATGTTTAGCAAATATGTATTCTAAAGAACAAACACAACTTCAAATTTATTAGTCATAGTTATGTCTAGTACAAATAATTCATAAACTACTTCCTTTTCTCAATGAATGGGTTCATTATATAAATGTTCAAATGTATTCAACTTTAATTTTTTTGAAAAAAATAAACAATAAACATTTATTCCAATTTATTTTATTTTCAAATATTTAACATCAAACAAATCAAACAAGATATTTACATTACATAACCAAAACATATAAAAAATCCATGCTATTAATCAAACAAAACTCAAAATACAAAAGTCAAAACTAAACAATACAACAATTAAAAAAAAAAATTATATTGAATTTTATTCACATTAATTAAACTTTACATTTATTTTATTCCTTCCAACTCTACAAACCCTAATTAGCAAAGGCAAGTACTAGCCTCTCTACTTGACACTTGTTAAAATTTGAAATACAAGTACATGTATAATCAAATTTGGTAACATGCCTGAAATATATTATAATCAAACTTTAAAAATAAAATAATGGAAGATAAACATAAGCTTGTACTTTAGTGTTCTTGTTTGGTGGAATTAATTTGACCAAAGCATCATTGAAAGCAACCGATTTAGCTATTCCAGGAGATCAATAAAAAAACAAAAAATTATATAAGAAAAAATATATTTATATAAGCTCTTAATTCCACTAGACTAGTTATCTAAGATGGTGTAAATATATTCCAAACTAGTTCTAGGGTGAATTCCAAACTAGTTAGGGTGAATTATGTCTCATATAGACCAATTTATAGACCCACATGAAATTATTATATTATTTTTAATTATGCTTTAGCTTTGTGGGTAGGCAAAAGAAAATTGCACCTTGAGGACAAGTTTGTTAGGATAATGTTCTAGTTTTTCATAGATATAATTAATATGATTTCTATTGCATGCATTTATGCTCATGTCCTATTATAAGTATAAAAGATATTTGTTATGGACTTAAAATTATAATTAGTATCTTTTGTGAGGTAAAATGAAAGGCCTTTTTTTCAATGGATTTTTTTTAAGTTGAAATATATAATATTTTTACATTTAAGGCTCATTACAAGTTAATTACATTAACTAGACTTTGGGCATTCAACTATATAGGAAATATATAGAAACATCGCACTCTTTAATATTACAAAAGTGAAATTCTCAACTATTAATCAAGATGGTTTCATATAATTATACAATGAGTTTGATGTTTTCAACAATGTATTTAATGTAAAAGGACATCAAAATATTTTCATTCAAATAAACTAACTATATTATTAGTCCTCCCAAAACTCCCCATAAGAAGCTATCAATATTACAACTAAGCATTCTTTAATTACAAGTACAATTTTAGTAAATGTGATTGCATATTTTCCTCGTTTATTAAGTAGACTTACTATTTTTGCCGATATTTCAAGAAATTATATATCATATATTTTATTATAATTTGAAGGAGATTACAAATGTGATAGATAATTATCTATTGAATAATTGATTGGGCAACATTATTACACTAGTAATAGCCTCCAACAATTCCATGAGATAAAAGCAACTAAAACATAAGTTACAAAATACTATGTGGGCTCATGCATTTTCATTTCTATATATAAATAACCTTTATACCAAAAAATATTTAAGAACATGTCTAGATATTTTATATTTGATTCGGGATTGACATTTTATTATCAAAAATAATTCTTCATTTTTAGAAACCAAAAAATTTAGAGGATATGAATGATGAATTTTTCTTTGTCATCTCAATCAACAAAGGATTCAAGCGAGAAATTGTATTGCATAGGTGTTCCCCCTAACCATGACATATGATTGCATTTTATAGCAATAAATTTTGATTTAATTTACAAGTATGAACTAGAATAAAATCATTATTCTATTAGATAATCAATAAATAGTTTAAATATTGATCTCCAAGTGAGTGTTTCATAATATGAATCTCACAGCTTTTGTTAATTTGTATATTTCTTCTCAATTAAGATTTGTTATTAGAGCATTATATTTTATAAGGTCTCATATATATATTTGTAGGGTCCTTATAGATTTGGATTCATTTTTTCGAGGTTATCCTTTATGAAATGGCATGTGTGAAAGTTGTGTGATTTATATAAAGAGTTGGCTCACAACTCAATCCATACCCACCTTCTCTGACACTAGTTCCTAGGAACTAGTTCTATCTTTCATTTTTACCCATTTCTTGCCTCATATTAGATCCACACTTTGTGGAAGTGATCTTGGTCCCTTAATTATGGATATGACCTTTGAACTTTTAAATTGTAAATTCAAATTTGGGCTTGATTGTTTCCCTACCGCTTGATTGTTATGTGTTGAAATTGTAGGCATATGAAATGTTTTATTTACACCTTTGGAGTTCCCATTTAACAACTAGCCCCTCCTTCTTCCCTTAAACTCTACCAAATGTCTAGAATCAACTCTAGACATATTAACAAGCTTTTCTAAAAATAGTTATCTAGTGATACAGCTCTCATATATATCAAAATTTTAGAAATATTGCATGACTACTTATTATTATCTTCAATTATTGCTCAAAGTCAATGACTAAACATCTCTTATGGGGTTTGACAAATGTGAGGAAATTTGTATCACATATAAGCTTTGATTACACAAAGCAAGTTTTGATGTAAGCTCTAGCAAAGACAAACAATTATAACACTAAAAGTTATTATAGACCAAATTAATACAAAAAGATTATTAAATCTACAATAATAAAATTGATTTTGTAATTGTAAAAAATCATATATTTATAAAATGAAAAATAATTTATTTTTTACTTATTCCACTACAATTAATCTAAAATATCTTAATATTTTATTTAAAAAAAATTAAATTTATCACACTTAATTTAATTTTTTAACTACTACTCCAAATATTTTATATTTTTATTAATTTAAATTTTAAATATTAATATTATATTTTATCAATCATTAAATTTCCTCATTTAAAAATATTTATCAATATTTATTTAATTAGCCCTGTAAGAAAAATATTTCATTTCCACCTCGCTCGATAGTGGAGTTGGCTGGGCCAGGCTTGCTCCCCATAGGTCTCTGTGTTCAACCCCACTCTCGTAAGCTGATCGGGTGGACCTCAGAGGCAAGGCTATGACGCCCAATTCAGAAGGCTAGTCTCCTAGCTCACCTGTAGACACCCAAGGCATGGATCAAGTAGGGGTCGCTGGGCTGGCCTCACACACGAGGGACACCCTTTGCCAAGATAAATATATATATATATATATATCTATTTCAAAATTAAACTAATTTTTTTAAAAAAACTAATAATCTTGTGTCCATATGTTTCCCCACTCTACCAACTCTCTACTTGGTGGAACTCCTTCCTAATATCTAAAGGTATCTAAATGGATTGTTTCTAAAGTAAAAGCAGAAAATTCTCCTTTCCCATTAAAGTTTAATTCTTCTGTATATCCAAATCCATTGTACAGTGCATCTTTTTGTTACCATAAATATAATATTTTCATACCCTTTAATTTTATTTTTAAGATTATTATTTTTTAGAGGTTTGGTCTTTTATCAACATTGCATGCTTTTTTAATACACTAGGTGGAAAAGACAATACACAATGACATTCGAATTGTCATCTTTTATTGATTCTGCATGGAATGTACCAAGGAAAGTGGGTTGTAAGTTTAGATTTTTCATTTTTGTAGGTATAATTTAAGGAATATGTAAATTTATTGTTTATTTATTAGAATAATTTAATATTTTATTAATTATTAAAAAAATATGTTACACTTTATTTTAATATTATATATTTATCTTAAAGATGAAACTAAGAATATAATTGTAATTATAAGTACAGGATGAGAGTGGAGGTTATGCAATCAATTACAAGTGTAAGGAAGAGTTGAAAATATGTAGTGGTGATGATCAATATTAGCAATCTTTTCCTCCTATAGACAAAATAGAATAATTGACCATTTTTGTTGCATGTATTAAAGGTGGCATCTTTTCTATACTCTTGTTATTGAATGATTCACCTATTGACTTGTTAGGAAGTGTGTTTTTTTATGCAATAATTTCTAAAGAGAGTTTGTCCATGCACTTTCCATGCATTAGAATTTTTTTGATCTTTTCTAATAGAGAAGACAAATCCAATTACACATAGGAAGGAAACATGGTAATTTTCCATACTATTAGAAGTAAATGGATTGTGGGATATTTTATATTTTTAGAAAACAAAAAATATAGAAATATTCAAAGAAAGTCCTTCTAAAAGGAAAACAATGGAACTTATACTTATTGATCTACCTAAACTAATAAGGTTTAATGGTTAGAGGAATGAAGACCCGATAATCCACTTCTTAAATAGTACTATTATTTAAAAGCTATAGATATTCTAGAATAGTACATGCATGCAATTGTATCATATGATCAATTAGTCATTGAAGAAAAAAATATAATTCCCCACAATAAGAGATTTAAAGTCATAGTTATCCTCAAATATATAATAATAATGGGATTTTTGTAAGAAGGAAAATCAAGTGCAGAGGTTGGTAGAAGATTATTGAATCTCATGTAGATTTTACAAATTTAATTTAATTTTAATTTTTGTTTAAATATTGTTTTTGATTGGTGGAAAACTAAATTATCAATAACTAGTTAACTAAAAAAAGTCAAAGTCATTACAATAGTACTATGCCAATGGCAAGTACTAACAAGTACTAACAATGAACAACATGATTATAAAAAGAGATTATACAAGTGCTAATATGAGTAAAAATAAGCATAGATAAGATAATTTCTAAATGAAATCTTTGTTTGAAATATGACAAGCAATATGGAAAAAGAAGTGTGAATATAGAAAGGCTTATTAATTTTTATTTATAAACTTTTTCATTCTTAGAACTAGGTACCCCCTACATTTAAGTTTATGTTATATTAAAATTTGAAATACAAGTACATGTATACTCAAATTTGGTAACATGTTTCAAATATATTATATATATTATAATCAAACTCTAAAAAAGAAAATAATGGAAGGTAAACATAAGCTTGTACTTCAATGTTATTGTTTGGTGGCATTAAATTTGAGTAGAGAATTATTGAAAGCAACCAATTTAGCTACTCTAGGAGATTGATGCAAACCAAAAAATTATATAGTAATAAATTAATATTTATATAAGCTCTTTATTCTAATTAGACTAGGTATCTAGGATGGCATAAATGTATTCCAAACTAGTTAGGATGAACCAAATGAAATTATTATATTATTTTTAATTATGTTTTAGCTTTGTAGGTAGGAAAAAGAAAATCACACCTTTAGGACAAGCTTTGTTAAAATAATGTTCTAGTTTTCATTAATATATTAATAGGATTTCTCTAGTGCATGCATTTATGCTTTATGTCCTATTATAAGCATAAAAGGCCTTTATTATGTACTTAAAACTATAATTAGTATCATTTGTGAGGTAAAATGAAAGGCCATTTTCTTAATGGAAATTTGTTTTAAGTTGAAAAATGTAGTATTGTTACATTGAAGATCCATGCTAATTCTGTAATAAAATATAGAAACAATTCACCACTCTTATTATTACAAAGTGAAACTCTCAATCAATTAATTGAAGATGGCTCTTCATTTAATTAGACAATGAGTTTGATGTTTTCAATAACATATTTATTGTAAACTAGATGTCAATTTCATTCAAATAACCACTATATGAGTCCTCCTAAAAAGACCCCATGTAAGAAGCTAATAACACATACACCACATACTCTTAATTGCAAGTATAATTCTAGTAGATGCAATTGCATATTTTCCTTGTTTATTAAGTAGACTTATTATTTACTAGCTATTCAAGAAATTGCATCATATATTTTATTATAATTTGAAGGAAAAATACAAATTTGACGGATAATTAATTATTGTATAAATGATTGGGAAAACACTTTACATTTCAAACAAGCTACATGAGATAAAAGAAAATTAAAACATAAATTACAAACATTTACATGAGCTTGCCTACTAAACATTTAGATAGCCCTTTATACTCAAATATTTAAGAATATGTTTAGATAATTTATATTTGATTTGAGTGATACCATCCTATTATCAAAATAATTTCATTTTAGAAGTAAAAAAAATAGAGGATATGAAGTTATGAAACTTTTCTTGTCATCTTAATCAAAGAATTCAAGGAAAATTTCTATTGCATAATTGTTCTCCTAACTTTGACATATGATTGCATTTTGTAAATAAATCTTGATTCAATATATATAGGTGTGTATTGAAAATAAAAATACATATTCTTATCAAATAATTAATCAATTATAAATAAAGTTCTATTGATTTTAAGTGAGTGCAATCATAATGTATAAACTTTATAACATGCCTATGTCACCTACAACCAAATTGACTCGGTGAGAGGTAAAAAAAAGAGCAACTAGTATCATCATCATAGTCATCTTCTTTCCTTTGGTTGTCAAGATCCCTTGCTCTATCTCTCTCCAAAAATGCTTTTTTTTCTTTGTACTTATTAACTACATACCCTTGGCTATGGATGTTTGGTCTCTTGTTAAGAAGGTGAAGCTTTGGTTTTATATGCATTAGGCAAGGGATAGAAATTTCTATATGCCTACAAGGGAAAATACCAACATTCATACATAATTATAGTTATTTGGTAGAATGTAATAGACCTTCTCACATCATTGATAGGCTTCCCCTCTAGACCTTTTTCTTGATATGAAGTGTAGACTCAAAGAATCTATGAAGTGCAAAAAAAAAAAAGTAGGTTTTCTTTGAAAATAACACACAATATTAATTAGAATCACAAAGAAGATGAAGGCATATTTCCCTTCTTAGTACCTCTACTACAAACAAAGAACTTAGAAATATTGAGAGCTTGTTTTTAAGGGATATTGATACTTTGGCAAGCAGGAATTCTAACAAGCCTTTAGAATCTCGACTTGATTCTAGGATCAATGTTGACTTGTACTAAATATTTTACAAAATAATTGAATTGGACTATATGTAACTACACTTTGTGTGATGGGAGATACATTGTTACAATGGAAAATAATGTATATATTTATTATATGCAGTTACAACTTTCATCTAATGTATTTAAATTAAATTAAATTCTGTATCTTATTTGTAAGATGGTTTTTAGTGGTTGAGACTTGTTAATAGGTATTTGAGAAGTTTGATTATAAGTGGGAAAAAATATATTTAATAGTGTGAGATAAGTTTGTTGATAACTTTTTGGACTTGCAAGGATTCACTTAAAAATCCTATGGGCTAAAAATGTAGATCTAATATGTCTTATTTTCCTCTTAAATAATAAGAAGAGATGAAGTTGAGATTGAGATTAAATTGAAAATTAAATTTGTAAAAAATAAGGGGGAAGGAAGTATTTCTATTTATTTTTTATTTTTCTAAAGACATTGAATAACCAAAATAAAGTGGGAAGAAGACTACCACTATGATGCAAGAGCATCTTAGAGGTTGAGTAATCTTACATCACCCAATTTTATCTCATGTTTTTTTAGTAGTTTTTCAATTATTAGATTTTAATTATAAAAGACAGTTCTTACGATAAAGGTATTCTGATGTGCAATAATCATTGTAGTGCACTCCAAGTCCCTGACCGAGATCTAATAATGTGATAATTTTTCAAGATTTGTAGTAGAATTTGGGGAAATTTCCATACTTATTGGTCCTAAGGAGGCCCATGGCTAGAACCAAATCAAGTTTCAATGCAAAGACATCATTACACACACATCCACCCTATGAGTCCTCTTGATTAGTAGGTTATAACATGCAAAGAGCCCTTTTGTGTTTCATGCCAATTTTTTAATATTATGCTAACTTGAACAATTTGATTTGGTCCTAGGAAAAGTTACGAAATAAGATTTGTGTTCCTTTAGACAATGATACCTTATCATTGGAAGGGATAGCTATAAATAAGAAAAAATATATTTTGAATAAGGAAGAACATAGATGAAACAATTCTAATTGTGAAATTTAGGCTCTTAACTTATGTAATGGGAACATGACTTGTGGACATGTATGATTGCTCAAGCAATATTATTCCTTGGCTTTGATAATGACATCATATAATTTAAATATGATATGTTTGATGATTATTTGGAATTGAATAAAACCATGATCGACTTCTAGTATCTCTATTATCTTATAAATTGATTTTTATTGCACGTACCCTATTACTATTTTGCTTATCTATGTCTAGGTTTCACAAATAAACTAGTTATTTTCATTTTAATCTCTATCTACGATTACATAAAGTAGTATCAAAACCTAGTTATAACTAGGTTGGCAGAAGGGCTAAGGGTAACCCCATAGAAAAAACTTGTGTATAGTTGGAAGAATGTTGGAAGTAGGTATAGTTGAAGAGACAATAGAGGTAGATGTGCTAAAAAATGTAGATGAAGCAATCTTAGGACTCATAGCTTGTAAGACCTCTAGTCTTCATGGATTGTTGATAAACATTTTATGAATCATATTCACTAGTTATGTATGATTCTCGACATTAGCTGTAGTACCCCTCCATTTATGCTTATGTTTTTTGTTGCATGTATTCATACTGTTAGACTTTGGTGCTTTGTTTGGATATTTTAGTTCGCTGATTTTGAGCGACAGTGGATTTATTCTGTGACATGATGATACATTGTATGGTGATTACTGATTTCGGACATGCTTTGATATAGCGTAGATGTTTACTTTCAGATGATTATTGCTATGTATATGTTTATGATGGACTAACTGTTATTTAATTCGTTAGTCTGATGTGATGTGTATTGGTGTGGAGAACGGAATTACATCACTCGCTTGCGAGTGCCCTGTGATATCCATGATTTTCTCCGCACGGTGCCTGTACAATGGATTATTTGTATATGCATGTTATTTGCTTGGTTGGATTGCAGGTACATGACACCGACTCCACCTGGTTACTCAGGTCTGAGCGTGTCAAGACTCAACGGAAATGTTGATTGGGAGATAGTAGCATGGTTCATCCTAGTCTAGTCTATAACCTGGTCATAGTACATCGTCAGTTTTAGTTCAGAGTCATAGATTGTCTTGTCTTTTCCTGTTTGGATAAATTGCTTGAAAGGTAAATTTTGTCAATTTTAATGATAGTTTATTATTCTTTAATTACTGTAATTTAAATTAATTATTAAATGTTGAAATTAGTTTTGCATATTATTTAATAAATTAATTAGTTTGTTTGGTTAAATAATTTGATCTTAGAGATTAAATTTATTTAATTAAATAAATAAATTAATTAAATTAAATTGTTTTAAATGAGTGAATAGATTTATTTAAATTAAATATTTTTGTGGAAATGGCATTTTTAATTATTAAATAAATATGCAATTTGAATATTGAAATTTTAAATTTTAAATGAATTAAATCCATGCAAATCTTGAGAGGCAAGATTGTCGAGAAGTGGTTAAAAGATATTTTGGACTTCTCGACATGTGTGCAAGTTGCATTTATTATTTTTGTTGAGGAATTTGCCGGAGGATATCTGGGATCTGGGAAATACAGTGGGGTTATCAGTTTTTTCATGGGAAATGAAAAAAAAAATTGCTGTGTAAAAATCAATTTTAAAGAAGTTGTTACTTCCTCTGTTTTGGTTGTATATTTGTGGAAGATCCCTTTGGAGGGAAGTTCTTTGTGTTTGGTTATAGTTTTCCTGAGGATTTGGTGTTTCAAAGAAGATTTGGAGGGTTGCAATTCTATAGGTAGAAGATTCTCTCCAACCACCGGATCTTCAAAACACAGGAAACAGGTATTTCCCTTGTAATTTTTAGTTTGTTTGCTTTTTTGAAAAGAAACTGTTTGTTTAAAAACCCATCTTCTTGGCAATTGTCTGTAGAAAATATTTCTTTTGATAATTGATATTTGTCTACAAGAATTTCCAAGAAAGTAAAGTTTTATTAAATTTGTAGAACAACCTCAAAAACGTGGTTAAACAAAAGAAGGAATTCAAAATAAATTTTGGATGAAACCTCTGTGAAAATTGTAGAAAAGAAATGGGGAAATTAAATTTGAGTGAAATGACTATTGTTGTAAAATTGAAATCCCAAATTGAGAATCTCTGTGTTATATGATTAAATCTGTATGAAGAATATTTTTATTTACAAATGCTCTTTTTGAGCAATTTGTTTTGTTTTGTAAGAATGTTTATTATTTATTTACAGTGTTGTATATGTATGCAACTTGTAAATGAGTTTATATTACAAATGAATTTTATTTTTTACAATGATTTGTTATTTAAAATCGTCATACGGGCGAAACAGGGGTTGGGAAAAATTGTTTATTTATTTTTAATTTAAATGATTAAATTTTTGCATGAATTTTAATGGGTATTATTTTAAAAAAATGAATCCGAAATTTTAATTCGGATTAATTATGTTTGGGAAGGGCTAGGGTTAAAACCCCAACCCTGCCGCTCCCACTGTGGGGTGTGATCATACCAGCGTTAGTGCACCGGATCCCATCAGAACTCCGCAGTTAAGCGCACTTGCGCCGGAGTAGTATTGGGATGGGTGACCTCCCGGGAAGTCCCGGTGTTGCACCCTTTATCAATCTGTAATACCCCATCATAATAACCTAAGGAATGTTGCAATTGTGTATAAAAGTGAAATAATTTTTTTTTTAAAGTATTAAGGTTAACTTAATTTGTTGCATACATTCATTAAGTTACACCTTTAGGATTGTATGACATAGTTTTAGGTATGGATTGGTTAGCATCTCATCATGCTGTGATTGACTGTCGATTTAAGACAGTTAGTTGCATTAATGATTTAGGTGCGATAGTGGAGATTATAGGTGTTCAAAGACCTATCTCTTTGCGGATGATATATGCTATGCAATTAAAGAGATGTCTTTGTCAGGGTTGTCAACTGTTTGCAACAGTTACTGATCTGGAAGAAGGTGAGAGTCGAGAGGTATCTCTTGATGATCACCCTATCCTTAGGGAATTCGCTGACGTGTTTCCTGATGACATACCTGGAATGCCACCGAAGAGGGATATTGACTTTAGAGTTGACCTAGTTCCTGGAGCTGAGCCTATTTTTAGAGCTCCATATAGAATGACAACTAAGGAGTTAGAGGAACTTCGTATTCAGTTAGAGGAACTATTAGAAAAAGGTTTCATTCATCCAAGTGTTTCCCCTTGGGGAGCACCTGTCATCTTCGTAAAGAAGAAGGATGGATCACTTAGATTGTGTATTGACTATCATCAATTGAACAAGGTTACGATTAAGAATCGTTATCCTTTGCCTAGAATCGATGATCTTTTTGATCAAATTAAGGGAGCTAATGTGTTCTCTAAAATCGATTTGAAATCTAGTTACCATCAATTGCGAATAGCTGAAGCAGATATTCATAAAACTGCATTTCAAACTCGTTATGGGCACTACGAATTCACAGTAGTACCGTTTGGGTTAACGAATGCACCATCAATATTCATGAGTTTAATGAATGGTGTTTTTCGTACATACCTTGATCGCTTTGTCCTTGTATTTCTCGATGATATTTTGATCTATTCAAGAAACATGAAGGAACATGAAGAACACTTGAGACAGGTATTGCAATGTTTAAGGGAAAATCAATTGTATGCGAACCTGAAGAAGTGTGACTTCTTTCAAACTGAGGTAAAATACCTTGGACATGTGATTTCTGGAAAAGGTATTGCTGTGGATCCTTCAAAGATTCAAGCTATTGTAGATTGGCCCGCGCCTACTAATGTAGGTGAAGTTCATAGTTTTATGGGTCTAGCTGGTTACTATAGGCGGTTTGTTGAGGGATTTTCTAGAATTGGTCATCCTATTACTTCTCTTCAGAGAAAAGGGAAGAAGTTTGTTTGGACAGAGCAGTGTCAGTTGGCTTTTCAGACACTTAAAGAAAAGTTGACTAATGCACCTATACTGATTGTTCCTGATCCTACTAAGGATTTCGTAGTATGCACGGATGCATCCTTAGAGGGTTTGGGAGCAATTTTGATGCAAGATGGGCGTGTAATTGCTTATGAGTCTCGCAAACTCAAGGATCACAAATTAAACTATCCCACTCATGATTTAGAACTAGCTGCAGTAGTGCATGCATTAGTTCGGTGGAGGCATTTCTTATTAGGTCATCGTTTCGAACTTCATACTGATCACCGTAGTCTACAATACATTTTTACGCAACCTAACTTGAATGCTAGGCAGAGACGGTGGATGGAGTTCTTGTGTGAATACGATTTTGAAGTGAAATATGTTCAAGGAAAAGAGAACGTAGTGGCTGACGCTCTTAGTTGTCGTCGACATGAGATCTCTGCTACTACTCTTGAAGTAGATTTGAGAGGTCAAATATTAGCAGCACTACCTACTGATAGATTGTATTAGGAAGTAAGGTCAGAGATTGAATCTGGTAGACCTTTAGAAGGTCGATTTGCAGGATATGTTCTAGAACCAGATGGTATATTATGGCATTTAGGTCGTATTTATGTACCACATTTTGAGGGTCTTTGTACATTAATTATGACTGAAGCGCATTGAGCTCCATACTCAGCTCATCCAAGTGTTAAGAAAATGCATGCCGATCTTCAGCAATTGTATTTCTGGCCTGGTATGAAACGTGATATTGCTGACTATGTATCGAGATGTCTTGAATGCCAGCGAGTCAAAGCTAAGCATCAACATCCTGCTGGATTATTGCAGCCACATCTCATTCCTGAATGGAAATGGGATATTATATTCATTGATTTTATTGTAGGGTTACCTACGTCATCACGTCAACATGATGCCATTATGGTAACTGTTGACCGATTGACTAAGGTAGCTCATTTTTCACTGGTACGATCATCTTACAATGCTTCATCCATAGCTAGGATATTTATGGAGGACATAGTTAGATTGCATTGGATTCCTCGTAGGATTACTTCTGATAGAGATCCCATTTTTACTTCAGCCCTATGGACTTCATTACAACATGCTCTAGGTACACAGTTGAACTTTAGTTCAGCGTATCATCCTCAAACCGATGGGAAAACAGAGAGAGTTAATCAAATATTAGAGGATATGCTTAGGATGTATGTAATGGACCAACAGTCTCGTTGGGAGGATTATCTGTATTTAGTAGAATTCGCTTACAATAACGGATATCAGAGTTCAATAGGTATGTCGCCATTTCAGGCACTATATGGTCGTCCTTGTCGAACTCCTTTGAGTTGGGATCGACTAGAGGATAGAGTGTTACTTGGTCCTAAGATGCTTCGAGACATGGAGCAACAGGTTGACCGTATTAGAGAACATTTGATAGCAACACAGGATAGGCAAAAGAAGTATGCCGATGCACATAGAATAGACCGACAGTTTGTTGTTGGAGATAGAGTGTTTCTTCGAGTGCGACCGCGAAAGAGTCCAATCCATTATGGAAAAGGCTCTAAGCTTGCACCTCGTTTCATTGGGCCATTTGAGATCTTAGAGAGAATTGGTCCTATGGCATATCGACTCGCCTTACCACCCAGTTTGTCACGTATTCATGATGTTTTTCATGTATCAGTTCTTAGACCATATCATCCTGATATTTCTCATGTACTTGATTGGAATGTGTTACAGGTAGAGGACGGGCAGCTGGCTTTGGAGCCCGTGGCCATTCTACAGCGTCGAACGCTTGGTCTCAGGGGTCGAGACGTTGATCATGTGAGGGTCCAATGGGATCCTAGCCATGAGGCTTCGCTACTTGGGAGGATGCGACACGCATGAGGGAATTTTATCCCTATCTATTCGCAGGCTTTCAGGAGCAAGCCTGATCCTAGGGGGGGAGGATGTAGTACCCCTCCATTTATGCTTATGTTTTCTGTTGCATGTATTCATACTGTTAGACTTTGGTGCTTTGTTTGGATATTTTGGATCGCTGATTTTGAGCGACAGTGGATTTATTCTGTGACATGATGATACATTGTATGGTGATTACTAATTTCGGACATGCTTTGATATAGCGTAGATGTTTACTTTCAGATGATTATTGCTATGTATATGTTTATGATGGACTAACTGTTATTTAATTCGTTAGTCTGATGTGATGTGTATTGGTGTGGAGAACGGAATTACATCACTCGCTTGCGAGTGCCCTGTGATATCCATGATTTTCTCCGCACGGTGTGCCTGTACAATGGATTATTTGTATATGCATGTTATTTGCTTGGTTGCAGGATTGCAGGTACATGACACCGACTCCACCTGGTTACTCAGGTCTGAGCGTGTCAAGACTCAACGGAAATGTTGATTGGGAGATAGTAGCATGGTTCATCCTAGTCTAGTCTATAACCCAATCATAGTACATCGTCAGTTTTAGTTCAGAGTCATAGATTGTCTTGTCTTTTCCTGTTTGGATAAATTGCTTGAAAGGTAAATTTTGTCAATTTTAATGATAGTTTATTATTCTTTAATTACTATAATTTAAATTAATTATTAAATGTTGAAATTAGTTTTGCATATTATTTAATAAATTAATTAGTTTGTTTGGTTAAATAATTTGATCTTAGAGATTAAATTTATTTAATTAAATAAATAAATAAATTAAATTAAATTGTTTTAAATGAGTGAATAGATTTATTTAAATTAAATATTTTTGTGGAAATGGCATTTTTAATTATTAAATAAATATGCAATTTGAATATTGAAATTTTAAATTTTAAATGAATTAAATCCATGCAAATCTTGAGAGGCAAGATTGCCGAGAAGTGGTTAAAAGATATTTTGGACTTCTCGACATGTGTGCAAGTTGCATTTATTATTTTTGTTGAGGAATTTGCCGGAGGATATCTGGGATCTGGGAAATACAGTGGGGTTATCAGTTTTTTCACGGGAAATGAAAAAAAAAATTTGCTGTGTAAAAATCAATTTTAAAGAAGTTGTTACTTCCTCTGTTTTGGTTGTATATTTGTGGAAGATCCCTTTGGAGGGAAGTTCTTTGTGTTTGGTTATAGTTTTCCTGAGGATTTGGTGTTTCGAAGAAGATTTGGAGGGTTGCAATTCTACAGGCAGAAGATTCTCTCCAACCACCGGATCTTCAAAACACAGGAAACAGGTATTTCCCTTGTAATTTTTAGTTTGTTTGCTTTTTTGAAAAGAAACTGTTTGTTTAAAAACCCATCTTCTTGGCAATTGTCTGTAGAAAATCTTTCTTTTGATAATTGATATTTGTCTGCAAGAATTTCCAAGAAAGTAAAGTTTTATTAAATTTGTAGAACAACCTCAAAAATGTGGTTAAACAAAAGAAGGAATTCAAAACAAATTTTGGATGAAACCTCTGTGAAAATTGTAGAAAAGAAATGGGGAAATTAAATTTGAGTGAAATGACTATTGTTGTAAAATTGAAATCCCAAATTGAGAATCTCTGTGTTATATGATTAAATCTGTATGAAGAATATTTTTATTTACAAATGCTCTTTTTGAGCAATTAGTTTTGTTTTGTAAGAATGTTTATTATCTATTTACAGTGCTGTATATGTATGCAACCTGTACATGAGTTTATATTACAAATGAATTTTATTTTTTACAGTGATTTGTTATTTAAAATCGTCGTACGGGCGAAACAGGGGTTGGGAAAAATTGTTTATTTATTTTTAATTTAAATGATTAAATTTTCGCATGAATTTTAATGGGTATTATTTTAAAAAAATGAATCCAAAATTTTAATTCGGATTAATTATGTTTGGGAAGGGCTAGGGTTAAAACCCTAACCTTGCCGCTCCCACTGTGGGGGCGCGGCCGCAGTGAGGCAGCGCCCACCACGACACTGTGGGGAGCGGCTGCCAAAAGGCAGTGCCCTCCACAGTCCCGTGGAGGAGACGTTGTCCCACAGGCAGCGTGCCCTCCACTGTGGGACTGCCGCGGCCTGTGGAATGTCGTTTCTTAAAAAAATCATATCTTTGTTTCAAACAGAAATACAAATGGGTGAAATTCTATTTCGATTTTATAAAAAAATTGAATCATATATGATTTGTATTTAATACGAATCTCGAAATTAATATGTATTTAATATTATATATATATAATTAAAATATATATTTAATATTTAAAAAAAAAAATACTTTTGTATTTAAATATGGAAATTATTTAAATAAATTGAAAGTATAAAAATCAAATAGTTTTATAAAAATTATTTAGTTTTCATTTCTTTGAGAAATTGAGGAAGTTTAAGTTAGAATTTATTTAATGCAATTTCTTTAGTCGTTTGAGAAAAGAATTACAATTTAATTGCTATAATTTTTATGTTAATTCTTTTGAATGACTGGATTTAGTAAATCCGAATAATAGACATTTATTTTCTTGATTTGCTTTAGTCGTGTTTTTAATTGGGCAAATTGGGGAAAGTCTTAAATGTATAAGTCTTCCAGAGTGATTTGTATAGAAAGGGAGAAGTTATTATTTAAATGCATTTCTTGGGTTGACTAGGGTTGTGCACGTGTTAGAGTATGGTGTATTGATACCTGGTTTATGAATAAAAGAATTAATGACCGTTGTGTGTCATTTGTTATTATGTGATTGAAATTTGTGCACTATGTCTACCTTAGTCTAGAAAACTTAGAATTTCCTTGTTATGTTTATGGGAGTGGCTCTATGTAAGGGCCGACACACAAAGTGGTGTCAGGGTAATTTGCAAAGAGTTAGTAAATCAGTGATAACTAAATAACACAGTAGTTAGAATTAAAATTCTTAATAAGATGTTTATGCCTCACTTATTGACTCTAGAGCTAGTTCAGTCTTGAGTATAAGATGAGAAGGCCTGGAATGGCTAATCGATGTCTTGTTACTTCAAGAGGCATTCGATTCCGCAATAGCTTGCAAACGGGGCCGGGTTTCGTAAGAGGTTACCAGGGTAACCCAAGTTGGGGGCCGGAACCTAGGAAGAAACACCAGGGTAACCTTTGCAACGTTGTGATGACACTCCACCTAAAATAACAGTCAACCTTGTACATTCGATTGTCTTAAATCTAGAAGCAATGTAACCATCAGTTAGTTATGTACTTGTGTCTAGGGTTAGTAGATTATGTCTAGGTAACCATATTACTATCTCCTAGCACGGGGGGTGGACCTACGGGTACCACATGGTTGGGTGGAACGTACACCTTACTCCGTTGGGTCCCCAGTTTATGATTATGGCGACGAGAGCTTCATGGATGGAGAGCTCGTACTTGGATGCATATGTATTCTTCTTCATTGTAAATTGTAAATCTTTTATTTGAAAACATCCCTCAATTGTATATGAGGTGAATATTGTAAATGTAATTGTAACTATTATTTGATCTACCTCATCAGATGGATGAGTATTGTAATATCTTTTCAAATGCAATGTAAGAAACATGTTTGTACTTTATATTATCTTGAATGGAATTTCAAATGATATGCAATGTTTATTTTTAAGTTTATGGTTAATTAAATATGTACAATGCGAAATACTAAAGTCGTCTATGGAAACTCAAGTAGTGTAACGTCACGTAACTTAATGAATGTATGCAACAAATTAAGTTAACCTTAATACTTAAAAAAAAAAATTTATTTCACTTTTATACACAATTGCAACATTCCTTAGGTTATTATGACGGGGCATTACATTAGCTAAACTGGCCAATTCTTGTGCAAAAAACATTTATCCACATAGGCATCATGATCATAATCATCCAAATTATTCTCAATATGAGGATATGAGAAAATTTAAGTATCATTAAAGTGGGAAACCATAATGGGGTTTAGATGAGTACTCCTTTGTAAAGCAAGATTAAGATCTGAGTAGCTTATGGAATAAATAATGCAATATGGACCTCACACAAGTTAATATAAATCACTCTCAAATTTAAATAGTGGTATAAGATCAAATCTAAAAACGAAACCCTAAAGAGGAATGTAAGGGAAGTTTAGGTGGGTAAAAACAATGTCACACACTAAAAAAAGCCATAGAAGGAATGATATATTAATAAAATAATTATAAATAAGAACATAAAACCTAATAAGATCTTAAAAATGATAAAGAAAATAGAAAATGCATACTTAAAATCCTAAAGCAAAAAATCCTAAAGCAAAGAAGGCATAACATTAAGGTTAAGCACTAGAGGGTGTAAGAGTAGATGGGCTAGCCCAAAATGTAGATGAATAAAGTCTCTTTTACATAAATATAGGCTAATCAAATAAACCTACACAATCAAATACCAATTAACCTAGATTTATTTGAAGAATATAGGGAGCTAGGAATTGACAATTGAAATGCTATTTTCAGAATTTAAATGCTAAAGATAGGGTTACTTAACTCTTAAATCAATGATGGGATATGAATACTAAAGAATTATAAAATCAATTTGCCACAATGCAAAAAATTAATGTCCTTGATATGATGATTGTCCCAAACTTTGCACAAACTTGAAATCTTTTGTGGGTCAATCCCACACAACACAAAATTGATCTCTACGATATGATTTTGATATGGATGAATTGTATTCAATTTTAGGTATATGATTAACTAATGTGAATTAACATGGGTATATAATTTTCAGCATTACAATAGTTTATAATTATTATATTTCTTTTGACTCATCTTTTAGATAATCATTTTATGTATATTATCAATCAACTGCTCTGGCACAACAGAGCATGCATGAAGGGTCGTCTGTTGGAAATGTTTGAAGCATGATCTTTTTGAGGTAGTATAGAATAGGCTTAGGCTTGTAAACAACTGGTTGCTAAATTTATTTAGCTGATATCACATAAGCTTCCTAGAATTTTGGCAAATTTTGGCTTCAAAGCATGATCATCTGGAGATCATGTTTATTGTATCTATCAAGCTGATATCATATAGGTTCCCTAGTATTTTGAATTTGGGCTACAAAGACAATATTTTTTGTAATCTATTACTTTATTATATTAATATATCTAGTCGGCTTATAGCCTTTTATTGAAAAAAAAAACATTTTTATCGTCTATTAACAACATTTTTCTATATATAATATTAAACAATATTAAATTACAATAAAATAAGTAACAAAAATTATGTTGATTCAAACTCGACACCCAATACATATAACTCAACTCATAGTTATAAACTGCTACACCAAACCCTATAAACTGCTACATCAAACCCTATAAACTGCTATACCAAACCCCACTCATTATTAGTTACAAATATTTGATGGTGAAAATATGGATTTAAAAATAGAAGCAAATATTTAAGTCACACACCTAAAAAATAATAATATTTAAGTCACAATTTTATTAATTTTGTTTTGTATGGAATAAAGGGTAGTGAGGTTGTAAAGGGAGAAAAATGCGCCCATAATTTGTGATGGATTGAGACTATTTGTTCCCAAAAAATATTTTGAGTAAATCACGTATTATTTGTCTTAAATGAGAAGTATTTTAATAATGGTAATTTCATAATATTTTGTTTTGTATGGAATAGAGGAAGGAAAGTGAGTTTATGTACGGGGAGAATCGAGCAAAAAACCTTAGACCACACGTGATGTATTTTGGAATTATTTGATTTGTCAAAAAATAGATTAATACATTAATTTATTTATGTTTCTATCTTTTTAAGATAGTGTAGTATAAAATTTTATATGGAGTAATATAGAAGATATTAATTTATTAGAAAATTAATTTAATATAAAATGCTCTAGAAGTAATATATAAGATATTAATTTGTTTAAAAAGAGGTTGGTACTTTTTTGTTTTTTTAGACTAAAGGAATCGGGTAGCCCTTCCTATAAATTTCGTGTGTTTGGTAAATATTTTTCACGTGATTAGTGACATTGGCGTGACACAACATCTGGTAGCACGGGGACGTGGGAGACTAGACCTCATGACCTCTTGCCTTATGCTTTAGCCAATCGAGCTAGGCCCTCGGTCCCAAATAGGTTGGTACTTTAAAAAAGTTGAATAATTTTTAATTTTTTTGTTCAATAAATTATGGGTTTGGAGCTCACTCCCATAAAACATAAATTGACATAAAAATAAGAATGCTTCAGACTCGAATTCGGGGAGTAGAAAAGACGAGAAGGAACAAAGAAAGAAACATCATAGACTTTATAAATAAGTTGAATAATTTTAATTAAATAATAGTTTGTTATTTTTATAAATAGATTTTAAATTTCTTACATTATTCTCATTTTGAGAAGTTTATTAAGACACTAGTATTCATATATTAATTTTGTAAAAAAATTAATTGTTTTATAAAGAAAATATTTTTTTATTAAACTTAATTTAAGCTAATCCAATCACATGCTTATAATTGAGCATAAATTAATTTAAATTAATTATTGATGATATGTAGGTTAATGTAATGTTGAACTAAATGTTAAAATCATGGAATGTAAATGTAAAGGAGAAATGGTCTTTTAACTTTATGATTTAAGAATGAATGCTTCTTAATAAAGCATATGATTTTAAATTGTCTTTTATTTGACAATACTACTTTATTAGAGTGTCACTTTGAGCTTTTTAAATTGTCTTTTATTTGACAATACTACTTTATTAGAGTGTCACTTTGAACTTTGTATTGAATGTCTGTTATATGTATAGTCAAATCTATAGGTTAGGGTTTCACAAATTTGTCCTTTGCATATGGATTTGATCCTATTTAGTGTGTACATTTACTTTGTAGTTTGTTTAAGATTAGTCTTTATTTTCTCAATTCCTTTTGTTTAGTTTATACCTTTTTCTATAATTTTCTTGATTAGTCTTTGTTTGCATATATCATTTTACTATATGAAATTGGTGGTATTCAGAAATACAATTCTCTTAATGTGTACTTTTGCTCTATATCTCAAGTGATTATTCTTTGTTTGTTCTACTTTTTGGCTATCTAAATTATATTTTTTCTTAGTGCACGCCTTTGGTTTGTAGTTTTCTTGATTAGTTTTTATTTGCTTAGCTCCATTTACTATCTAAAAATGATAGTATTTTAATATAATTTATGTTGAGTGTGTACCTCTACTTTGTAGTTTATTAAGTATTTATTTGAGTATACTTGTAAATTCGTATTAGACATTAGTTAAATACTTTGTGTGACAAGCATATGACATATTCAATATTTGTGACAAATATTTAATTTTGGGGTCAACGGTTTCATGCTCTCATGGTTTTAAGACACATGGTTTAGTCAATACCACTTAAGTGGTTTTGCGTGAGATTGAATCTATAAAAGCAAGCTCATGTTTATTGGTTGAGGTTAGTTGTCATTTGTATTGAGCTCTCCTATATAGTGCATATGTGAAGCATGACATGAGATGTGTAGTTGCATGGTTACCCATTATTCTTGGACACATGGAGGATCTGTTGGATGAGTTTGATGTTTCAAAAGTATTCATGGAGACTCTATAAGTGTTTTATAATATTTTAATTGTTGATAATACATTAAATGTGGATGTTTTTGGAGGCTCAAAATTTCCCTTATGGAGGTTTTCCTAGGGTATATCTTAAATCATCTCAATGGTATGCGTCGACAATGAGAATGTAGAAGGTAAATTAAGGATTCAAAACATGTATTTAAATCCTATTCTATACCTAATGCACACCTCTAATTAAGCTAACAATTTGAGAAAAAAGGGAAAAGATGCTCTAATGGATTTGTGCTTGAGAAATGATATGAGTTATTTTTCATACCAACAACATGACTTTGCAATCCAAGCTCCTCTTGAAAATGAATTCCAAGAGAGTTTATTTATAGATTGGGAGGATGATTGATCAAGGGTTGAGATTGATCCAAGATATCAATGGATGAGATTGATTGAGAGTTTTGGGGAGAGGAGGAACCTCTAAGTGTCACCTTGTGATTGTACTTGAAGAGGGTCAAAATTAAATCAAGTTGGATGGTCAAGGTTATTTTAGAACGAGATAAAGGGCGAGGATAAAAATAGTACTTTTTGGAAGTCTAAAAAGTCCTATTTTGGAGAAATATGAAAGATGGGGATTTTCTTGGAGAAATAAATGGATAGGATTTGATGAAAACATTTTATGGAGAAGTGGAAAGCACGGGCTATGTACATGCATGATATGTTAAGTTTGATCATAAAATAATCATGCTTAGGAATATGCAAAAGGATTAGCTAGTTAACTAATTGCTTTTAGTCAACTAATTATTTATGGGGAATTTTGAGAGAATTTTTTTATATTGATAATCATTTACAATTATTTGTTCTCATTTGAGCATCAACATGAATCAACACAAGATCATTGTGAGCACAACCATGAAACTAATATTAGCTCCTTTTGAGCAACCACACTAGAAACAACCAATGGAAGACCAAGACTCACACCTTAGAAATCCACAAATCTAGAAACCACTTCCACATTTGAAGCCAACTATAGAAGACCAAGAGTCACAATTTATAATTCCATCTTAGATGTCCCTTTGGGATTCTAACTTGGGTCTCCACACTGATAATTCAATACTTTAACCAATTAAGCTCAAACTCTTGGACTAATTTTGAGAGAATTAAACAAATAGTTGCATTTATATAATTTTTAGAAGATAAGGATATGAAAGGTGAACTTAATTAAATAAATTTTGAACTTATTTAGTTAAGGGTGAACTATACAGGAAAGAGGGATAAATAATTATTTAAATTTATTTAGTTAATACTAAGAATATGATCAAGAAGGTTAATTAAATAAGTTTTATTAAATTAGTATTGAAAGGGGATAAAATAAAACATGGTCAGGATGTGAGTGATTTTTATGTGTCTATATTTTACCCCTTTTTGAGATAGTGTTGCAACTATATGAAGAAATGTCATTTCAAAGAAGAATATAGCATAGTGACTTTAAAAGAGATGGGACTAGTGGTAGCATTCATCAATTATTGGGAGGAGGGGAATGATTAAGAGGAAGGAGGTAGGTATGCACCATCAAGAGGATAGGTAGGTTCAAAGATCATAGGTGTGCTCTCAAAATGGATGAAGGGATTAGGGGATAACAAGTAGAAGGGGATGAAAGGATGGAGTAAGAAAATTGTTAAAGAAATGGATGGTTGGGGGATAATTATGCTAAATTTATTTGAGAAACCTTTATTTTTAATAGCACTTGACTTTATATACGAAGGTATAAGGACTAAGGTGATGATGCATCAAATGTGTAAAGAGTTGACCCAAAAGAAAAGGTCACAAACAAGCATATGGCACATGACACCATGATATGTAAGAATATGATTTCATTGGGGTGGCATGCAAAAAGGAACATTACAAATATAAATAAAATATAATACACACAAGAAAGCATGCATGCATGTACAAATAATGCAAAGACAAACAAAGGATTTCCCCTTGTCAAGCTAAAAATGATCGATCGATGATGGTGATGATAATGTTGTTAACAACAAGAATAATATTAGGGTTGGGGATGATATATCCTAGTGATGATAATTTAAATAAAGTGGATCAAGGTTTGTAACAAGGATAGGAAAAAACTAATAGATGGTTTGGAGGATGCACTAGATTATTGGGCAAGAGTGCATGGATTAGGAATGTATGTATTTGGATGAACTACTATGGGAGTATTTGGATTGATTGTATTAGATTATTTTGAGGTAGTTATTTTATTGGAACAAGTGATAAGGGACTACGAAGTTCACGGACAAGGATAAAATTATGGATGGATTGCTTAGATAAGATATGGGAGAGAAGGATTAATGGATGAGGGATTGTGATTAAATGTATGGATTTTAGGATGGGATCTCCAAGGAATATATCATATAATGATAACATGCCACACTTTAGATATATTTCCATAGACATGTTGAAATTAGTGTGAAAAAATATTTAAAAATTTATGTGAGATGGTAGAGTGAGATTTGTATGTTGGAGAGGATAGCTTAATATTTGAGGTGGTGGAGGATTCACAAAATGGAGGGTTGCAAGAGGGGTGAATGGTAGTGAAAGTATGGCTTACAATTGTCCAATGCATATTTTCAAGTATACTCATATCTTTATCAAGGTTGAAAGTTGTTAGAGTCACTCAAGGAATCAAGCTCCCAGGATCACCTGCAAAACTAAAATAACCTTCTACAAGAGAGAAATACAAGAGAATACATTTTCAATAATGTATGAAAAATATATTAGATAAAATATGATCCTATTCAATAAGCATACAATACTATACAATTGTACATATGATACCTTGCTTATATAGGCAAGGTTGAGAGGTAGGACTAACTAGGATGATGACAAGTGTTGTACTCCTATGTCATGTGACAATGAGGGGATAATATAAGATAATATCACATGACAACTAAGACTTCAAAAATGATTCCTAACTCACTAAGTAAACTTTACATTTGAACACGTATGAATAGGGCATAACTAGGAACTAGTTAGTTAAAGTACCTAGTTCACACTACAAAGGGTAAACCAAATAGGAAAAACCCATGTTCAAACTAACACCCCCTTAAGTGAAACTTAGGGAGAAGTAAAAAAATTAAAATGATGCAAAGATGATGATGGGTATCAACTACTAGGCCATTAGGTACCCATGTACAAATGTAATCTCTCACAAATAGAGAAAAGGAGAAAAACCACTAGGACAAAACTCCTCTCCTAAAGAGAAAAAATACAAGGAATTAAAATAATGGAATCAAAATGACCCCCAAAGGACTACTTATATCACCACTACACAATCAATAAAATCCCCATAAGAGGGAAATAGATAGACTAGGTAGCCCCCCCGCAATGTGTAATCTCTTACAAAAATGGTGAATTCTTGAAGACAAAATATGATCCAATGCCTACAACCAACATTCCTCCCCTTAGGAATAAATAAAACCAAATATATATGCAATAATGCTTCCCATTCTAGATAGGAATTGGAGGGAATAAAATTCAAGATGTGCGAAGTATGAAAATTGCTCAAGTGTCTCCATGTCGATGTTGAAATCTGCCACTACCAAGTCAGGTGTTCTAGGCCATACTTATGAATATGAAAATCCATAATATAGTAGATATGAATAAGGAACAATATATAAATAATTAAGTACCTCCTCTAAAGATAATTATGCCTCCTTAAAAAAATTCTCATAAGTATCCACACTCATTGCAGACTATGATGAATAATCATGTGGATAATGAACAAGAGGGTATGAATGTTTCCTTACAATTGAAGAAGAATCAACTCTAACAAAGAGAATATGAATGAAATAAATGGTTCCTCTAAAATATGAAATGTGGGACTCTACAAAAAAACCTAAAATGTATGTCAAGTACTCATCCCAAGTATCCATATTTGGAAGATAATGTATATCTTGTACCAAATCACAAGTAGCTGTGATTTTAGCAACACAAGCATCATAAAATTCAATAGTAGATGGAGGAGATGAAATGAAAGGATCAATAAATAGATCACATGTGAGAATAACCAAGTTTAAGTAGCCAAAATTATCCTCAAAATCATGGTTTACACTAGAAGTGTGATCAACAACCCAAGGATCAAAGCCATCATCAAGAGAAGAATATACAAAGGTGTATAACTGCTCGATGCATGATCAACCATCCTAGTAGAAATAATCTCTCTACTCTTGAAGTATCTAATGATAACTGAATCTAATGGGTAATTTGATAGATGTAAAGAAGATTGTTTGAAAATTGAGGTACACAAAAAATATCATTGAAAGTGCCTTCCCTACTCCACCATAGGTAATTTGATATATGAAAAGAAGATTGTTTGAAAAATGAGGTACACACAAAATATCATTGAAAGTTTCTTCCCTAATATCAATAGATCCTATCCAATTACATTCATGTATCTATTGTTTCCCATAAAATAGGTGACACAACACAAGACTCAAAATAAGAGTATATAAACTATGAAGATTCCATATGATGAGATGCTCATGAATCTAGAAGCCATCTCCTTGATCCAAGACCTATATAAGCAAAAAGGGCTTGTCCTTTATTTTTACCTGATGTTGAAGAAAAAATTGCATGGCCTTTTTCCTTATTAGACTATTTTGAAGAAGAAGAAACTGACTCAACATTTTGGAAGGTAGATCAATGTGGTTATTTTTAAGAAGATATTTCAATTCATCATTATTCTTCTTATAACAAGAATTTTCTTCATGTATGGTATTCTTTCAATATGAAGGATTAGGGTTCTCCTTCTTAGAAAATTTCTCTTTGGAAGAGGATTCATTTTGTGCTTGATTTGAATGTAGATTATTCTTTGATTTCTTTTATTTCTTATCAAATTGTTTTGGCTCTTTCACTTGACTAACCAATAAATCCTGAGATTGAGATGACTATTTGAGACCCATATAAATAAGGTTATTTTCTCGTGTATTAACATCTTAAAAAAACTTCAAATGAAGGTGATTTATATGAAAACCCCATAGTTAACCAATGAGTATGAAAGATAGAAATAAAAATTGCATAGTGAAGACTTGATTTGTTCAATGCATTGTAAACCAATTGAATGCCCTTTTGTTGGGATAATGTCTCAACCTTGCAATTACATAAGTTAATGTTGATAAGTTAGTGACGGGAGGGCACGTGGGGTTTCCCCCCCGCGAGGGGTCTGGGGGGATCATCCCCCCAGTTGGGGGTCCGAGGGCAGTGCCCTCAAAAGGAAAATTGTATTTATATTTTATTATTGTAAATCTGGACTATTCATCATTAGGTCTTAGTTCTAACAACCAATATTTTATTAGCTTGACTTTCCCTAGAAGGAAACTGTATTTTATGAGGGAATTATATTACGTTTGTGTATTATGATGTATTTTGAGAGTCTGATAGTGGTCATGTTGCCTCTGGATCTCTGGTTGGTGATATTCCTATGAGAAGCTTTCTATGCAAGTATATTGTAATCTTTGTGATTTCTAAATAATGTATTGGGAAAATTTTGGAGTGTGGGGTTTTTTCTCCCAAAATGGTTTTCCCCACATAAATCATTGTGTTGTGGTATGCATGATATTTATGCTTATTTCTATTTAAGTTTTTGTAACTGACAAGATCTATAAAGTTATGCATTATTCTCCTCTCAAGATTAGTGTAGGAAGTTTTTCCACTACCTTAGCTTCCTTACAAGTGGTATTAGAGCCTTATCACCTTTGGTTTCAGTTGTGGGTTGTTGGGTTTTTTGAACTAATCCAGATTTGAGTTGGAGCTTGTGCATAAGATACTTTGTGATCTTGTTGCATGAATTTTCAGATGATGAGCTCATCAAGGAGAATAGAGGTGGATAATTTTTTTGAAAATAATTTTGAGATGTGGAAGCGAAGATGGAGGATTTGTTGATAGATCGAGATCTGTGGGATGCTATTGATGAGAATGTTTCAAGGCTTTCAAATCCTACTTAGGCTGTTCAATATGATGTTATGTACCGTAAAGCCAAGAGTCTAATCAAATTGTGCTTGGTAAACTCTATTTTAATCAATTTCCATGAAGATACCTTTGCACAAAACTATAGAAAAAGCTTAGTGAACAAGATTTTCTTGAGGAAGAAATTGTATTCCTTAAGAATGGAAGAGGGTGGACAAATTATAGACCACTTGGAAGCATTCAATATGTTGGTGGCTCAGTTGGCATCAGTTGATGTCAAAGTGGATGAGGAGGATAAATGTTAGATCTTGCTTTGTTCTTTGCCTGATTCATGGGATTCTCTTGTTATGGCTATTGGGAGTACTTATGTTATATTGAAGACTAAAGATGTGGTAGGTTCTTTGATTTTTGAAGAGATGAGGAGGAAGGTATCCATCAGTTCCAAGGAGGCCCTAAATGTTCGTGGAAGACCTAAGAAAAATCCAAGAATAATGAGAAGCATGATAAATCCAAGTCCAAGGGGAGATTCAAATCTCTTGCAAAGTCCAAAGTTGTTTGTTGGAATTGCGGTAAGCCTGAACATATTTGTAAAGACTACAAACAAGAAAAGAAGAAGAAAAAGAAGAAATTTGATTCTGATTCTAAGTCTGAGAAGGAAGATGGTGATGCATTTATTGCAGCTTTGGTAACTCGTGCAGGTAATGATGCATAGTTAATTGAATCAAGTGCATCTTTCCATATGACCTTTAATAGAGATTGGTTTTCTAAGTATGAAGAATTTGATGAAGGTAAGGTGTACTTGGGTGATGATTCTTATTTAAACATTGTTGGTTGTGGTAAAGTTAAAATCAGGTTTCTTGATGGTAGAATAAAAAGGATTAATGGTGTGTTGCATATCCTTGGATTAGCACAAAATTTGTTATTTGTGAGTAAACTAATAGATGTAGGTGTGTAGGTAGTATTTTCTAATGAAGGATGTAAGATGGTCAGAGGCGCTATGGTGATTGCTAGAGGTATCAGATATGACACATTGTATAAGCTTGATGCATGCACTGTTGAGTGTAATAGTACTTTTCTGAAAAGCAAGTATGTGGAAGAGGTGAGGGTTTCATCTTCAATAGATGGTCATGGCTTTTGGGTACCCAAGGGTTCTCTTTCTTCTGAATCAAAGTTACCTGTAGAGAAGACTATGTTATGGTAGCAGAGACTTGGCCACATTGGACAAAAGGGTCTAAAGACCTTGAAAAATAAAAACCTTATTGAAGGGTTGTCTAATTGTAATCTTGAATTTGATTTTTGTTAGTATTGTATTTATGGAAAACAAAACCATGTTAAGTTTTACTTGAGTTCTCATAAATCTTGTTGTGTACTGGATCTTTTTCATTCTTATGTGTTTGGTCATGTAGATGTTCCTTCAATTGGTAAATCCACACATTATGTTTCATTTATTGATGATTACAATAGAAGGACAAGGGTATATTTTCTATTTAGAGTAAATCTAAAATTTTTAGTCGATTTAAATAATTTAAAGCAATGGTTGAGTTGCAGACTAGAAAGAAAATAAAATGTTTGAGGACTGATAATGGCGGTGAATTTTTCTCTAATGATTTTGATAGATTCTGTAAAGATTATGGTATTCATAGACAAAAGAAAACTTTGTATTCTCCACAGCAAAATGAAGTTGCATAAAGAATGAATAGGATATTGATGGAGAAGGTTAGGAGTATGTTGAGTAGTGCTAGTTCAAAACAAAGGTTTTGGGTTGAAGTTGTTGCCACTGCTCTTTACCTGATTAACAGATCTCCTAAATCAACTCTTATTGATAAGATACCTATAGAGGCATGGTCGGGCCACAATCCTTCATTAAAACATCTTAGATTTTTTGGTTGTGAGGCATATGCACATGTGCCAAAGGAGAAGCAAACAAAGTTGGAGAATAAGGCTATGAAATGTATCTTCATTGGATACAATTCTAGTGTGAAAGGATACAAGTTTTGGGATCTTGTTGCACAAAATTTAATACATAGTAGAACTGTTATTTTTAGAGAAACTAAGCCTTCTTTTGTTACATTGAAGCCAAAACAAAGTAAACAGGAAGATTTGATTCAATTTCCTTCTACACTTGAGAAAGTTGAATCGATGCCCATGAATAGACAAGAAGTTGAGGAGAGCTCATCTAGCTCTAAATCTTCAAAAGAGGAGGAAGAACCTCCAACTCAGCTTGTTCATAGGTCTACAAGGCATAGAAAACCACCTTAAAGGTATTCACCTAATTATTGGAGATGTATTTTTTCTTTGAATACTAACATGGATGAACCCAAATTGATAGAAGAGGCATTCAATATGAATGATGCAAAATCTTGGAAGATTGCAATGGATGAATAAATGGTAATTTTAAAAAAGAATGATACATGGGATCTTGTACCATTTCCTAAAGGAAGAAACCCTGTTGGTTGCAAATGGGTGTTCAAGAAAAATATTGGTTCAAATAGAGGTATTAAGAAGTACAAGGAAAGGTTGGTTGCAAAAGGTTACTCTCAAGTTGAGGGTGTTGATTATGGTGAGATATTTTCTCTTGTTGTAAATATGACATCCATTAGATTTTTGCTTTCTATTGTTGTTGCTTATGATTTAGAGGTTGATAAAATGGATGTGAAAACTGCTTTTCTCCATGGTGACTTGGACGAGGATATTTATATGACATATCTAGAGCACTACATGGTGAAAGGTAAAAGTAAATTAGTTTCCAAATTGAAGAAATCTGTGTATGGCCTACAATAGAGTCCTAGGATGTGGTACCAGAAATACAATACATATGTGTTGAGTTTAGAAATTGAGCATTCTAAATTAGATCATTGTGTTTATTATAAATTTTATGGTGATCATTTCCTATTTATTGCATTATATGTTGATGATATTTTATTTATTGGTAAAGGGAAAGGTATGATTTTAGAACTGAAATCTCAACTTGCTGCTAAATTTGAAATGAAAGGTCTTGGTGCAACTAAAAAACTCTTGGAATGAAAATTAGAAGAGATAGAGTGGACAAATATCTATGGCTTAGCCTAAGTATGCCAATTCAATTTTACAGGTTTGATATGTAGGATTGTAGACCATTGTGTGTTCCTGTTTTAGTTGGAACAAAGTTATCTATTTTAGATTGTCCAACATCCCCATCAAAGATGGAAGACATGAGAAAAGTGTCTTACTAGAGTGCAGTTGGAAGTTTGATGTATGCTATGGTTTGTACTAGACCATACATTGCCCAAGCAGTGGGAGTTCTTTCCAGATATATGTCTAATCTCGGTAGAGTTCACTGGGATGCAGTTAAAAGAGTGTTTATATATTTGTGTGGTACCTCAGATTATTCCTTGTGTTATCATAGTAATATAAATAAAGATGAAATTTCCCTTGATATTCATGGTTATATGGATTTAGATTGGGCAAGTGATGTTGATAGTAGACAATCCACCAGTGCGTATGTGTTTACTTTATTTGGTGGTGCAATTAGTTGGATGAGTAAGAAACAGATTATGGTTGCTTTGTCCACTACTAAATCTAAGTATATGATAGCTACTCATGCTTGTAAAGAAGTAATTTGGCTTAAGAGACTATGTTCAAACATTGGAATAAAACAAGGTGCAGTGACAATTTATTGTGAAAATTAGAGTGTGATATGACTAGCCAAGAACCCGACATTTCATGTCAGGACCAAGCACATTCATGTAAAGTATCATTTTGTTAGAGATGTGGTTGAAGATGGTAGGGTGAAACTAGTTAAGGTAGAAACTTTGATGAATATATTGTTGATTCTTTAACTAAGCCTATAAGCACAAATAAGTTCATATGATGTTTAGAGACTATGGGCCTTTCAACCCCTAGCAATTAAGAGATGATGTTTCTACACCCTCCTATTTCTTTTGCAAGGTGTTCGAATTTTTTTTTGGGATAATGTCTCAACCTTTCAATTAGATAAGGTATTGTTGATACGTCAATAAATCTAGACTGTTCATCATTAGGTCTTAGATCTGACAGTCAATATTTTATTAGCTTGACTTGCCCTAGAAGGCAACCCTATTTTATGAGGGCATTGTATTATGGTTGTGTATTGTGATGTATTCTAAGAGTCTAATAGCGGTCGTGTTACATCTAGATCTTTGGTTGGTGATATTCCTGTGAGAAGCTTGTTATGCAAGTATATTATAATCTTTGTGATTTCTAAATAATATGTTGGGCGACTTTTGGAGTGTTGGGTTTTTTCTCCCGAAAGGGTTTTCCCCACGTATATCACTATGTTGTGGTATGCATGATATTTATGCTTATTTATGTTTAATTTTCTCTAACTGAAAAGATCTGCAAAGTTTTGCATTATTCTCCTCTCAAGATTAGTGTAGAAAGTTGTTTCACTACCTTAGCTTCCTTACACCTTTTTCTCAATTTCACATGATTTACATTTCTCTCCTAGATCATTAACCTTAGTGGTGTAATACTATATTCTATCAAAGTTCTTTGGATCAAGGCTCATCAATTTATTATCAATTTGATAGTCTTTTACTTCATTTGTAGTGTCATACAATGTTTTCAATTTATTCCAAGCTTCATGTGAATCCTTACATGATCCAATTTGAAACAACAGATCTTGTGAGACAAATCTATGAAGACATCCAAGAGATTTTGTATGTTCAATCATCTATTTTATCCTTTTTATCATCATTTTTAGGTTCTGGTATCTTATTTTCAACATATAGAGAGTGACCTAGATTCATTAAGTCACTCCATGCATGTTGATACCAAGTTGAATAGTTATATGGTGTTACCAAAGGAACCTTAGAATAATCCATATGAAAAAGAGCACAAGAAAACATATAAAAAATAATTCACCAAGAGACCCCCCAATCACTCAATCAAGAATCCCCCCAAGAGTATGATTTGACACTTTATATGTGGTGCAATTAATGCCAAAGATTGTTTCTAGAGTTTACAATATCAATATGAATAAAATATGGAAAAATTCAATAATATTTTAGAGTGAGATTCTCAAATTGAAATTAAAAATTTCCTAATATGATCTAGGCTGAAAATGAAGCCTTCCCAAAAGGACAAAACTTCTCTAGGTGTTAGTATGTCCAAGTTATCAACCAAAATGAAAATATACATAATATAAATAAAGTATATCTAGGGATGAATATGGAAAAGGTGTATGAATACAACTTTATAACTCCTCATTACCTTTCCAACGTCATAAGAATCACAAAAATGGATAAACGTGAAAAAATTTATGAGCTCGAAAGTCTAAAAAGGAAGATTTGACTTCAATCAATAATAAATATCATCTGCAACATGTGAACATAATTATGAATTGAATCAAATACAATTTAAATTAACAATTAAACAATCAATTGAACAAATCAAACCATATTCCCAATGAAATATTTGAAATGAATTAACTAGAAGCCATGAAAACATGAAATAAACTCAAATTTGCTAAAGGAAACTAATTAACCAAATACAAACCTAATCCCATTGTGGGATTGGTGTTGAATTGATGTGGAATGTTAGCTCTTTCCCAATCCCATTGATTGAAACAAGCTTGTGACGATGCTCCAATGGAGAAAATGCCTAAAATTGATGCTAAATTGCTAAAATACTCTCAAGAAATACTCTAAAATTTGCTATAGTCTATTTTCTCTCAGTGAATGTAGATGAATTGTTAATGAAATGTAGAATATTTATAGGAATTCTAGGTGAATCAATTGTCAAGATTGATTTGATTAATCAATGGATGCAAATTGATGAGAAGAATTGGCATGGATCAAGGATTCAATCCATGGAGGAGACTGAATAATCACATGGATTGATGAAATTAATCAATGGTTGAAATCGATTTGAAGAAACACAAATCCTAAAATTTAGGAGGAATGTGCAAGATATTTCCATGTTGGAATGAAATAGTTTGAATTTGAAATGGAGGAATATTTCATGGGAATATTCCTTTGCAAGTGGGAGAAATCAGAGAGATTAAAGAAATTAGTCAATTAAATAATTAGAATATTAGTTAATTGTGCAATATGGGGGAATTTAAAGAATTAATTAAACAATTAACTCATTTAATTAATAAGAGGGAATTAATGATATTTAATTAAATAATTTAGATTATTTAATCAAATGAGAGGACTTAGAGAATTCAATTAAATAATTCACATTATTTAATTAAACATGATGAAAATTAATATGAAGAAGGGGGAATTAGCCTAATAAAATTGATTATTCGATTAATAGAAGAAACTGGCGAATTTAATTAAACATTTATGATTGTTTAATTAAATAGTCGAAAAGGGTTAAACCAGGATGAAAATGGTATTATTAATCGAGTTTGGATGCATGATATCAATTAAGACAATTTTAAGTGTCTACATTTTTCCCATCTTTGAAGCGAGGTACCTATTACATTGGTTCAAAGGGACAAAAATGGTATTAGTAATCAAGTTCAGATGCATGATATCAATTAGGATAATTTTAAGTGCCTACATTCTACCCACCTTTGAAGTGAGGTACTTGTTACATTGGTTCAAAGACTCTATACTTTCAAGTCAATGATGCTGCTTAGATAAAAAACAAATTTAAAAATCCATGATTTTTTGATGCCCCACTATACCCCAGCAAAAGGAATTATGCTAGTATACTGCCCCCTCGAGAGATTGAGCAATTTTTTTTATTTTTTGATCAGGATTGCAACATTATTATAGGATCAAATATTTGATGTAGACAGATTTTATGATGTATAGACAGTCATCAGCCATGTGCAACCTCATGTATATTTTGATATATATCACACAGATTTGATACTTGGATAGAAATTTTAGTAAAGATAGAAGAATAAGAAGGATAATATGTATAGAAGTTGAGGAATGAAATGGATATTGATTAGTCATTTTTTTTAGGTTGATTTAGAATTCCAACAAGCCTATGATTATTTGAACCTTTATTGGATATGGTGATGAAAAAGATGATACTGCTTGTTTCTAGGATTAGGATAAATTCATCATATCATTCCTTATTTTTGATATAAAAAATAGACACGATGCATCAAGGTATTGAAAACCAAGATGGTGTTGTATCTAATATGATGTACTTTGACTCTACAAATAGATAGGAATATTCTTGTTCATACCTGACATATGAAAACCTTGTTTGACCATGTGAAAGAATAATCCATCAAAGTAAGGAGACCAACACACCAAAGGTATGAAGAACCCAAAATGTCCGGGTAGCCACTATTTTACTTGAGACCACCTCAAACACACAAGATAAGTATTCATTGAGATTGTATTACAAGAACATCCAACAAGCACAACAAACAAAAGATAATGATCAATGCCCCATTCCTTTATGTCTAGGTCCTTTTGATAGAAATCATCGAGAGGTCATTGGAATGGACCAATAAGTTAAATCATAAGAAAATATCAAAAGAACAAACAATCAATGTTATTCATATCTCTTGCCCAAGTAATAAAACTAAGATGATTCTTGATGATGATGTTCATTGTAGGAAAGATGTATATGTAGGACATGTTTATTAGATGTTTTAGCTAAAACTAACTATTGGATAGGCCATTGATACAAATGTTAACCGACTGGTTTACTCATAATCAAGACTCAAGATTTTTACACTTTCAAGTTTATACCTTATTGATTTCCATACTCGTTTCCACTTGTTTTATCGAAGGTTGATGATGATGATTGATTTATTATGGATGGAGTTTTATTGTGGGTGAAAGTGAAATGGGATGAGTGATTTTGGGATTTTATGAATATTTCAATGTTTTTGACATTTTGCAATGCTTTGAGGTTTTTGATCTTTTGAGATTATATGAATTTTTAAGTTTTCCAGTTATTTGAGGTTGTTTAGGGTTTTTGAACATTTTGAGATGTTTTGGGTTTTCAAGATTTCTCCAAATGTTTTTGTGTTTTTCAAGGTAAGACCAAGACCTAAGGGGAAATTTACCTAACACCTTGGGGGATCATCAGTGATGGCCTTTCCTACATTATACACACATAAATGACATAGTTTGACTGACTCTAATCAATAACTATTTATTGATGCGATACAAACATTGATGAAATGTCAATTTATTATGATGGACTCCTAACCTAATGTCTCGGGGGCTCATCGATGATGGCCTTGCCTTACGTCCAAGCTCAGAGACAACATAGTTCGACAATTGTTTTTGAATTTTTTACTTTTAGACCTGTTTAGGGGTTTTGATGTGATTTAGATGTTTTTGGATTTTGAGAGATGATTTGAATGTTTTTGGATTTTAGACTTTACAACTTTTTGGATGTTTTTGGATTTTGAACTTTACAACATTTCAAATGTTTTTGGATTTTGAACTTTACAAATTTTTGGATGTTTTTGGATTTTCCAAGCTATACAAACATTTTGGATGTTTTTGGATTTTGAGATTTTGTGAATGTTTTTGGATTTTGATGGTTTTGTAAATATTTTTGGATTTTGAGATTTTGCAAATGTTTTTGGATTTTGAGGTTTTTTTGACTATTTTTGAATTTTTAGATTTTAGAAATAACCTTAAGGGAATATACAAGAACCCGATCTGACGCAAGTATAGAAAAATGCCCCCAGTGTGATGTGATAGACTACCTCGATATAAGCAGGACAAACTAGCCTTAGGAATGTGCCAAGTAGTACTAAAAGGGAACATGATACTTAATATCCAGCTATGATGCAGATGCGGATGGGTGAATGAATAAATAGGATAAATAGGGTGAAGGATGAAGGTGGTGGATGGAAAAGCAGGATAAGTCGAAGAGTCAATGGTGGATGAATGGTGATTATTTATGCAAGACACCTGTTTTCCAAGTTTTCACCAAGGTACTTTCCCAAATTGCCACCGATGTGGTTTTCACTAGAGGATGAATTTTCTCTTTACTATTTTCAATCATTTTTCTATTTTTTTGGATTTTGTTTTTTTTATTTTATTTTTGGATTTATACCCTTCAAGATCTAAGCATAGAACTTCTTAAGATGTGTGCTATTGATAGGCTCCTACAAGGGTTCTCCCTCAAGTGTTGACAATTGATAGGCTCCAAAACTGTAACTAGATGTGACAACAAACAATCCTAACCAATTAGAAGGACCAACTTTTGATCTTCTTATTATAGCTCCTTTTGAATTGGTTTTGATAATCTTGTAAATGATTCCAAGCCTCAAGGCAACACTCATCCAATAACTCTAACTTATTGAATCTGGACACTCTGAATTCTTCATCAGTAATGAGATTTTACAATGACACTCTCAGTGATAGGAGATCGACCTCAATAGGTAGATAGCTTCTTGTTCCATAAACTAGGGAATAAGGTGTGGCATCCGTAGGTGTGTGGATACTAGTTCTATAGGCTCACAAGGTGTGGTTCAATTGGAGATGCCAACCGCAACCAACTTCATTGACTATCTTTTTGAGAATTTTTATGATGGTTTATTTGAAGCCTCAACTTAACCATTTCCCTGGGGATAGTATGGGGTGGAAAAGCGGTGTTGGATGTTAAACTTTTGGCAAAGCTCATAGACATCCTGATTTTTAAAGAGTGTTCCATTATCTATGATAAGGGCTTGGGGAACACCGTAACAACAAATGAGATAGTTCAAGATAAATTTAGATACTTTCTTTCTCGTGATATAGGTCATAGGTATCATTTTAATCCACTTTGTAAAATACTTAGTGGCTGTAATAATAAATTTATGACCGTTGGATGAGGTGGGGTGAATTTTTCTATGAGTTTGAGTCCCCACTATGAGAAAGGCCAAGGTGTAGCAATCGGTTTGAGCTCTTGAGCTGGCACATGGATGAGATCCCCATATTGTTGACATTGCATGCATTTCTTGACATATTTATGAGCTTCATGTTCCATGGTAGGCCAGTAATATCTTGCCCTCAACATTTTTTTAGCCAAGGTCATACCACTTGAATGTGATCCATAGATGCCTTTGTGTACTTATTTTAACGTAGTCAAAGCTTCCTCTTGGTTAAGACATCGCAATAATGTCCCCTCGAGACTTCAATGGTAAAGGGTATCACTTAAGAGAACAAATTAGGATGCTCTCTTGACAAAGGTTTTCCTAAGGTTCAGAGTAAGGTCATATGGGAGGATACCTTTGTGTAGGTAAGTAAAGATATCATGATACCAGGGAGAATTGGGACCAACGATTTCACATATGAATTCATATTTTGGTACCTCGAAGCTTGGGACGAGAAGCTGCTCGATGAGGAATTCACATTTCAAAATATTGTGAGGCATATCTGGAAAGGACACAATAGTTTCCATAGCATTAGTTGCTTGGTTGTTGATTTGAGGTCTTGCTCAGATGTAATTTGTTAATGACGAAATCCTTAAGACTTTCCACCATCTTTTTATAAGGCATGACATTTTCATCCTTGGTCTGGTAGTCATCATTAACTTGTTTTACAATCAATTGAGAGTCTCCATAGACCTTCAATTCTTGGATTTTCCACTGTATTACAATTATCAATCCTATGATAAGAGCCTCATACTCAATGATGTTATTAGTGCATGGGAAAGATAGCCAATACGACTTAGGGATACAATCACCTTGTAAGGTGATGAAGAGAATTCCTGCTCCAGATCCATGTTGTGTATGTGAACCATCAAAATACAACTTCCATTGCTCTACTATGCTGAGGGTAAATATTAACTCATCAAGAAATTTAGACACCAACAGATTTTCTGCATAGATAGGTGCCTCTGCCAGCTGATTTGTGATAACCTTCCCCTTGATAGCCTTTTGATCGATGTAATCTATATCAAACTCTATGAGGATCATCACCCACTTGGCCATTCATCCTGTGAAAGTAGCTTTGGATAATAAATACTTCAATGGATCTATGTTAGAGATAAGCTTCACTTGGTGACAAAGCATGTAGTTCCTAAACTTTTGAGAAGTAGACACCACTACTAGGCAAGCCTTTTCAAAGGATGATTAGTTCAACTTGTATCCTACCAAAGTCCTATTGATGTAGTAAATAGCTCTCTCCTTCCCTGTTTCATCATGTTGAGCAAGAAGAGCACCTAAAGTTGTTGATGTAGCTGAGATATAAAGGATCAAAGGTTTATTTGGTATTGGTAACATAAGGACGAGGGGTGTCTGTAGGTAATATTTGAGTTGTTAGAATGCTTTGTCACAATTTGAATCCCATTTGTAGGCTATCACCTTGTGAAGAAGGTGAGAAAAGGGATGGATCTTATCTGAAAATTGAGCTATAAATCTTCTGATAGATTACAATATTCCTTGTAAACCTCGTAGTTTCTTCAGTGTCTATGGTGATTTTGTATCCAGGATTTCCTTGACCTTAGCTAGATCTATTTCAATTCCCCTTTGTGACACAATGTATCCTAGTAGTTTTCTTGAAGTTATGCTAAAGACACTTTTTGGATTCAATCGCACCTTGTACTCTTCAAATCTATCAAAGATTGGCCATAGCACCACTAGATGTTCCTTCCTTGTCCTTGACTTGGCCAAAATGTCATCCACATAGTCTTCTAAATTCTTATGAATCATATAATGAAAAATCAATGTCATTGCTCTCTGATAGGTGGCTCCAATGTTCTTCAAACCAAATGGAATCACATTCCAACAATGTGTTCCCCATGGACATGCCAACATTATTTTATGTTGATCTTCTTTGGCTATGATATGATTCTACCCTGAGAACCCATCCATGAGTGAAAGCATCTCATGACCAATAATCAAATTTACAATGATGTCGATATTAGGAGGAAAATCATCCTTGGGGCATGCCTTGTTCAAATCTCTAAATTCAATACATATTCTGATGTCCCCAGTGGGTTTTGAGACTGGTACGAGCTTTGAATCCACTCAAGATAATCTATTGGTTTGATAAATCCTACGTCAAGTAGCTTTTGTAACTCTAGTTTGACCAATAATGCAATCTGTGGATGCATCTTCCTTAGCTTTTGTCTTACTGGTTTAGCATGAGGATAAACTACAAGATGGTGAAAAAATACCTCAGGATCAAGGCCTAACATGTCTACATAAGACCATGTAAAATTTACCTTTCACTCTTTCGGGAACGCTGCCAAATTCTTTTACTCTTCATCAAGAAGTGATTTTGCATAGAAGGTGATTTGTGGTGCCTCTTATGTCCCTACATTGAATGGATTGGATTTTTTGGCAAGCACTGGTGAATTTTCTTGATGTATCACACTAAGAGGAATATTGAATCCCTCATCCTTAGGCACCTCAGAGAGGTTTTCACCATTAGATACGTTCTTTATTTTTATTATTTTAGGATCAAAAAGTGCCACATTATGGTATTCACTTAAGGATCAATACATGATTTTCATATTTTCCATTTTGCGACTAAGGGACTCAATCATTTCCCCATAGTAGGCTTGTGTGTCCAGATCAATGGAAAAACCTACTTTGTGATCCCCATATGGCATGTGGTCATGAAGCCCCATGAACTCAGAGATAACTTCATCATTTTTGAATGAATCCAAAATAGGTGGTCTTCATTGGTCTTGGTTTATAAGTTGAGGGTAGACTAGTTTTAATTCAGTTATTTGGTTATTAGAAGCAAAGCATGTAGTGGTTATCATGAATATACAGGTATCCGCAAATAGGTTTGTGATATCGAGGGGGAAGTCATCAATGGTATCATTATGTGATGTAGGTAACCAAGAGGAAGGTTCAACTTTTTTAACATAAGAACCCTTGCCAAGAATGGTCACTTTACTTGTGGTACATCCAAGACCAAGATTCTTAGGTCGTTTCTCAAGAGCAAGAGGTTCTAGAAAACCATTATTATTTTGAAAAATATTTTCATTCTTGTTTTATCCCAAACCCTTCATTAGCTACAATCCTTTGTTTTCATCTTCCATTGGAAGAATGGTATTTGGTCTGTTATCTTGATATAGAAATTCTAATACATTTTCCTCATCAATAACTTCTTTGTTCAAATCTCCCCACTTTTTGAAAGTGGTAGATGCTATCTTGATTGTCCTCGATACCTTGTCAATAGGTTGAGGCTTCCCATGAGATCTAGGAGAAATAGGCAATTATCCAATTACAAAAGAATCTTTCTTCAAGTTATAGTTTCCACAACCATTGTCTTTGATCACTACCTTGATATTAGGGATCTTTTGCAATATGGGTGTCTTTCATTTGGAGGTGGAAGCGAGGGTAGATGGGTCAAGGAATGAGGAGGATGTTGGCCCTTCATCGTTCTTAGGCACTTGCAAGATCCTATAGTACTTTGCTTCTAGGCTCTTGCAATAGTATAATGGTTCAAGATTCTGTATGGATTGTGATTTCTCTATCTTCATAGGGAAACTTGATGCATTGATGGTAGGTGGAAGCTACGGCTTACATGGCGTGGATCTATGGATGACCGAGAATTATATTATATGGAAGGTCAAGGTCAAGCACTTGGAAAGTAGTTTCTGCAATTACGAGTCCTACTTGGATAAGGATTTTAATTGTGCCTTGAGAAACCCATTCTTGATCATCATATGCTCTTATGGTAACTCCTTTTTCCTTTTAAATACCATCTTCAAAATAGCCTAAGTTCTTGATCAGTTGAAGGGTACAAATATTAAGACCAACACCTCCATCCACCAAGACTCTTTTGACTTTGTTTTATGGATGAGGACTTCAAGGTGCAATGCTCAATTATGTGATGGTTGTGTGGGAAGGTATTGCTTATAAAATGTGAGAAGATGAGGGGTGGTGATGTGTTCAACCATAGCCTAGAATTGTTCGGTATCAAGATTACTAGGTACAAATGATGACAAAAAAGCCTTTTCTAGGATGTCCCTATGTGCAGGAGATATTTTCAATAACTCCAAGATGGAGATTTGGGTGAGGTCTTTTTCAATTGGTCCAAGAGGCTATAATCATTGGGATTTGACTTCAAAAGTGGTGCCCTAGGATGCAATGGCGCTACTTGGATAGTGAATTTTCTTCTACGTGTGGTGACTCCACACTCTACACTAGGTCCTTTGATTGTTATGATGGATATAAAATGATCACAAGATGCTACCACATTGTTGTAAACATGAACCATGTTATGGTAATCCTTCCGTTTTCCATTATCATTTCCCTTGCTATGGTCTAGCATCGGGTTCTTGTATATTTTAAGGTCTTGATTTCTCGATTGTTGATCCATAGTTATGTCTCCATTATCAATAAGGTCTTGGATAACATTTTTCAATTTCATGCAACTTGATGTTTTGTGTCCCTTGATTTTGTGAAAATCACAAAGGTCTTCCTCTCTATGCCATGGTGGTTTAACTTGGGGTTCTTGGTAGTTCTTCTAATCGGGAAGCGTAATGAGATTAGATTGTACCAATTTTTGCATGACCTCTTTAATAGGTTCCCCCAAAGGTGTGTACTTGCGTCGCTAAGGGTAATTGTTTCAAGGGGGTGGTCCTCTTTAAGCATTTGCATTGTTGATCATTTGTTGGTTATTTTGTGGTTGCATGTTTTTCTGTTGTGTGTTTTGTTGTGGATTTGTCTATTTTAGAGCACTTAAAACCACTTTCGCATCAACTACACCATCATTAATAACATTCTTTTTTTTTGGCCCATATACAAGGTTTTTCATTGGAACTAGATGATGGACGATTGTCTTTGTAGGATTTTGTTTCTCCTTGTGCGATGAGGGCTCTTTCGATGTTAAGACCCCTAGGGATAAGTTCTTTGTATGTCAAGACACATTGCATTTTGAGTTGGAAGGATAAATTTGTTTCCACATTAGTAATAATGATCTCTATTTGTTGCTTTTTGAGAATTGGCCATTTGTATTTACTAGATCTATGCCTCCATCATTGCAAAAATTTTGCAAATGATTCACCCTTGTTCTGTTTAAGGGTATAAATTTATTCCAAACTTACGTCCATATCAAGATTGTAGGAGAAGTGTTCTACAAATTGATCTATTATTTCTTGAAAAGTTCAAATTCTAGGAGGTAGATGCAAGAACCATTTTATGGCTTGGCCTCCCAAAGTACATGGGAAAAGACACATCAAATAGGAGTCATTGTATGCCACTTCCATACTTGCCACATAAAATTCCATAATGTGATCTTTAGAATTTCCACACCCTTTGTATTTTTCAAATTTGGGGATTTCAAATCCTAGAGGGAATGGCATCATTGTAATGTTTTGATCAAAAGGATATGGACACAAGTCTCATGCAGCATATGATTTCTTTGTCTTCCCAACTTGGATGTCTTAGATATATTGCGTAAGCATTCTTATTTGCAATGAAAGATCATCTTGAGGATTGTTTGGTGGTGAAGCATACATTTTGTATTGAGGAATGGTAGATGAATTGTATATGGTATTTTGGTAAGGTGGTATGTTCATGTTGAATGTATTGTATGGATTGTATGATGGATTGTTTTGATATTGTGGATTTAGTGGTGATAATGGTGGTGGGGTGCTATATGCTCTATGCAAATTTGCATATGGTTGTTGTTGGTTGTAGTACAAGCCTTGATGTTGTTTTTGTTAGGGTTAGAGATGGCAGATCTAACAATTAAATGCAAATTTTATATAATAAACAGAGAAACTAAAACATGCATAGAATAAATCATAACACAAAATTTAACGTGGTTCACCCAATCTGGGCTACATCCACCAAACCACAGCCATCCAATACTTTTATTATCTAGTGAAAAACTTATTACAATCTTGCAAATAATCACGTTTTTCCATCATACTGAAATACCCATCCGAACCCCTTTTTACCAAGCTTAGAAGCTTCTAGATTTTAGGGTTCTACAAAATCGGATTTTTCTTTTTTCATTGATTTTTCCCTGGGCTATACAGGACAGGGGGCCAAGGTGTACAGTATACCATGGGCTATACAGTATAGCATGATCAGTCGCCACATACCAATAATCTCCCACTTGGAGACTGATCAGGCTCCACACCATCACAACCTCCCACTTGGAGACTGATCCTGGACAACACTGCTGCACTTACAGCTCCCACTGGAAATTAGTACCTTGGACCCTGCTACTCTATTATACTTGAATTCAACCTTGAAGGCCAACCAAAGCTGAAGAGGAGCTCAGCTTCTCCCTTGGAACCACCTTCATAAACATATCTGCTGGATTTACATCTGTATGTATCTTGTCCAACTTGACATGTCCATCCTCCAACACTGACCGAATGAAATGATATCTCAACTGTATGTGTTTTGTTTTAGAATGCAAGGCAGAATTATTTGCAAGATGTATAGCACTCTAATTGTCTGTAGACATAATTTTCAGCCTGTTGTTTGCCCAACTCATCCATGAAAAGTTGCAACCATATCATCTCCTTTGCCGCCTCTGTTGCAACAACATACTCTACCTTTGTGGTGGATAAAGCAACCACCTTTTGCAGTCGAGAAATCCAACTCACTGTTGTCCCACCAACTGTAAATACATAACCTGTGGTACTCCGCCTAGTATCTATATCCCCTGCTAAATCTAAGTCAACATAGCCTTTTAAATTAGTATTAGAGCCCCCAAAACATAAACAATTATTGGATGTACCTCTCAAATACCTGAGAATCTATTTTACTGCATTCCAATGCTCAACTCCGGGATGACTCAAATACCTGCTAACAACTCCTACAACATGTGCAATATCCGGTCTAGTGCATACCATGGCATACATTAAACTACCTACAGCTGAAGCATATGGTACCTTGGACATTTTTTCTTCCTCCTCTTGTGTCTTTGGACACATATCCTTAGTCAATTTGACATGACTAGGCAAAGGTGTGCTGACAGCTTTTGCATTCTCCATATGAAATCTCTGCAACACCTTTTCAACATAATTAGCCTGAGATAAAAACAATTTCTATTTTTCCTATCTCTACAAATTTTCATACCAAGGATTTGTTTTGCTGCCCCCAAATCCTTCATAGCAAAAGATTTTGCTAACTGTTGTTTTAACTCGCTTATGTGATCCATGTTAGACCCAGCTACAAGCATGTCATCAACATATAAACATAAAATAATGTATCTGTCATTATCCAACCTCTTAAAATAAACACAATGGTCAGAATTACACCTGCTGTAGCCTTGCTCAGCCATAAAACTGTCAAATTTCAAATACCATTGCCGAGGTGCTTGATTCAAACCATATAAACTTTTCTTCAATCTGCACACTAGTTTCTCCTTACCTTTGACCTCAAATCCTTGTGGTTGTTCCATATATATTTCCTCTTCCAAATCACCATGGAGAAAGGCTGTTTTAACATCAAGCTGTTCTAAATGCAAATCTTCAGCAGCCACAATACTTAAAACAATACGAATAGAAGTCATTTTAACAACATGAGAAAAAATCTCATCAAAATCAATACCCTTTTTCTGTGCAAATCCCTTTACAACTAATCTGGCTTTAAATCTTTTCTTACCTCCATCCTCCTCTTAGCCTATAAATCCATTTGTTTGGTAAAGCCTTTTTACCTGCAGGCAACTTGCATAAATCCCAAGTCTGATTTTTCCAAGGAGTCCATTTCTTCTTTCATTCCATGCTCCCATGAACCTTGGTATCCACCTGCATAGCTTCATCATAATATTCTCGTTCACCAGCATCGCTAATGCATAGTATACAAAGAGGGAGAGAATCTTTCGAGGTCTACTTAACCTTGAAGATCGCCTAACAGAGTTTGTGGTATTTGTTGTCGTTGTTGTTGCCCAACATGAGGAACCACTGAAACATTATTGTTGGGAATATCATCCAACACTACATAATCACTTTCTCATTGAATATGACATCCCCGCTTCACAATTTTCTAATTTCAAAATCCCAAAGCCTATAACCAAATTCATCAATGCCATATCCAATAAATAATACATTTCTTTGATTTTGCATCAAGCTTGGTTCTATTTTCAGAATCTACATGTGCAATGCTTCTTTACAACCAAAGGTTTTGAGAAAAGAATAACTCACCTTTCTTACCTTTCCATGCTTCTCCTCGAATACCACAACCCAAAGGATTAGAAGGACCTCTATTAATTAGATAAACAGCAGTGTTTACAGTCTCTGCCCACATTTTTAAAGGCAGCCCAGCATGCAATCTCATAGTCCGTGCACGCTCCATTATTGTCCTATTCATGTGCTCAGCCACTCCATTTTCCTATGGAGTCCTTTTTAAACTATTTTCTCATTTTACTTAATACCATTAGAGGAACAATAATCTTCAAACTCTTTTATCGCAATACTTCACCACCATTATCGATTCCCTAGACATTTAACCTTTTTCCCCAGCTCCCCATTCTCAACCAAGCTTCCATTTTTAAAGTTTCCAAATACTTCATGATTTCTAAGGAAATAAATCCATACCTTTCTAGTTGCATCATCAATGAATGTAACATAATATAGAGAGCCATCGAGAGAGAAGATAATCGAAATGTCCCCATACATCCTCAGATGCATTTCAAGCTCCACTTCTTACATCTTTCTTTGCTTCCCATCCTTGAGAAAAATCCTACTTTTGTTTTCCATACACACAACTTTCACAGAATCCATATTTAACACATTTTTAGACCTGGTAAAACATTATGTGTAATGAAGTACTTATACCAGACTCATATGCCCAAGTCTATTATGCTACAATGTCGATTCTTAATCCATAAAGAATCAGATGATCTTCTACCTCCTGAATTGCAATAACTGTTCCTGAACATTGACCCTTTTCCATAACAATTAAAGTAGAAGGAATAGTATGACCTGTACAAAGATATAAGGTGCCTACTTTCACACCTTTTGTTACTACTAAGGCACCCTTTGTGACCTTCCAATTTTTATCACTAAATGTAACAACACAACCTTCATCATCTAGTTGCCCTGCTGAAATTAAATTTCTGCTTAACTTTGGAACATGTCTTACCTCACGTAGTAGCCAATGATTCCCATTCTGCAACTTAATCTTGATTCTTCCCTTTCCAACAATCTGACAGGGTTCGTTATCTCCTAAATAAACCAGCCCAAAATCCTCTTGGACATAATCAAGAAAATAACTTCTATGGGGGTGGTATGGTAAAATGAAGCCTCCTAATCTAACACCTAAGAATCATCATGATTATCAAGAGAAAGAATCAAAGCATCCCCACGATTTATTACTTACCACATTTGCCTCTTTTACTTCCTTCCCTTCTGCCTCCTTTATTTTTCCCCGAGACCAACAATCTTTCTTCGTGATGACCCAGCCTTTACCACAAGACCAACAATCCTCTTGTCTCTCAGATTGGGACCTTTTGTCCTTTGATTTTCCCTCTCGGACTTCCCATGATTTCCCGTAATTGTTTCTCCTCTCCTTTATTCTGCCTCCCCCCGCCGCATTCAAACACCGCCTCGATGTGGATGTTCCACCGGAAGCTTTTCCTACAAATTTCTCGCCAAAATAACACCAACAACATCATCAAACTTCAATGTATTCAACTGTAAATAGAATTGCTAATAAATCCATTACCAAGCTTTCATTCTAGCTTCGTGCAAAGAACACAAAATCAAAAGAGCTCCTAACTTCTTCATCAAAGTTTACTTTTACGTATAATTGGACTAGTGACCGTGATAAACTCATTTAAATGATCAGTAACTGACCCACCTTCTACCATTTTCATATTAAATAAACGCTTCATAAGAAATACCTTATTCGAAGTGGAAGGATTTTCATATAACTTTTCCAGGTTTCCATCAACTCTTGAGTTGTCTTTGCTTTTGTAATATTGAACGCCACTATTTGTGCTAGGCACAAACAAATACTGCCAAGAGCCTTTCTATCCAAGATCTCCCAGTCCTCATCTGACATTGCTGCAGGTTTCTTGGTTTTTCCTTCCAATGGCTGCTATAAATCCTTCCGGAGCAGAGATAGTCCTCCATCTACATCTTCCATATAATTGATAGTTCTACCCATTAAACTTCTAACCTTCTTACCCTCGGGTTCCCGCCATTGCTCCCACTTCAACCGCGGAGACTCCCACTCAACCGCTGTAGATCTCTCCTACGCACGCATAATCTAAAACACAATTCACTGGATACCACTTGTTAGGCTAGAGATGGCAGATCTAACAATTAAATGCAAATTTTATATAATAAACAGAGAAACTAAAACATGCAATGTGTAATAAATCATAAACACAAAATTTAATCTGGTTCACCTTAACTGGCTACATCCACCTCAAATCGCTACCCATCCAATACTTTTATTATCCAAAGAAAAACTTATTACAATCTTTAATAATCGCTTCCATCATAATCAAATACCTCGAATCACTGGCCTCGGCCTCGGCCCCTGACCCCAACAAGGACAAAATGTGGTGTACATTTCATGTACCTCATACTATACAGTATAGCATGATCAGTCGCCACATACCAACAGTTTTTGTACAAGCATTTGTTGTTGGAAATATTTTTGTTGTGCTCGTAGTTGTTGTTGGGCTTGTTGTGCTTGCAAGGCTTGTTGAGCTTGTAATTGGGCTTGTTGTGCTTGCAATTGGGATTGTGCTTGTTGTGCTTGTAATTAGGCTTATGCTTGTTGATAGGTAATAGATTTTTGATGAGCTGAATCATTTTTTCCTTGAGGTGATGGAATGGTGTTTATATTTGGGACATATTCATTTAATTGAATGTATTGGCTTGATGAGATGTTTTGATTTTGTGGAATAATGTTGTGATTAACAAGAGAAATGAAGGTGGGTGAACAATACCTTGAATGGCCCTTTCTCAAGATGTTGTACCCATAAGAGAAACCAAACATGTGCTACTTGATTAAACTAGCCATAATAGTAAATTGGAACATCTTTATTGCATATAACTAAACTCTACAGTCTGACAAGAATCTTCACAGATTTCCCATTCATGAACACATAACATAAAACTAACAAAGATATTGTTTGTGAAACAAAAGTATAACTATCAAAACATATCGTCCAACTAGATCTACTCCTTGACCACTGATCCAACTATATAGGTTCGAGAGGAGATTTATTTCATAAGGACTAAAATTAGAAATTAAATGAATATGTTTGTTCTCATTCAAAATAGAGAGAAGCAAAGTATTTGCAACTAAAACTATAACTAAAAAAGATAGAAGAAGACAAATGGGTTTGCAACTCTTCTTTTAACGACGTGACAAAGACATGCTCTATGCAAACAGTCATGTTAGTTTCCTAATTATTTCCTAATTATTCTTTCCTCCATCATCTTATTGAATTCTTTTATGACTCACAATTGACCACTCCAATGATTGCTTCCATCATTTTTGCAACTATCACATTTCCAAAATTCTTGGAATATCTCCTGCAATTGGCATGGAATCCTTTGGTTGTAGGTTGAGCTCTCTAGTTGTTGCAAGTTACAATTCTTCTGGCTATAAGGAGTTAGTTTCATCTAAAGCATACACACCATTAACAATCATGAATTAAACATAAATTCACACTAAATTTCATACGCATTCACACATTCATCCATGCAAACATCATCATATCATAATCATATTTCCACTTATTGAAGTTTAGTTTGGAATGTATATGAAATAAGTAGCTTAAAGTGTTCAAGAGATGAACTAAACAAGAGAAAACTAGCTATTAATCAATCTCATCACTAGGAACCACTACAAGTAGCTAAATGATGCCTTCATCATGTTCATAGTCGAGACTCTTCAAGGAGATTTGAATAGAAGGATTTCATCCTCAGTTATGGATATGCTAAATAGGTTTGGGTATTGGTTCATTCAATTCCCAAAGATCACATATTTAGGATGGAGGGAATCTCAGGGCCCCCCTACAAACTTCCCACGCACCCAAATGATAAAGTGGTGATGTTGGAGATGACTAGACAATTATGTACCTCCTATTAGCTATTGAAGAGAAAATATAGTGCAGGAGTTCCATATCCTCCAACCCTTGGGAGGGGACTATATCCTTATCCCTCGGCCCCATTGAATAAATTATTTGATGTGGAAATGAAAACCTTTGGATTCAACTTCTATAGCAAAAAAATAAAATTGATCATCTGGGAAAGATGGAGAAGTAGGTAGGAAAACAAGAAGGACACCAGTTGGACATAGAGGAATTTTGGGCTAATTGCTAGGATGATCTTGAGGTTAGGAAGAGAACTTACTCCAGGCTGACTGTGGGTTACATTAGAACTCTATGCCTCTTTCTTATTCCTAATCAAGTAGAGGAAGATGGAAAAGTACTAGCAGAGGAAAAATATAATGAAGTGGAAAAGCAACCAATTTAACTACCTGACTGGATTGAGGAAGAAGTGATCAACTTGCATGTCATAAATAGACCTATTCTAATGAGAACTAGGAGATGGATGGAAGCCCAATCCTCTACTCTCTTAGCTAAAGGAGTTGAATTAACATATGAAAAGGTTGAGGAAGTTGAGGTCTCTTCTAGTGAAGATGAGCACATCGAAGAGGAGGTGGGACCTAGTGAGGATCCCATAGAGAAGGAAGTTGAGACTCCCTCTAAAACTAAAGGAAAATTCGAGAGAAATAAAGAAGAAAATCATCCTATAGCCCAATCAAGGGTATATAAGAGGAATGCTAGTACTATAGAAGGGAGCAAGCCCCAACCAAGATGAACTAAGAGGACTAGGACCATCTTAGTAGAGCCAACTAAGGAAGGAAAGAGAGACTCTTCTCCTCATCCCACTCCTTCCACCTCTACTCCACCACCTTCTCCTCCCATTTATACATCTTCTCCCTCATCCACTATCTCTTCTTCCACCTTTGTTTCACCCCCTCCACTTGATATCTTAGTGGATATCACCAACTCCATTCCTACTCCTTCCATTACTCCCATCTCCATTGATTCATCCCCTTCTCCAACTTCTCTCCCATCCACTACATCTATTCCTCCTCTTCAATTCACTATGTCTATCATTTCCTCCACTACTCCTACCTCTATTCCTCCCACTTTACTTGACCTTCCATAATATTTCATCTCTCACCTTTCTAATATGCCCAAGGAGGTGGTTTCTACAGTGCTCTCCCAAGTCAACAGGTCTCTATTGAATCAACTAGCACAAACCACTTCCCTATCTTCCTCAAAACAAAAATTGAAGCCTCCTTCTATGGAGAGTGAAGACAACATTCTAGATGAATTGCCACAACAG
>VDFB02168118.1:212915179-212977785 GCA_007258455.2 Sequoia sempervirens
ACCTTTTGTCCTTTGATTTTCCTCGCGACTTCCCACGGCTTCCAAAATTTTTTCCCCTCTCCTTTTTTTTTTCCCCTACTTTCTGCATTCAAAACACTGCCTGATGTGGATGTTCCACCCGAGCTTTTCCTACGAATTTCCTCGCTCAAAATAACACCAACATCATCAAATTTCAATGTACTTGAACCGGAAACAAAATTGCTAACAGCCATTACCAAGCTATTCCAGCTTTCAGCAAAGAACACGTAATCAAAAGAGCCCTAACTTTCATATCAAAGTTTACTTTACGGTTAATTGACTGGTGACCGTATTAAACTCATTTAAATGATCAGTAACTGATCCACCTTCTACCATTTTCATATTAAATAAACGCTTTATAAGAAATACCTTATTCGAAGCGGGAGGCTTTTCATATAACTTTTCCAGGGTTTCCATCAACTCTTGAGTTGTCTTTGCTTTCGTAATATTGAATGCCACTGTTTGTGCTAGGCACAAATAATGAATACTGCCAAGAGCCTTTCTATCCAAGATCTCCCAATCCTCATCTGACATTGCTGCAGGTTTCTTGGTTTTCCCTTCCAATGGCTGCCATAAATCCTTCTGATAGAGATAGTCCTCCATCTGCATCTTCCATAATTGATAGTTCTGCCCATTAAACTTCTCAACCTTCTTACCCTCGTCTGCCATTGCTCCCACTCAACCGTGAGACTCCCACTCAACCGTGAGATCTTCCTACAGACGATAATCGAAACACAACTCGCTCTAATACCACTTGTTAGGGTTAGAGATGGCAGATCTAACAATTAAATGCAAATTTTATATAATAAACAGAGAAACTAAAACATGCACAGAATAAATCATAACACAAAATTTAATGTGGTTCACCCAATCTGGGCTACATCCACCAAACCGCAGCCATCCAATACTTTTATTATCCAGTGAAAAACTTATTACAATCTTGCGAATAATCGCGTTTTTCCATCATACTGAAATACCCCCCGAACCCCCGCCCGGGGCCCAGCCCGGCCCCGGACCCCGGCAAGGACAGGGGGCCAGGGTGTACATTATACCATGGGCTATACAGTATAGCATGATCAGTCGCCACATACCAACAGTTTTTGTACAAGCATTTGTTGTTGGAAATATTTTTGTTGTGCTCGTAGTTGTTGTTGGGCTTGTTGTGCTTGCAAGGCTTGTTGAGCTTGTAATTGGGCTTGTTGTGCTTGCAATTGGGATTGTGCTTGTTGTGCTTGTAATTAGGCTTATGCTTGTTGATAGGTAATAGATTTTTTATGAGCTGAATCATTTTTTCCTTGAGGTGATGGAATGGTGTTTATATTTGGGACATATTCATTTAATTGAATGTATTGGCTTGATGAGATGTTTTGATTTTGTGGAATCATGTTGTGATTAACAAGAGAAATGAAGGTGGGTGAACAATACCTTGAATGACCCTTTCTCAAGATGTTGTACCCATAAGAGAAACCAAACATGTGCTACTTGATTAAACTAGCCATAATAGTAAATTGGAACATCTTTATTGCATATAACTAAACTCTACAGTCTGACAAGAATCTTCACAGATTTCCCATTCATGAACACATAACATAAAACTAACAAAGATATTGTTTGTGAAACAAAAGTATAACTATCAAAACATATCGTCCAACTAGATCTACTCCTTGACCACTGATCCAACTATATAGGTTCGAGAGGAGATTTATTTCATAAGGACTAAAATTAGAAATTAAATGAAGATGTTTGTTCTCATTCAAAATAGAGAGAATCAAAGTATTTGCAACTAAAACTATAACTAAAAAAGATAGAAGAAGACAAATGGGTTTGCAACTCTTCTTTTAACGACGTGACAAAGACATGCTCTATGCAAACAGTCATGTTAGTTTCCTAATTATTTCCTAATTATTCTTTCCTCCATCATCTTATTGAATTCTTTTATGACTCACAATTGACCACTCCAATGATTGCTTCCATCATTTTTGCAACTATCACATTTCCAAAATTCTTGGAATATCTCCTGCAATTGGCATGGAATCCTTTGGTTGTAGGTTGAGCTCTCTAGTTGTTGCAAGTTACAATTCTTCTGGCTATAAGGAGTTAGTTTCATCTAAAGCATACACACCATTAACAATCATGAATTAAACATAAATTCACACTAAATTTCATACGCATTCACACATTCATCCATGCAAACATCATCATATCATAATCATATTTCCACTTATTGAAGTTTAGTTTGGAATGTATATGAAATAAGTAGCTTAAAGTGTTCAAGAGATGAACTAAACAAGAGAAAACTAGCTATTAATCAATCTCATCACTAGGAACCACTACAAGTAGCTAAATGATGCCTTCATCATGTTCATAGTCGAGACTCTTCAAGGAGATTTGAATAGAAGGATTTCATCCTCAGTTATGGATATGCTAAATAGGTTTGGGTATTGGTTCATTCAATTCCCAAAGATCACATATTTAGGATGGAGGGAATCTCAGGGCCCCCCTACAAACTTCCCACGTACCCAAATGATAAAGTGGTGATGTTGGAGATGACTAGACAATTATGTACCTCCTATTAGCTATTGAAGAGAAAATATAGTGCAGGAGTTCCATATCCTCCAACCCTTGGGAGGGGACTATATCCTTATCCCTCGGCCCCATTGAATAAATTATTTGATGTGGAAATGAAAACCTTTGGATTCAACTTCTATAGCAAAAAAATAAAATTGATCATCTGGGAAAGATGGAGAAGTAGGTAGGAAAACAAGAAGGACACCAGTTGGACATAGAGGAATTTTGGGCTAATTGCTAGGATGATCTTGAGGTTAGGAAGAGAACTTACTCCAGGCTGACTGTGGGTTACATTAGAACTCTATGCCTCTTTCTTATTCCTAATCAAGTAGAGGAAGATGGAAAAGTACTAGCAGAGGAAAAATATAATGAAGTGGAAAAGCAACCAATTTAACTACCTGACTGGATTGAGGAAGAAGTGATCAACTTGCATGTCATAAATAGACCTATTCTAATGAGAACTAGGAGATGGATGGAAGCCCAATCCTCTACTCTCTTAGCTAAAGGAGTTGAATTAACATATGAAAAGGTTGAGGAAGTTGAGGTCTCTTCTAGTGAAGATGAGCACATCGAAGAGGAGGTGGGACCTAGTGAGGATCCCATAGAGAAGGAAGTTGAGACTCCCTCTAAAACTAAAGGAAAATTCGAGAGAAATAAAGAAGAAAATCATCCTATAGCCCAATCAAGGGTATATAAGAGGAATGCTAGTACTATAGAAGGGAGCAAGCCCCAACCAAGATGAACTAAGAGGACTAGGACCATCTTAGTAGAGCCAACTAAGGAAGGAAAGAGAGACTCTTCTCCTCATCCCACTCCTTCCACCTCTACTCCACCACCTTCTCCTCCCATTTATACATCTTCTCCCTCATCCACTATCTCTTCTTCCACCTTTGTTTCACCCCCTCCACTTGATATCTTAGTGGATATCACCAACTCCATTCCTACTCCTTCCATTACTCCCATCTCCATTGATTCATCCCCTTCTCCAACTTCTCTCCCCTCCACTACATCTATTCCTCCTCTTCAATTCACTATGTCTATCATTTCCTCCACTACTCCTACCTCTATTCCTCCCACTTTACTTGACCTTCCATAATATTTCATCTCTCACCTTTCTAATATGCCCAAGGAGGTGGTTTCTACAGTGCTCTCCCAAGTCAACAGGTCTCTATTGAATCAACTAGCACAAACCACTTCCCTATCTTCCTCAAAACAAAAATTGAAGCCTCCTTCTATGGAGAGTGAAGACAACATTCTAGATGAATTGCCACAACAGGAAAGGGAAATTATGGCTGGTTTTTCCTCAACAAAAGATGCATCATTTCTACCAATGCAAGATAGGTCCTCAAAAGAAGAGAAAATTATTGAGGATGTTCCTAATCCTAGGTCTAAATGATCTACAAATCAAGAAGAGGAAAAACTTGAAAAATATCAACCAAGGGAACAAGAGGAGAAAATTCATGAAGAGAATGTTCAAAAGAAGACTTCTCCTCCTCCACAAACAAAATTGCTAGATAAAGTTGTTGCCCCTATATGGCTAGAAAAGCAATTAAAAAATAAAAGGTTGATCATTGAAACTCCCAAGTTAAGCCTTGAAGCAATTTTGAGTAGAATGGACAAGCATAAGGAGAAGAAAAGGGTGAAAATAAGGTCACACATGACCAAAGATGCTATAGGGTCAAGAATTTTTCATATAGCCACTCCTACTACAGACAAGGATGACCAAAACATTTTCCAGAAGATTTTAATATTTCAACAATAAATCTCAATCCCACCAATAGAGCACAAGAGATAGATGAGCTTTAGGGGTAGGTTTCCAACAGTTTGAAAAGGATGAACAAAGATGAATCAACTAAGGCTTAGTTGAAGTCCCAAGTAGCCAAACTCACTGCTTTCATCCAATATTTGATGAACCCTATTCAAAGTACACCGAGAAAAGTTGTAACTCCAATAGTGTTATCCAAAGATGAGGTGGATAAAATAGAGAAGATGAGGTCTTGGGATCAGTCCACTCAAACTTGGATAAAGCACATTCTTGACAACAATAATAAGGCAATTGAAATTGTTATCTAGGTACATAATAATTTTATCATCCTCAAGGAGGAAGTAGATAAGTTGGTCAAGGATTGCAGTAGCAATAAAAAATACCATATCTTGGTATTTCCCAAGTTAGAGGCTATAAAAAAGCTCCCCACAGAAGTAATAGTAAAAGAGGGTATCCTAAAGAAGGAGTTAGTCAAGGAGCCTCACTACTGGTTACACACCCTCAGGTTCCACAAAGAGAGTGATGCAAGTTGAGCCAAAAGTGAAGAAAATTAATGAAGTTTTGGTGGCTTGTGGCCAATTTTTGCGAGAACTTACAAAAACTAAGGTGGATGCTTCTACAGGCATAGATGAGAAAATTTTGAAGCATCAGTGGAAGTTGTTAATCTACAAAGAGCCTACTGAGGAATTATTTGTAGATTTTATGGACAAGGTTGCTATATTTTTGGTCAGGTCCTAAAGTTTTATTGGCTATAAACCTCCATGGATGGAATTACACCATAAATTGATTGATCAAAATGATGCTTAATGTTACAAGATCCATGTTGTTGTGGGTCCCCCAAATGATGAAGTTACTTCAACTTTAACAAATTTTTTAAAGTTTTCCATGAAGGAGAAATCAAAGGGAAAAAGTGTGATCGATGAACAATTTTTTGTAAAATTGCCAGCTGGAAACCTTTTTGGAATTTTGTGTCCCAGATTCTTGGGATGTTGTAAATATAATTAATGTAAAGATATATTATAATGTACTTTTACATATCCCTAGGTGAATTTGTAACTAATTATAGTTGGAGATGGATGAGGAATATGTTGCAAACATTAATGCTCTCCAAATATTTAATACAAATGTAATCTTGGCCCTTGGTGTTGATATAATCTCCGCCATTGATTTTTCCTTAGGTTTTGTTATCCTTGCTTATAAAAGGCAACACTCTCTCAATGTAAAGGTTGTTGAATAGGAATAGTTGTATCTCAACATTTGAAATCGATACAAGCACAAAATTGGATTTTTGGTGTTTTACTTATTATTTCTTATGTTTGAATGGTTCCTTTCTTCAATATTAGATAAAGTTTAGTTATGGCAATGGTGAAGTATGAATATATTTGATAGATATGTAGTTCATACCATTTATAATTTATTGATTGTAAGTTACTTTGTATGATTATTCTAATTATTATTTTAATATTAGTTTGATTATGCAGATTTATTTATATTATGCCAGAACTAGGTATTTGCATAAATGTTCATGATCTAAAAATATTTAATTTCCTTTGAAGATTGCACTATTCTTGTAACATTGTGAGTTATTCTCTGAGTAAGAAGAAATTGGTTTTGTGAGGGATCGGTCTATCTATCACACCAAACCATTATTGTTCTTTCCCTTAGGTTTTCATCACTAAATCTCTTCTCACCATACCTTTTTTATTTTATTTTAAGATTGAGTTATTTTAGGAAGAAAAGTATCACCCAGATTGCCATATTAGATGTTGAACATTATTTTCAAATATCAAATATGAAACTTAGCTTGGCATATCAATCTCGGATATTTGGAACCCTTGTTGATCAAGGTCTAGCTAAGTAATTGTAAGGCCCATTGTAAAATAGAAAAACATAAACCACTAAGTTATTTTTTTCAAATTCATGACCTGACTATTGAATCCTTGGGTTTATCTTTCTAAAGTTTTAGAGGTTAGATTTCCTTTCAAGAGAGATAGAATACTTCATGTTTTTTCTATGTTGTGATGTGCAAAAACACTTGTCAACAAAATCCACATGTTATGCCTAAATATCTATGTTTTGCATGATACTAATGTGGGGTTGAATTTACTTTTCAATTATTTGAGATTGGAGCATTGATTATGTATTCCTCCTTTGAGATGTTGTATATGTGTAGATCGTGTAAAATTATCTAATGTAGATTATATTTGGTAGGCCATATTCTTGGTCACCATTATTACATTGGTATTCTTATTGTAATGAGACATGGTTATTGGGAGTACTTGGTATAGTTGTTCATTTTAATTTATAGTAGTTGGTTATGATGCATGAGAAGCTCAGTTCACTTTTAAGTAGATTTTTGGCAATAATATTGGTCATGATGCCATGTACAACTTGGTATTACTTTCAGTGGGAGCTTTATGCAGTTATATAATGTGTTCTATCTTCTTTGTTTTAAGATTTTGGTTCTAATTTTTGTTACAATGTGTAGTGATCCATGAATAATATTTGATTAGAAGATGGATGGTCTTTTGCAATAGTTGTGAGGCAATTGTATCTTCTTAGTTTGGATATTGTGGTTGTACTTTACCTTTTGGGGGCTCATGGTGTTTAGTTATTTGATTGTGTTGGGGCCATGGAGGATCTTCAGTCAGAAAATGGTTATCATGATGCATAGAGAGCTTTGTTACATAGTTTAGTTAGAGCTTTGGCAATGATGTTGATTCATCATTTGATGATGGATGGTTATTTTCATGTGATCTCCTAGGAGGAGATGTTAGATCATGATGTCATGATATGTTCATGATTCTATAGTTGGAATTTTGGAAATGATCTTGTTTTTTCTCTTTGGTTTGTAGTATTAATCATTTTCTTGGAGCTTCATGATTTTGTATATTTTCATTTGAAGTTGGCATGGATTGATTGGCGGATGCTCATGGAGACTAGAGAGACTTGGGTAAGGCTAAGAGATCTCTTGTTTATGGGATCATATGTTGAGATGGTTGCTCTTTGATGAGGATTTCAATAGAAATACTGAGGATCATACACCTAGTTATGGATGTGAATCCATTATGAACCTAAAGAGAAGATTGTCATTGCTTGATGTTGTATACACAAGACAATTTTATAGCCCACTCTTGATCTACTCGGTAGGTGAATGATGTGAGAGGTATTCCCCACCTAATTATTAGATGCATTCTTTATTTTATATCTTGTTTTCTCATATGAGTTAGTCTTGAATATAAACATTCTTAAGACTTGTTAAGAAGAAGATGCATGGTTTATGGATATTTCATTTTTCTCCTTGTTTTGGTCTTGAGCTATAGATTTAGTTCTGAGGAATTATTTGGAGAGGTACAAGAAATGGTTTGTGGATTTGGGCATATTCCCTTTGTTGCGGGAATTATTGGTTGGTTTGATCTACCTTCAATATGAAGAGGTTTACATCTATTGCTGCCATGTTTTCATTTGATTTGAATGTTTTATTTTGATACCCTTTTAGTATGGGAATGGTGAAGGAGATCTTTCTTTACACAACTTGGTACATGTTAGTTTGGAATAAGTATAAGGTTTTATTTTCAATTTATCTCTTTGTCCATGGTATTCTTCTTGGATGTTTGGTTTTAAATGGTTGAGTGTGAAGAAATTGAGAGAGTTATGATGACTAGTGGTGAGAGGTATTGCAACATATTTGTTTGTAGGATTTGCATATCATTGTGTATTTCCTTAACACTATGTAATAGAGGAATTAGCCACATCCTCTATGTGAAATAATATAGGTAGAATTGGTATGCCTTGATCCATTTTCATATTTGACATTACTCTTGTAGTGGGAGTTTATAGATGAAACATACAAAAAGTGAAACCCTAAGATTTGACCCTAGGTTTAGGTGCTTTTTCTAAATATTTCATTAGAGATTGAGGTAGTGGGAGTTTGATGGATTTAGATGAGGTATGTGATTGACTTACAACCTAAAAGGTGAGTCAACCTACCCTTGACCAAATCTGAAATGGACCTAAGGATGAAATGCAATGCAATGACTACACTAATGATGCAAATTATTGTTCTGATGCAAATACAACAAACATAGAAAGTCACAAACAAATTTGAACAATTGAAATGGACAAATCAAGATATTGTGCACCTATGGTTCAAATCTAGCGCTGAAAATGGAGGAACAATTTTCCCTAGGCATATGTGTCCTCGTAGAGGGATTTCAAATCCATTTTCACAATCCATTGGTGCCATATCAAAGATTTTTGTTTTCATCTACAATTTTTTTGGATCATTGTTGGATATTCTCTAAGTGATTTTTTGTGAGTTATCAATGTGTAGGGTTTTGATTGTAACAATGGGTAATTGATCTTCAAACTTCTTCCAATCTATTCCAAACCTGGAACTTGCACATTCAAAGAGAGAGGAAGGGTTGTCCCATTTAGGGGCTTGCCTTAGTCAAACCTCACGTTAGTGTTCCCACTTCCACAATGGAAATGTCAACGATAAATGGATAAATGATAAGAACAAATGATGAATCAACAAAGTGTTGTAACTCACCACCCTTCAATGGCTTCCTTGAAGGATTGAAGTCATACAAATCTCTTCAAGGATTGGATCTTTCTTGCTTGATTTTATTGAATTTTTTTGATTGCTTGGAGACCTACAAAGGGGTTAGCCTTCACAAACAATATGATAACATAAACATGCATAAACTCACACAATGTTACATGAAGCTTGGATCTTGAATTGTTGTAATAAATCAATGAAATTCTACTCTTGACTTGCTTGATAATACTCTTGACAATAATTCTTGCTCAATCATTTCACTTCTTGCTAGATGGTTTTCAAATGATGCAATAACTAGGTGGGTGAAATCACAATACTGTGTCTCACTTTTTGACCAAGATGGACATTTACATCAATATTTTTAATTGAATCTTCATCTTTTGAGACCTATGGTAGCTAAACTGTTAAGAATTTGAAGATGATGTGAACTAGTGATTTGTGGCAATTTGTGTGTAGATTCTAAATATATATATATATATATTAAATAAGTCATGAATCTTTCAACATCTCTTTTAATAACTGGTTTTAAACAAAAAAAACATTTTTAGAAAGTAATGTTTGTGTCGTAAAACATAACTTTTTTTCTATAAAGGATTAAATTCTAATTTTTGAAATATAGATTCTCAACATCGATATCTAGGGAAAGGATATTTTTTCATAATTTTTTGTTGCATATTTTTTTTAAATTAAGTTTTGAAGTCATTGTAACTATAATTTGGACATACGTCTGTGTCATACAACCTAACTTCTTGTGTATATAGCAAAATCCATTTTTTTTGGGGGTGAAACAAGGACATAAATACCTAGGGAATGGGTATTTTTTAAATTTATTTACAATGGTTTACTATTTTTCCACCTCTACACAACAAAGATCTTGATGTTTGAAGAAAAACCTATGCTTAGTAAAAATTGAAAATTAAATACATGATAAAATTAAAATATATCAAAACTATACTTGTTGGAAAGCTCACTTCGAGGGCTACAATCTTGTAAAATAAATTTTTTAAATGATATTATTTAATCCCTCAAAAGGTAAAGAAAAAGTGGTTTTTTTCCAACATTTTGATAGGTGAGAAGGAGACTCCATTGTGGGTATGATTTAATACTAGAGGGGTTCTATCCAAGGGGGTTTGATCTAAGGGGTCTTATCTATCCCTTTTCAATTAAAAACTTTTAGATGGAGCCTCTCATGACTTAAATCATTAGTTTTTCTAAAAAGAGCGATTTCAGGAAAAAATTAGCACGTCCAAAAAGTGAGACACACTATTGTGGCAACACCCAGGTATTTATATGCAATTATTCTAATTTCCCACAAATTAAATATGATAATCAACTTTGGACGCTTTAATTACAAATAATAAAGTTTCGACACCAATATATTTGAATTTGGAACCAAAATAAGGGGACTAATTCGCCCTAGGTGTATGTGTCCCAACCCTATTTTCTAGAGATTAAGGTGTCGAGGGAAAAGTATTAGATGAATGCATTTTTTTTTGCTTTTAATTTGTTGATAGTTGTTAAAAATGGGCCATAGAATGCATAATTTAGGAAATTAAGTGTTCAATTGGGCCCTTAATTTAAGGGGGAGTAATAAATAGTGTGAAATTGTCAAGGGTGACAATTTATGATGCTACATTTAGCCCCCACTTTAGTGAGTGTATGAACTTATGCTCAAATTCACACTAAATTAGAAAATAAGTCAAGAGGGGTATGATTGTCCAAATGTTGAAGAGATAGGATGAATAGGGATCTAGGGGAGTGCACAAGCCCCCAAGATCTATGATCCTGTGGTAAACCAACATAAGTGCAAAGGAACACACATATTTGAAATACAACAAGACAACATACACAAACATACATGTCAAAAACATGACAAAAACACATGACATAACATATCATATAAATGGAAAAAAGATAAAAACAAATACGATGCAAAAAAAATGCAAACATGAAGAAAACACAAAAAACAAAACAAAACACAAGTTTAGTACTAAAGGGATTCAAGTCGGTAAGGAAAAGAGACCTCAGTCTTAAATTGTCTCAAATACCAAACGTCATCCATTGAATAAGTGTTAGTCACATGAATGCTTTGATGAGGACTAGGAAGTTGTGTTATGCCACATCACTCATGAGCTACATGGATCTATTGGCTAGCAAGTTGTGTTGTGCTAGGTGTCCATGCAATATGATGGGTTCCACAAGGTTAGCAAGTTGTGTTATGCTAAACACTCATGAAACATATAGCTATAATGTCAAGCAAGTTACGTTATGCTTGGTGACCATGTTAAAAAGGGGTGTCCATGAACCAATAGGCTTGCAAGTTGTGTTATGCTGAATCCATAGACCAATTTTCCAAATTTTCAATGTCTAAGAAGATGAACAAGCCTCACCTAAGAAGGTGTATAAAATTTCCTAAGAAGGTGCATAAATGATAAATTTTCCTAAGAAGGCACATAAACTCACCTAAGGAGGCACAAAAACTCACCTAAGAAGGCACATAAATGACAAACTCACCTAAGAAGGCGCATAAATGAAAAGGTCATATAGGAAGGTGCATAAAACCACCTAATAAGGCACATAAATGATGAACTCACCTAATAATGTGCATAAACCTGCCTAAGAAGGCACATAAATGATAAATTTTCCTAAGAAGGCACATAAAATTGCCTAATAAGGTGCAAGAACATCTAAGAAGATGAAACAAGACAGGGCCAAAACCTTTTTTATAAACAACACCACAAAAGGTGATTTACAAAGACAACAAAAGGGGCATTGCTTCATACATGAAGGGTCATACCTTAGGGAATATCACACATGACATCAACACCAAAAGAGGACAAGTCATGGAATAAAAAGATCACACCTTAGGGAATACTAGCCATGGTATTACTAAAAAGGGGAACATCACATGCCAAGAAAAGTCACACCCTTAGAGGATATCAAGCCTAATATCACGACAAAGGAGACACTAACATAGATCAAGAAGACCACATGCTAATTGAAAAGGTCACACTCCCTAGGAGATGTATCCTATCATCACTAAAAGGGACCATTTCCTATGCAAAAAATGAGTGGGGCAACTACATGCCCCCCTTGAAATATTAGTGTACTTTCTACACTAATATTTTAAGGAGATAAAAATGGATCCCTTGCTAGAAGGAATGCATCTAACACAAGGCTACCTAACCCCTTGCCCCCCAAGTATAGAGGAAAAGGTGATCCAAGATGGATTAAGATATACTACTCCTTGTAAGATTAAATATAATTGCATAAATCCTAGTTTATACCCCCATGTATGGTAGTGAGTATTGTGTGATACTACAACTACCACATGGCAAGGAGCAGCAACCGATGCTATTTGTCTTGGGAGAATCTTGCACGATTAAGTGAAGGTATTTTTGATATTTTTTCATTATTTTTGAAGGACAATAATTGAGGCCTTTTGTTGTTTCTTGAGTATTGGGACCTATGGGGACACATATACCTTGTTCTTTTACATAACATCCTTATCCATTATAGCCAAATTGTTTCAAAATTTGATAACCTCTTCCATAAATGGCTTCCATTTCTTTTAATGAAGGTGGTTTCTGATAATCACTTTCATCATAAGTGGATGTCTTATTTGTGTTTCCCTCCTTGCTAGAAGTTGTGGAATCAGATAGTTTTGATGATTTGATGATAGATTGTGTTGATATCATTGTGACTTCTTTCTCTTTTCTCAATTTTGATGGTGTAATCTTGTATTCCCCCATGAATGTAGATGTGAAATCTAGCAATCCCTAATCATCATCCAACAACATTGTCACATATGAAAGACGATCATCTTTGTCTTTAATATGTAAAGGTTCCACTTCTAAAGTTGGTATCAACGTTCTAAAAGGACTCTTTATTCCTATTTCAGTTTGTAAACAATTTTTCAAATTTAGGATCAACTTTTATCATGTAAACCTTATTGTTGTATGTGTATTTCATTAAATGATGAAGTGTTGAAGGCACTCCTTTCATCTCATGAATCCATGGTCTACCCAAGAGAAGATTTTATAAAAGATCACAAGGCATGACATGGATGGGAGTTTGCAACACAACGAGACCAACTTTAACCAGTAATGTTCTTACACCAAGTGATTGTTTTCCCACATTTTCAAAGCCATAGATTAGAGACCAGAGACAAGATTTTGCACAGTGAATTTGAGCTCAATTTGGCAAGACTAAGTCGCCTAGGGTGACCATGTCCTATACAGGTTCTTGCAAAATTCAAAATTTGAGTGTGTGTTATACTGTTTAAGGATCTCGAGTATGTGTGCAAATAGGTTTGATAGTGAATATTTTTTCCAGAATTTTCTCAATTTTATGACTATATAACTCAGAATGCAAGTGTGCAACAAATTTCAAAACAATCAAAGACAAATTTAAATGCAATTTTTAGATCAAAGATGTACGAGTTGATTGATTCTAAGATTCCAAAATCTAAAAATGATGATGTTGATGCAATTTTGAACAAAATAATGCACTTTTTTCACTTTTTGAGTTATATGAAAGATGCCTAAATGGATGCAATGAACAATTTCAGATTTGATTTCAAATTTAAATGACCTAATGTAGATTTGTGAATGCAATTTGAATGTAGATTTGACCTAAGATGAATGAAATTAACCCTACCTATGATGCATTATGATATACAATTTTTTATTTTTTTTATGCCTTTTATGATGCAAAAAATGAATGCCTAAATGAAAAATGCAAGATAATGCAATGTTGCACCTAGATCTAGGATGAATTTCTTCAGATTTTAGAAGGTTATAATGTTAACAAGTCAGGTTCACCAAAATGAAACATAGAAAAAGTGAAACCCTAAGCTTTAACCCTAGGGTTTAGGTGCTTTTTCTAAATGTTTCATTACAGATTCAAGGTAGCGAGGGTTTGATGGATTTGGATGAGGTATGTGATTGACTTACAACTTGAAATGTGAGTCAACCTGCCCTTGACCAAATCTAAAATGGAACTAAGGATGAAATGCAATGCAATGACTAGGCTAATGATGTAAATTAGTGTTATGATGCAAATACAACAAACACAAAGTGTCACAAATAAATTTAGATAATTGAAATGGATAGAGCGAGACACTGTGCACCTATGGTTCAAATTTGGGGCTTAAAATGGAGGACTAAATTCACCCTAGGAATATGTGTCCTTGTAGAGGGATTTTAGATCTGTTTTTGCAGTCCTCTAGTGCCAAATCAAAGCTTTCCATTTCCATTTGCAATTTTTTTGAATCATTGTCAGATATTTTTGTAAGTGATTTTTTGTGAGTTGTCAAGATGTAGGGTTTTGATTGCAACAATGGATAATTGATCTTCAAAATTCTTCCAATATCCTCCAAACCTAGAACCTACACATTCAAAGAGAGAGGAAGGGTTGTGTCATTTAGGGGCTTGCCTTAGTCAAACCTTGTGTTAGTGTTTCCACTTCCACAATGAAAATTCCAATGATAAATGGATAAAGGGTAAGAAGGAATGATGAATCAACAAAGTGTTGTAACTCACTAGCCTTCAATGGCTTCATTGATGGATTAAAGTCATACAAATCTCTTCAAGGTTTGGATCTTGCTTGTTTGAATTGCTTGAATTGATTGGATTGCTTGGAGACCTGCAAAGGGGTTAGCCTTCACAAATAATATGATAACATAAACATGCATAAACTCACATAAGATATTAAATGATGCTTGGATCTTGAATTTTTGCAATAAATCTCTAAAATTCTACTCTTGACTTGCTTGATAATGCTCTTGAAAATAATTCTTGCTCAATCATTTCACTTCTTGCTAGATGGTTTTCAAATGATGCAATAACTAGGTATTTATATGAAATTCTTCTAATTTATTGTAAATTAAATCTGATAGCTGACTTTGGACAATTGAATTGAAAATAATAAAGTGTGAACACTAACATATTTTAATTTGGAGCAAAAATAGGGGGACTAATTCACCTTGGGCGTATATGTCCCAACCCTATTTTCAAGAAATTAAGGTGTCGAGGGAAAAGTATTAGATGAATGTTTTTTTTTTCTATTGCGATATGTTGGTAATTATTAAAAATAGGCCATGGAATGCATAATTTAGGAAATTAAGTGTTCAATTAGGTCCAATAATTTAAGGGGGAGCAAAACATAGTGTGAAATTGGCAAGGGTGACAATTTATGATGCTACAATAGATATATATTTGGTTATCCTTTTTAATATATTGGTTTGTTGGTTATTGATGTGATGATGAGTTTACATGTTTCATTGGTTTTGGATCTATGAGTTATGCAGGTTCTGGATTAGTTTCCCACTTTCTTGTAGTGGGATGACTCGGATGTGGACTGTCTGTAACCATAAGATTATTTTAGTGTTAAGCAAAAAAATTTGGTTGGCCTTGTTTGTGAGCATTTATACATTGGTATGTTGCATTGAGATAGGAGGATGGATATAGAGAGACTTGATTGTAAATTTTGGGTAGGTATGTTGATGGCATGAAGTTTTATCTATGATTTATATATCCTGGTTTGAGGTGTGGTTAGCTTGGATGAGTTTCAATTTCTTATGGTTGCTATTCTAGCTGGTATGAGTAAGGTAGTTACTCATAGCCTTTATTATCATTTGAATTTTATTCTTGTTTTCATGAAATTATTGGTGCAATTTGTAGTGACAGTTGATATGTTTCACCTTGGCATGTTCCTTTTTTTCTTCCATAGGTGGCATGTTGTAGGATGTGAGGATTTTTTTACTTGATGGTGGTTATCATGGTTTATTTTACAAGTATCTTGTTGGAGCATGAAATCATGGTGAATATTTAGATGGTACATGATTGGCTAATGGATGTTTTTCCTTTGTTTGTGATTCTTATGGATATATTTACAATGTCAATGTCAAGTGGGAAAATTTAGTATTAAGGTCCCATCCACCTTGTAAATCTAATTTCATATTACATGGTTCCAATATCCTTAGAAAGTTGACCTCTAAGAATTTAAGGTGTATTGGGAAAATATTTACTAATATTAATTCTCACCATTGTTTGTAATATATTCATAAGGTGTGATGGGTTCCACTAACAACAATAAAGGTGACTTAAGGACATAAATATTTAATACTGTTTTCCCCACATGGGGATGCCTACAATGGAATGATAAAAGAAAAGGAAAATGATAAATGAGTGACTATTGGGATTATCCAAGTGGGGGCTTTGGAAAGAGGAAACATGTGTCTCTTGGTTTTCCATCATTTATTGCATTTAATGTAATGTTTATCTTCCATGTTTGAGTGCCCAAGTTGGAGGGAAAGTACTGGATCCAAAACTAGTGTCCTTTTACATTTTGAGAAGGTATTCCAAGGGTTGGGTACATTTTGAATGAAGGATCATCTTTGGAAACCATGTTTGGTGCATTAGATGCCTTCACAAGTCTATAGATTCAACGTCTTGGATGTAGAAAGTATGAGCAATAGTTGAATGTAGAGTTTCATTGCAGGAACAAGGACAAGTTGAATCATAAGGAGGTTGTTCATAGGTGCACAATTTCTTCCATAATTGAGGAAAAGAGGAGAATGGACGTGTGATTGTATTGTACTCTCATTTATTTGAATATAATGCATACTTGACCTCTCTTCTTGGTGGAGTTTTTTTCTCGCAAGGGTTTCTCCATGTAAATCTTGTGTTATGTGATGCTCTTATGTTTCTAGATTTTTCCTCATTGCTGCTATCTTATGGTGATTTTATTATTTATATATTATTATTATAATTTTACATAAGATGGTGTTATTAAGCATGTAATGTTGGTTGATTTTTAGCATCATAAAGAAGATGGATCTAAACATGATATTTCCATATTAAAGCAACTTAATTTTCAGATTTGCATATAAGTTTGAAATTTTCACTTTATTGTAGTCTAAGCCTTATATATCATCCATTGAAGTCATATTTGGGTAGAGATTTAATTTCCCAACAATTTTTATTAGAACCTATTTATTTCTCATTACTTGTGAAAAATATTTAGCTACAATATGTGCTTGATATATTTCAATGGAATTGTCAGCTACATACTTGATGTGGTACACCCACTTGAATTGAATCATATTTCTTCCCTAAGGAAGAGGAACAAAATACCATATATTATTCTTCATCAAGGAAGATTACTCCTCTACCATAGCATATTCCCACTCTAGAATACCATTTTTTTCTAAAATATCCTATGGATCTAAAGATATGGCATGATTCAAAATACTAGTGCCAAAATTATATGAGCGATTACAATGAGAGGTCATAGGATCACCAACTAAATATCCAACCTCCTAAATAGTATTATGGGCCTACTTATGAAAAAAATGAGGGGTAGGAGGTGGAAGTGGTGGTGTAGGTGGTAGAGGTGGTGGATCAAGACCATCATCTAAAGTATCCTAAAAGTGTAAAGGTTTCCTCATGATATGAATAAGAAATAGTATGTACTGAGGAAGAAGTTGATGGAGGATCCATTTGTGTGAAATATTCATCAAAATGGACATCTCTAGTGATAGGATCAAACAACTGTTAATCCTTCATATCCTCGCAATAGCCAATAAAAATGTATAGTTGACTCTTCTTCTCCATTTTCTTATCCTAACCATTCACTATGAATTCTCAAGCCTCACTACCAAATACCCTAAATAATTAAAGATCATAATTGGTATTAGATCAAACCTCCTCTAAAGTAATATTCTAAACTACCTTGTGGGGAGTGTGGTTTTGAATATAGTTGGAACAATTGATTGCTTCAACCCAAAAGGATGGGACCATAGACCAAGATTGAATCATAAATTGGTCATCTCTCTTGGTGGTATGTTATGTCTTTTAGCAACACCATTCTATTGAGGAGTATAGAGAACCAAATATTGATGATGAATACCATGTTTAGTGCAATAATCATGAAAGTCATTCACATATTCCCCCATTATTTGTGTGTATCCATTGAATAGAAGAACCTGAATACTTCTCCACAAACACCGAAAATTCCTAAAAGTGGTGAGTACATCACTCTTGTAGTTTAGAAACTACACCCATGTGTGATAAGAGTAATCATCAATGAATGTGAGCACATACTTAGCTCCTAAAAAAGAGTTAGAAATTATATGAGGTCACTATGAACCAACTCAAGTAAGGTATTAGCACAATGGGCATTACCCTTATGAAAGTGTTCTTGATTATGTTTTCTAAGGACACAATCTCAACAAATACACTCTATGCATGACACTTTAGGAAGAGAAAGTACCATCTCCTTCTGTACTCAACTACTAAAGATACATGTAATTAAGGTATCCAAACCTCTTGTGCCAAATTCTAATCAAATAATATGTATAGGAAATATGCGATGAACCAAAATATGACTCAAAACCATTAATATTGTAAAATTTAAACCCATTATTAGCTCTACCTAAAGCAACAATTCTCTTTAGATGTCATTGTTCTCAAATAACTATATTATGTGGTGAAAAAGTAACTTCCTTCCCATCCCCAGTATGAAAAATCTAGCTTGTAAAGAGAAGATTGGTAAAAATTATGAGAATAAAAACAAGTAACCGAGTATACTTACCTAACCCCAAAAATTGGATCTATGAAGAGTTACCCACCAAAATCTAAGTAGTGTTGTAAAAAAGAGTCTAAAAAAGATCATGTGAATGATTCATATGATGTAATGATTTTGTGTTAATGATCCAGTTGTTTGTGAATGTGTCCAAACCTCTAGCTATAAGAGCTTTTCCTTTGCTACATTTAGTAATATCAATATTTTTTTTCTTCATTGTCTCTTCCAAATATGCAAGCCTTTGATGACAAAACTTGATGTCATGATTCTATAATACACAAAAAGTACATGATCCTCTACTTTTCTTCTTTGTTGTGGAAGAATTTTTACTTGAATTAGAGGATGTAGAGGTGGTATATAATTTTTCTTTTTTTTAATTAAATTATCATTAATTGTAGCTAGTTTTATCTTATATTAGGACCCATTATCTTTTAATGCTCCAATTTATTATTTATTTACAAATAATAGCAATAGGTATAACTCACCATTGAACAATATGCCACCCCAAGCCTAGAAAAACCTAATTTCACCCAATTTTACATACCAACAAGGAGTATGGAAACAATGACCATACCAACCATAAGTCCACAATTAGTAGTGGCAAGAACCACCTAACACATGGCAATAGCAATGGAGGGGAAACTAGTCATGGTTCAATCCAAACATTGGCTTCCAACAACAAACATAACCTATTCCACAACAACCAACTATTATGCCAAATAATGTTACTCCTAACCTACTTGGAGCTACATAAATACATTTCCAAATTGTAACATGCTCGATGTTTTACCTAATGTTTTAACCTAAGTTTAACCCATATGTGAATTCTCCAATACATAGCAATAATTTTTTTCCATAATTTCAACTTAATAATAAAGATGCACATTTGAAATAAACCCGTTCCAAACTCCCATTGCATTTCAATAATAAATGATGCATATTAAAAGTAATCCCATTTCAAATTATCATTGCATTCTCATAAAGTATATTACATTTTTCCAAGTAATGATTGCATATTCATATACATTTTTATAAGATATAAGATCATGATTACATAGATAGATTACATAGCTCAATGGAATAAAGTACAAATGGTCCAGATGTCCTTGTTGGAATACATACTCAAATTTTAATTGCCTACTACATGAGGGAGAGCATCACCCAAGTGTTTTTTTTCCAACCACTGACTTACTACGGTCCTCTGCACATCTACCATACTAGTAAGATGGCCCTACCCTTCATTGAAGAGTTTTTTTTTGGTATCCCCCATAAATGATAATAGCCTACCCAAGCTTCATGTTATGTCCTACATAACTAGAGCTATCATATAGTGGATACCTACCTACATGCATGACATTTATAGCCTAGATATGCAACCCTGGCCCATAGTGAACCGACAGTGTAATCAATGGCTACTTACACTTCTTTGGCCAAAGATTTGATCATTACATTCAAACTCACTTTTAAAGAGTGGTAAATACTATGACCATACTAACTCATAAAAATTCTATTCCACATCATAATTACATCCCAAAAGGATAATATAAATCAAGTGACCTAACTGGCCCACTAGGTTACTCCCAACCATGGTATAACTTAATTCCCAAGAACTAACCTCATTAACCACAAAGGTTTACCTAGAATTATAAGCTAACAATATCAATATATCACTTCAACACCATATTGTTTCCCATTCTACATAACCATGTAAGAAAAAATATAGTCTATAACAATCTAGGTATTATACTAATACTCTAGGTTTATCTTGCTTAAAAAATGCAATTACATAACTCCAACATAATGGATAAATATACAATTATCAACTATTAAGGTTTCCCAAAATAAGAAATCGCCAAAAATCATATAAATTCACCAAAGTAAGAATCCATCAAAATTCATGCAATCAATCTCAAAAAACGTATAAATATCTTTCTTCATACACTTGTAATAATAAGAAAATAAGGAATCAAATATAAAAGAATGGAGAAGTAAAACTAGCATTCCTGGAAAATAGCTCCCAATAAAAATTCTACCTCCCTAGCTTGTGCCAATACTCTGTATGTTGCTCTTCTCCTTTTAGCTTGCTCACCAATCTATCTCTAAATCAAAACACTAACTACATAATAAAAACCTCTAACTCTCTTAATGAAATACTCTCTCACACACTTCTCCTTAATACTCAAGAACTCAACTTATTCTCACAGAAATTCTACAGCAAAATGGATTGTAACAATGAAAAGAACGAATGCCAAAACTAAAGAGACTATCCTCTATACAAAAAGTTGAGAAGCTTGTGGCTATAATTAAGTTCTCAAATCTGCCACCTTTTCTCTTCCATCTGACACCACTAACAACAAAACCCAACTTCTCTTCTAAAATGGGTCAACTAAGCTAATCTAAATGCAAAGTGGTTGCTCAAACAACTAAAATGCAAACACATAAACAGTCCCAACAAATTCAGCCTCTTCTACTCAGCTGAGTCACCTCAATAAACTACCAGCAATAGATCTTTTACTCAGTCAAATATAGAAATGATGTCCTATAGGTTTCTTATTGTATTGTGGTTGTGGGTTGCTTGCCATAGCAAGTTGACCTCTTCATTATTTCTAGCCAGCTTGTGGCTTGAAAAAGTCTTATGTTTCCTTTTGGCTAAGCATGGATTTTTCAACTCTCAACCTTGACTTATTCTTCCACTTAACATGGCACAGTATAATGTTTATCAAATTCCTTTAAAAACATTTCCCAAGCACTTCATATTTTTGTGCATTACTTGTTATAATTACTATCCACATTCATACACTTTATTTGTAGTTGTAATCTCACATGAATGTGAGTATATGCGCTACCCAAACTTATGCGCTGCTAGCTTTAAGCCATTCACTATACATAAAGTCTATATTATATATGTGTTGGAGTTACTTTAAAACATTTCATATATATAAAACATTATATATATGTGTGTGTGTGTGTGTGTGTGTGTATTAACATATATATGTATATGTATATTACAATCAATTGCCATCATATATATATTAACAATTATATATAAAAAATAAATATTTACATTAATATGTATGTATATAATACAATAGAATACACACATATACATATGTATTAATACATATATATACTCATTTCATTATTTAAATATCCATAATAATCACATGTATTTATATATTCATCGATCGATATATATTAGTGTGTATATATATGCCCTTTATGTCCAATCGATATCCTCATGTATATGATATATCCGTGCATGGGTATGCATAATTATTTCTACTTACGTATATGCATGCACCTATACACTCGCATGCATGAGTTATCATTTCCACATACATATATACATTATATGTATATACTCATCAATTAATATATAAAAATAAATACATGAAGAAGAACTTAAACTCATTACAAAGATTTAATCACATAATTCAAACATAAGCAACAATCAAGAAATCAAAGACTAATACCAAAATCATTTAAACCATTCCCCAAACTATTATCGAAGGTTTACTTACCAATTCTTGAACTAACTCAATTCAACTAGACCAAACCAAGTCATGAGTGTGTGATAGCTCAAGTAGGTACATTTAGGGTTTACCAAATCAAATTCCTCTCCTTGGTGATACTCCCCCTCTCTTCTAGAGGCTCAATTCTTTTCCTACATACAACTTAGTTCATCACAATAGAAGTTAGCTGATAGCATAACATCCATATGCATCATATATCTTTTTCATTATCAAAGCGTTAAAGTAATCACATTGTAATACACATCCACTCATTGTATTTTCCATCAAAATATACAAAACATAATCATGCATTAAATCATTTTAACTCATCAAAGTAACAGTAAATAGGTAATAACACAATGGGGTGTAACATATTCCCCCCTTGTGAATCATTGTCCCTGATGATCTTAAGTATCATACATAAAACATAAAACTTAAAGCATATAAAAATTGTCTCAAGAATTTTCAAAGTCTAGAAAAACATGAGGAAACTTTTTCTTCATCTTAGCATAGTCCTCCCAAGTGGCAGAATCTTATACATATTGATCCCATTGGACCTTACATTGCAAAACCTCTCTATTACCTAGGTGAAGCCTATGTGTTTTGAGTACTCTAAGTGGCTCGATTATTACCACTCTTGGGTCTTGCTCCTGTAAAGCATTCTGATCAATAACATGATTATCCCCTGGAATATACTTCTTAAGGTATGACACATGAAAGACATTGTGCATCCTGGCAAGAGCTGGTGGCAAAGCAATTCGACAAGCAACTGGGTTAACTTCTTTGAGAATCTCAACAGGACCTACATAACATGGAGCCAATTTGGATGACTTTCCAAACTTTATAGAACTCTTGTGAGGCTTGAATCTTAACAAAACATTTTCTCCTACCAAGAAATGTCTGGGTACCCGTTTTGAATTTGCATAACTCTTTTTCCTATCATTAGCTTTTGATAACCTTTGCTTAATTACACTAACTTGATCCTCCATTTCTAATAGTATTTCTAGCCCAAGGCTTATCCTATCTTTCAACTTATAGGACTTCAGCATTTCCTACCATACAATGCTTTAAATGAAGCCATCTTTATTGTGGAATGATAAGAATTTTTATACACAAATTCCATCAAGGGTACATAATCTTCCCACTTGTATTGCTAATACATGCAATACATTCTCAATAGATCCTCTTCAACACTTGGTTCACCCTTTCAATTTGACCATCAGTTTCCAGATGATATGTTGAACTTATGTTCAACTATGTCCCAAGTGAAGAAAATAGGGTTTTCCAAAACCTAGATGTCACATGAGCATCCCTATCAAAAATAATTTTCTTAGGAATTCCATGTAACCTAATCACCTCTTGAATGAACTTTTGAGCTATAATAGGAGCTCCATCCGTTAGATTCCTTGGAATAAAATGAGCTACCTTGGTAAGCTTATCCAGTACTACCAAAATTTCATTATGCTTATTCCTCGACATAGGAAGACCTTGCACAAAATTCTTACTTATGATCTACCATTTCCTTTTTGGAACTTCATGTGGATACAAAATTCCTACAGGATGATGATGTTCTACCTTCACCCTTTGACATTCTAAGCAACTTGCTACAAATCTTGTCCCATCCTTTTTCATTCATTTTTATAAATACAATGGTTTTGCATCAGCCAACAACTTAGTTACTATGGTATGTCTAGAATAAGGTGTGGTATGAATTCCTTTCCACACTATATTCCTTAATTCCTCAAATTTGGGTACATAGATTCTTCCCTTAAACCTTAATAAACCATCAGGTTCAAAGTAAAATCCTTCATACCTTGGGTCTTGTGGATTATCAAAAAGTGCTTGCTTGACTTGCTCATAATACTCATCACCTTTAGATTTCTGTAACACTTGACTCTTAAAATTAGTTTGAATTGATATCATTGAGGAGATATGTCTCCTACAACTTAGGGCATCTACAACTCAGTTTTCCTTGCCCTTGATGTAATTGGTATTAAAATCATAATCAAATATCAATTCTAGCCATCTCCTTTTTTATGCATTCATATTCGATTGGGTAAACAAATAATTTAGACCATGGTGATTGGTCTTCAGTTCAAAAGGTTTTCCCAACAGATAGTGTCTCCACATTTGTAGTGCATGAACAACTATTGCTAATTCCAAATCATGTGAAGCATAATTTTTCTCATATGGCTTCATCTTCCCTAACTCATAGGCTATGACTCATCCATCTTGCATCAAAATTCCACCCAAACCTTCTCCTAAAGCATTTGTGATGACTATAAAATTACCATCTGGATCTGGTACTTTCAGTATTGGAGTTGTGGTTAACTTCTCCTTAAGTTGGTTGAATGTTGCTTGACATTTCTCCAACCATTCAAAATTCTTCCCTTTCCTCTACAAATATGTGTTGGGAAAAGCTATTTGGGAAAAAGTTTGCTACAAACTTCTGTTAATATCCTACCATACCCATAAAGCTTCTAACTTTTGGCACATTCTTTGGTACTAGCCATTCCAATATGGCCTTAATCTTTGCTGGATCAATTGCAATTCCATCAGCTGAAATCACATGCCCTAGATATTGCACCTCTTTCTAAAAGAAGGTACATTTTGAGAGTTTTCCATAAAGCTTATGCTCTTGTAAATGTTGGAGAACAATCCCTAGATGATGGAGATGTTCTTCTTCATTCTTGGAATAGATAAGAATATCATCCAAGAAGACCAACATGAACTTGTCTAGGCAGTCTCTAAATACAATATTCATCAAGTTCATGAATGTTACAGGTGCATTCATTAGTCCAAAAGGTAGGAATGTGAACTCGTAATGACCATACCTAGTCTTGAAGGCTATTGAATATGTATTCATCCTTGATCCTCAATTGATGATATCATAATCATAGATCAATCTTTGAAAACACTGTTGCTCCTCACATTTGATAAAAAATATTGTCGATATGTGGTAATGAGTGCTTGGTCTTTAATGTTTCTTTGTTAAGCAAATGATAATCTATGCACAAACGCAGTATACCATCCTTCTTAACGAAGGTCATTAGCGCTTGCCAAGGTGAAACACTGGGTCTAATCAATCCTTTGGACAAAAACTCCTCCAACTGAGCTTTCAATTCTATTAATTCCATCATGGTCATCCTATATGGAACTTTTTATGTATGTTATGATCCTAGAATAATATCGATGGAGAAATAAAATACTCTTTTGGGAGGTAACTTAGGTAGTTCATTTGGGAATACATCCACAAAGCTCCTCAAAATTGGATATTTCTCCATATCCAACTTTCCTAATTCCACTACCTCACCATTGTTAGCTTCTTGGAGATCTTGTGGTCCATAGTACACTACATCATCCTAAGAGATGAACTCATTGCACTCTTCTATTTTTTCCATTTTTACAATAAAAATTTGGCATCCCTTCTTCTTAGCTCTATGCATTTGTACGACAGAGATTTGTCATAACTTAACTTCTCTAGGTGTTCCTTGCAAGAATACCTAGTTCCCAAGGTCATCTAAACATTCTACAGTTTTAGCATGACAATCTACCTTCGCTCTATGCTTCCACAATCAATTCATTCCTAAAATGATATCATATGGACCTAGGGGGCTACATACAGATTTACTTCCATAGAGAAAATCAAAAGTCCAACCCTTGATTCAAATAAACATTGCTCTACCTTAGCTCTTGTTTGGTTTGCATACTCAAAAATCCAAGACATCCATATAGCCAACTTTTCTAGAAATTTTACTAGCTATACTAGGAGAAACAAAAAAAAGTGTTTCACTGATATCAACTAAAATTGAAATGGGTGTGCCAAACAAAGTACCTGGGATTTTTACGAGAGTAATTTGATACTCCACCTGTCGATTGTCTAGCGCCGTGTGAATTTTCTACTAGAATGTTGCTCGTTGAGGAGGTAGAGGGTTTCCATGTGGCTATATCACTAATGTATTGTTGGGACATTAACTTGCATAATGATCTCCTCCACACGTGAATCATCCTCCAACCATCCCATGCCTTGATGTTGGCTTCCCAGATCCGTCTTCATTCCTGCTGGGGTTTTTGTTGCTATTTCCCCTATGGTCCCTTCTAGATTCATTTTGATTGATGTGGAACCCCTTCTCTCCTCTCCTTCAATAGTCATGCCTATCACTTGACTTCTTATAATTTTGATTGGCTTGAGACCATTTTTTTTTTTTGCTTCCTCTCATGGTAGGCAGAGATAGATTTAAGCTTCTACTCTTGCTTGATTGATTTTTCGTACACCAAGTCCATAGTGGCAAGATCATGTATGTCTGCCTCTCCTCCAATTTTGGCGTTAAGACCCAAAATGAACTTTCTTATTCAAAAACACTCATCCTTCAGATACTAAGGTATGCATTTCAGAAGATGAGAGAATCTCTCCCAATATTCATTTTCCAAGGAATCTTCTTTCTTTATATTTTGAAAGTTCGTGAGATTTTGATCAAATTAAAGATGTGGTATCCACCACTTTCAGAAAAATTTCCACAAATCCATCCCAAGTTGGACTTAAGTAACTTAATCCAAGCTCCATTTTCTTATTCATCCACCAAGTGGATGCTTCATCGGCTAGCTGAAAGGCTCCCCAAATGACCTTGGTTATTTATGAGTAATTTCTAATCTTGAAATACTTCTCCATCTCTACGAGCTATGCTTCAGTTGCATCACCACTTGTGGTTCCCTCAAACTTAGGAGGGGTGACCTTCCTCATACCTTGGGATAATTTATTAGTAAGTCATTTCCTCTTGCTTCCCTCAGACCTAGTTTGGGATTTCTCATTATCATGGTTGCTTGAATTTGAATGACCATTGGATTTCTCTCCCTCCTCTTCATTAAAAACTTCGTGTTCTAGTCTTACTATACCTCTCACCTTTTTCTTGAGGTGGCCAGTTCTATCCCTAGTTTCATTCATCATAGCCAAAATTCAGTCCAATTTGGCCCCAGAGTTTTCTATGGGTTGACCCTCCTCTTGGATTTCCCTGAGGTCAGTTCTTGTTCTAACCATTTTCTAAAGAACTTTAGCACAAGTTTTTCCAAATCATAATTTTTATTAAGATCAAAGGATTTCAATTATCCTTGAATTACATAGAGTGGCTATTCAAATAGTCTAGGGGAGAATATCCCTCATATTCACTTTCTCATACATAGCTAAGTGGAGCATATCCCTCATATTGTTGTTCATATATATTGTTAAAGGGTACATAACCTTTAGAATTACTCTCAAATACATAATTTTAGGGGACATATCCCTCCAATTCGCCACTAGAGGCAATTACAATAACTTCTAAAAAAGGATGAACATGAGGGTCCCTAAAAATCATGGATGGACTAACACTCCACTCCGAGGGCATATCCCTGGAAGTGGTATGGATTCAGACCTAGTTGGAGAAACGGGAGGTGCAAAATTAGTTTCCTCATGCATCTTCTTTCTTTCTTGACTGACGTGGGATAAAGCATGGCTAATGGTCTTTGTGTCACTAAGACATATTGCATTATCGTAATTGGTCCCCTCAATGGTTATAACAATAGCTTCCCTTTCCTTCTTGGCCTTAAGGTAATGCTCATTTCTTATTACCAACTTCCTTGTAGTCATCTTGAGACACACCATCTTGGTAGAAGAAATCCAAACATTAGATTTACATAATGTTGGATGAAAGCATAGCGAGCTCATAGGTTCCAGAGATGAACCTAGTAACTTTGATACCACATGTAACATGCCCAATGTTTTACCCAATGTTTTAACCTAAGTTTAACCCATATGTGAATTCTCCAATACATAGCAATAATTTTTTTCTATAATTTCAACTTTAATAATAAAGATGCACATTTTAAATAAACCCATTCCAAAATCCCATTGGGTGTTGCCACAATAATGGGTTACACTTTCTAGGACATCACATATTTTTAGAAAATATAATGATTTAAGCCTTGAAAGGTTCCATTTAAATGATTTTAATTAAAGAGGGTTTGATCAAACCCCATTAGATCAAACCCCCTTGGATAGAACCCCACTAGTTTTAAACCATACCTATAATGGAGTCTCCTCTACACCAATCAAAATACTGATAAAAAACAACTTTTGATTTACCTTTTGGGGGATCAAATGAATTCATTTAAAATTTATGTTTTGTAAGTATGTAATTATTATAAGCTTCCCAAAAAGTATAATTTTAAATATATTTAATTTGATTATTATATTTATTTTTTATTTCTTGTGAATGTAGGTTTTCAATGAACATCAAGGTCTTTGTTTCACACATACAAAAAAATAGGAAAAAAGAGAAAATAAAATTCTAAAAAATACATATCCTCTAGGTATTGATGTCCTTATCCAAAAAAAAAAATTGAATTCCGATAAATACAAAAAAAATTAAGCTCTTAATAGTATACCTATGCCTAGATTGTAATTGCTTTGACTTCAAAACTTAATTAAAAAAATATTCAATAAAATATTATGAAACCAAATGCATCCTCTATATATTGTAGTTACAAATCTAAATTTGAAAAAATTAGAATTTTATCCTTAATAGAAAAAAAGTTATGTGGTTTATAGTACACATCACTCTTGAAAAATGTCGTTTACTAATAAAAACTAGTTATTGAAGGAGATGGAAATATAAATGCAATTTTATTCCAATTTTTTTTTTAAATATATATTTATAATTTGCAAATAAAATTTCACAAATCACTAGTTTGTATCATCTTCAAATTCCTCGCGTTTTAGCAGCTATAGGTGTCTGAAAGTGAAGATTTAGTTCAAAATGTTCATTTCAATGTCAAGTTTGGCCAAAAAGTGTAACCCACTATTGTGGGATCACCCTATTGAATTTCAATAATAAATGATACATATTCAAAGTAATCCTATTTCAAATTTCCATTGCATTCTCATAAAGTACATTACATTTTTCCAAGTAATGATTACATATTCATATACAATTTCATAAGATATAAGATCATGATTACATACATAGCTTTCATAGATCAATGGAATAAAGTAGAAATGGTCCAAGTGTTCTTATTGGCATACATCCTCAAATTTTTGCTACTTATTGCATGGGAGAGAGCATCACCCAAGTGCTTTTCCACCAACTACATACTTATTGTAGTCCCCCGCACATCTACCATACTAGTAAGATGGCCCTACCCTTCAACGAAGAGTTTGGCTTGGTATCCCCCAAAAATGACAATAGCCTACCTAAGCTTAGTTTTGTGTCCTACATAACTAGAGCTATCATATAGTGGATACTTTCCTACATGCATGACATTTCTAACCTAGATATGCAACCCTGGCCCACAGTGAACCGACAATGTAATCAGTGGTTACTTACACTGCTTTGGCCAAATATTTGATCATTACGTTCAAAATTGCTTTTAAAGAGTGGTGTCTCACCTCTATGAAGTGGACGTCATATGTTCACCCACCCTATTGCTCGATTTGGTAAATACTATGACCATACTAACTCATAGCAAGTCTATTCCACATCATAATTACATCCCAAAAGGATAATATAAATCAAGTGACCTAACTAGCCCACTAGGTTACTCCCAACCACGATATAACTTAATCCCCAAGGACTAACCTCATTAACCACAAAGGTTTTCCTAGAATTATAAGCTAACAATATCAATATAGCACTTCAACACCATATTGTTTCCCATTCTACATAACCATGTAAGAAAACATATAGTCTATAACAATCTAGGTATTATACTAATACTCTAGGGTTATCTTGCTTAAAAAATGCAATTACATAACTCCAACATAATGGATAAATATACAATTATCAACCATTAAGGTTTCCAAAATAAGAAATCACCAAAGATCATATAAATTCACCAAAGAATGCATCAAAATTCATGCAAGCAAGCTCAACAAACATATAATCATCTTTCTGCATACACTTGCAATCATAAGAAAATAAGGAATCAAATATAAAATAATAGATAAGTAAAACTAGCATGCCTAGATAATAGCTCCAAATACAAATTATGCCTCCCAAGCTTGGTGTCAGTACTTTGTATTCTCCTCTTCTCCTCTCAGCTTGCTCACCAATCTGTCCCTAAATCAAAACACTCTAACTACACAAAAAAAACCTCTAACTCTCTTAATGAAATACTCTCTCACACACACTTCTCCTTAATACTCAAGAACTCAACTTATGCTCACAGAGATTCTACAGATAAATGGATTGCAATAATGAAAACAATGAATGCCAAAACCAAAGAGACTATCCTCTTTTTATACAAAAAGTTGAGAAGCTTGCATGGCTATAATTAAGTTCTCAAATCTACCACCTTTTCTCTTCCATCTGCCACCACTAACAGTAAAACCCAACTTCTCCTCTAAACTGAGTCGACTAAGCTAATCTAAATGCAAAGTGGCTGCTCAAACAACTAAAATGCAAACACATAAACAATCCTAGCAACTTTATCCTCTTCGACTTAACTGAGTCACCTCAATAAATTACCAAACATAGATCTTTTACTTAGTCAAATGCAGAAATGATGTCCTATAGGTTTCTTATTGCATTGTGGTTGTGGGTTGTTTGCCACAGCAAGGCGACCTCTTCATTATTTCCATCCATCTCGTGGATTTACAAAGTATTATGTTTCCTTTTGAATGAGCATGAATTTTTCAACTCTCAACCTTGATTTATTCTTCTACTTAACATGGTGCAGTATAATGTTTATCAAATGCCTTTAAAAACATTTCCTAGGGACTTCATATTTCTACACATTACTTACAATAATTACTATCCACATTCATGCACTTTATTTGTAGTTGTAATCTCACGTAAATGTGAGTATATGTGCTGCCCAAATTTATGTGTTGTTGGCTTTAAGCCATTCACTATACATAAAGTCTACATTATATATGTGTTGGAGTTACTTTAAAACATTATAGTGTGTGTGTGTGTGTGTTCAACCACTATTATATATATATATATATATATATATATATATCTATGTATGTATGTATGTATGTATGTATGTATGTATGTATGTATGTATGTATATGTATATTATAATCATCAATTTCCATCATATATATATTAACACTTATATATATAAATATATGCATTAATATGTATGAATATATGTATACAATAGAATACATACATATACATACATACATACATGCATACATACATATATATATATATATATATATGTGTGTGTGTGTGTATACATACATACATACATATATATATAAATGTGTGTGTGTGTGTGTATACATAATAATCACATGTATTTATATATTCATCGATCAGTATATATATATATATAGAATGTATAAATATATGTCCTTTATGTTGAAAATTGAGGTGTTTATGTAGCTTAATACGTTGTAAAAATTTAAGATTGTTGATCTAAATATGCTTTTCCTTTGTTATAGATTCTTTGTGGGTGATTATCTGATTAATCCATTTTATCATTTGTAGAATGAAGACAGAAGTTGTAGATGAATTAGACAGGATATTAGAAAGATTACACAAGCATATACCGTGGAGAATCCCTTTCGGGAAAAAAAACTCCACCAAGAATCAATGTATTATTTAATCTTTGAAGTAGATTACAATAACTCCAATTCTTGCTTGAGAATGCTTCTTTTGCCTTCACCAAATCTTCTTCACAACCTGCAATAAAAACTAATACAAACTCTCTTCAACTTGCTTGAGATATATAGGCAATAAACAACTTTGTAAACTCCAAAAGAGTTACAATTAAAAAGCTCAATCCATATATCCTAAAAGGTACACCTATCTCTTCCAAGTAGAGTTTAACCGTGAAGAACAATTCCAAATCATCATCTTCATCCATTTGGGTGTCCCAAACTGAAGTAGTAACTCAACCTTTATTCCACAAATATCTTCAAGGCTTTATCCTCAAAGTAGGCCCCCAAGAGTGGGCCCACTTAACTCATCCTTCTGAAATATCTTAACATGCAAAGGAGTTAATTCCAAGAAGCCAACTTGGGTGCCCAAAGTGGGTCCAAGTCATTTCTATTAACTAAAACATCTCTCTACACCATTCATGCAAGAATGGTCATCCCCTGTTAATTGAAGGAAGTCACCTATTATCTCTCATGCAACTCAAGTCATTAGTCATGCATTCCAAGTTAACTAAATCAACTAGCATTCAACTAAAACTAACTAAAGATAACCGAACCATAACTGAACTAAACTAAACTAAACTAAACTGATTCTAAACTAAATTGAACTGAACTGAACTGAACTTCATGCATGTAAACATCAAACCCTAACTCCTAGGATCTTTACATGCATTCATAAGTGTTATCTCTTACTCTAAATAGTTAACTGAACTCAAGGTGAGTTCCACCTTCCATGTGGGTGCCCCATGTGCTCCTATTATTTAAGAACTCATCTTGGATGCCCTCACATGCTCCTATTATTTAGAATTAATTACAAATGTCAATTAACATGATTATTTCATCTAAAATTAATCTCTCTCTGATCCTAGTGTTTGAGAACACTTTCCAAGGACTTAGGAGACACATGAAATAAATAATGTTTAGGATTGCAATTAAATGGCATCATATTTCCAACATTATCCCACTTGACATTAGACATTGCAATTATTCTAAACAAGGAATAATTATAAATCAAGTACAAAACTTAAGTCCAATGGCCTTCCTGCACCAACTAATCAATCCATGCCAACTTCAAATGCAACCTACATAATCATGAAGCTCCAACCAACCGATTAAAACCAAGAGAACTTATCTGAAGGAATTGGTTTCATAAGATAATTTGTAACATTAATTAAAGTGTTGACTTTCTCAATTAATACCTTCCCACTCTTAACCATTTCTCTCACAAAGTGATACTTAACATCAACATGCTTAGTACGAGCATGATACATAGGATTTTTGGCTAAACACATAGCACTCTGACTATCACATTCAAGTTTAACTTGTAATTAAAACCAATACCTTTCCCAAGTCTATGTATCCAAACTGCCTCTTTGGAGGCATGTGAAACTGTCGAGTGTGTTGAACTCGCATTCAACCAAGGTGTAGGCTCCTCGGTCTTTTCTATTGAAAAAATCTTTTCTTACTAGTAATTATTCCAACATATATCTCTTACCATAAGAGAACTCAAGCCTCACCTATTTCTCCAAGTATCCATGAGGACCTGTAAACAACCAATCCATGCCAAACTCCAAATGCAACATAACACTATCATGAAGTAATCAAGCAAATGATTAATGTACCCAATACTTAAGAGAACTACACAAGATCAATGTCAAAGCTCCAATCTTGAACATAAACATGACATCCATGATCTAACCATCTCCTCCTAGAAGATCACATGCACCATAACATACTTAAACATCCTAGTCTCAAGAGAACCATGCCAAACTCTAAATGCAATAAGAGTAAACCATGACATAATAGCAACCACTCTAAACCAAGAAAACATATCCCCAATCACCTGAAGATAACCTTACCAATGATGCATCCACGTCACTACCAACAACTCCCACTGAACTGTGGTACCAAGTCACACATGGCATCGTGACTACCATCCTCTTCATGAAGATCACTATATCCTACCAAAGCTCCCACTGAACTGTGATACCGAGCTATACATGGCAACAAGATAAACATCAAACCATCACTATCAAAAGCATATGGAATTTCAAACATTTCCTCATGATCAAAATTATCATAACATGTACCATGCCACAACTCTAAACCGCTAATCAAGAGTATACCATGACATAATAAGAAAACCATCCTACAACCAAGAATCCACTTCATTGCCAAATGCTCTCACTGAACCATGATACTGAGCAATCCCATGGCATCATGATGCACATAATCAAAACCACATTTCTATCATAAGCTCACACCAAACCTGTGAATCCAAGTTCTCAATGGCACACGAGAAATATCCTCTAAAGCAAGAATATATACCTCTTGTAACAAACTTATTTTCCAAAATCAGCAATAACAAAAATAGTAAAATCTCCCACAACAGCCAAAAAACCCCCAATCTTTTAAGAGAAAGGCATCCCAATACTCTACCCAACCTCAACTCTGATACTAAATGTTGAAAATTGAGGTGTTTATGTAGCTTAATACTCTATAAAACTTTAAGATTGTTGATCTAAATATGCTTTTCCTTTGTTACATATTTTTTGTGAGTGATTATCTGATTAATCCATTTTATCATTTGTAGAATGAAGACAAAATTTGTAGAAGAATTAGACAGGATATTAGAAAGATTACACAAGCATATATCGTGGAGAAACCCTTTCGGGAAAAAACTCCACCAAGAATCAATGCATTATTTAATCTCTAAAGTAGATTACAATAACTCCAATTCTTGCTTGAGAATGCTTTTTTTGCCTTCACCAAATCTTCTTCACAACTCGCAATAAAAACTAATACAAACTCTCTTCAACTTGCTTGAGATATATAGGCAATAAACAACTTTGTAAACTCCAAAAGAGTTACAATTACAAAGCTCAATCCCTATCTCCTAAAAGGTATGCCTATCTCTTCCAAGTAGAGTTTAACTATGAAGAACAATTCCAAATCATCATCTTCATCCATTTGTGCATCCCAAATTGAAGTAGTAACTCAACCTTTATTCCAAAAATATCTTCAAGGCTTTATCCTCAAAGTAGGTGCCCAAGAGTGGGCCCACTTAACTCAGCCTTCTGAACTATCTTAGCATGCAAAGGAGTTAATTCCAAAAAGCCAACTTAGGTGCCCAAAGTGGGTCTAAGTCATTTTCTATTAACTGAAACATCTCTCTCCACCATTCATGCAAGAATGGTCATCCCCTGTTAACTGAAGGAAGTCGCATGTTATATATCATGCAACTCAATTCATTAGTCATGCATTCCAAGTTAACTGAAGTCAACTAGCATTCAACTAAAACTAACTGAAGATAACTGAACCATAACTAAACTGAACTAAACTAAACTAAACTAAACTGATTTGAACTGAACTAAACTGAATTTCATGCATGTAAACATCAAACCCTAACTCCTAGTATCTTTACATGCATTCAAAAGTGTTATCTCTTACTCCAAATAGTTAACTAAACTCAAGGTGAGTTCCACCTTCCATGTGGGTGCCCCATATGCTCCTATTATTTAGGAACTCATCTTGGATGCCCTCACGTGCTCCTATTATTTAGAATTAATTACAAATGTCAATTAACATGATTATTTCATCCAAAATTAATCTCTCTCTAATCCTAGTGTTTGAGAACACTTTCCAAGGACTTAGGAGACACATGAAATAAATAATGTTTAGGATTGCAATTAAATGGCATCCTATTTCCAACACTTTAATATTGTCAATAGTCAATTAAGTTCTATAGATGTAACCTTTGATGATGAGGTTAGGGATTTCTTGATTTTGTGATCATTTCCAAAAAGATAGAATAGATTGGCCAAGGCTATGATTAATTTTTTTTCTAGTTCAAGGACTTTAAAGTTTGATGATGTTGTTGGTGTTATCCTTAGTAGCGAAATGAGATGCAAAATCTCAAGTGAGACATCAAGTAATTCTTTGAATGTGGAAAATAGGGGAAGATAGAGGGGGAGAGGAAAGAGCCCAAGAAATTGTGGGAATTTTAAGAAGGGTATATCCAAATCCAAAGAAAGGCTACAATGTTGGCATTATAGGAGGAAAAGATGCCTAAAGAAAGAATGTTAGTCTCAAAAAGAAACCAAGGAGATGGACAACAAGAAAATATTAAGGAAGCAAATGTAGCAGGTGATGTATTGCAATATGCTTTGATCCTTTCATTGGATAATATTATTGATTCTTGGGTGTTAAACTCAAGGGCTTCATTTTATACCACACCCCATAAGAAATATTTTCTAGATTATGTTCAAGGTAATTTTGGATAGGTTTATTTGGGTGATGATGAATATGAATAATCATCTAGGAAAACACATAGAAATTATTTAAATCAAGTAATCATCACAAGTAAAAATTAATATATCCAAGTCTCCTCTCCATAACATCTACTAACTAGATAATGCAATCACCTAGTAATAACTCTATCTAACAATAATAAAAACCCATCTTCTCAATAATACCTACTCGCATATACTCAAAATGCAATCATCTGACATCCACAATAATATTACCACTAGAAATAAATAATTGCAATCCATCATATGAATATTTTTTAACTCATTGAATCTCTTCTCGATCAACACATACTTACATGCTCGTAAAATGGAACTCATTTTATTATCATTGAGTAATCACAACATTAGTTAGCTAAAATTAGTGAGTTAACCATATCCAATAATAACCGAGCATAAAACATCATTTTGGTATATGAAACAATCATCATTCATAAAATCCCATTTAATGTCCAATCATAGAGGCACATGAAACATCAACCAAAAACATGATATCATTAAGGACACATAGAGTCGACAAGATCACGAAAAGGCAGGGTCTCGTAGAAAATGTTATATTATTTTGAAAATAGCTAATTTAATATGTAATCATTCAATTAAACATCACACATTTAAACTTATTTCTTTGTCAAAGTGTTAATTGAATGTTGTTTAAATGATGCAAATGTCCTTAAAAATGCAAATAAAAGCAAGGAAAAGGATCACTACATGAGGTAATGTTGGGGCTCGTCACACCTCCTAGATTAAGGTGTTCTTTGTCCTCAATCAGCAAGGGCCTCTTATTATACATCAAATAGAATAGTTTGAAATCAAATGGATTTGTAGAACCTTCACACCACTTAAGGTAAAATACTTTCTATACTTTAATACTATTCCATTTGGCATCTCCATTTGTCTCATCATAAATTCTATTGTCTTGCTAGTTGGGAATAAGAAACTATAGTAGAAATGAATGGAAGGCTAATGGAAGCCAACCAAGGGTGTGTTTTTTGGCCATATTGATGTACCTAGTTTCCCTCCTTACTAATGCTTTGTAATTTTACACTAAGTAGGGTTCCTTTCTCCATAGGTTTAACATGAACTCCTGCCATCTTATTTTGTTAAAAGAAAATAACTACTTCCCAATTTCAAGAGCTAATTTTAGGTACATATTATACTCAAAAACCAAATCATTTTGTATCTTCTTAGCTACTATAGGAATTTTCATCAATTCTATCCATCAATAATTTCTTTTAGATTTTTAGCTTTACTTAATTTTTAGATGAATGGATTTCTCACAATCTATATATTTTTGTATCTATTCCCATCTTGTTTTATCATTTCTTACAAAGGAGCTAAATGATTTTAACTATGCATCCCCCACACATACAAGAGGATTTCATTTTGAATTATATGATACAATTAGGTCATGAAGATAGAATTCACACAACTAGCACAATGGTGCTTTCTTAATAAGCTCAAAAAAATGACCTAGGCGTATCTATTTTATAAATCAAATGATATTAAATTTACATAAACTAAAAATTGGTTAATTACTCCAAATAAATTGCATACACCCTAATAGGAGACTGATAGACATACAAGACAACTAAGAGGGGGGTGAATTAGTTTTACATTAAAATAATCAAACCCTTATTAACATTTAGATCCTTATTAAGCATCAACAAAAAGTAAACATATGAAACATCAACACAACAACACCATGCAAAAGAGAACACAAGATTTATATGGAAAACCCTAATCAATAAAAAACCACGGTGAGGATTAGCTCACATATATATGAATAGCAACACCAAATACAATAGGCTCACTACCAGAAGGGCTCACTGCCCAAAGGACTCACTGTCTAGAAGAGAGAAGAATAGATGAATACTGTTACAGGGAGATTCACTATCTCAGAGCAACAAGAAAAATTTACTATTTGCAACTCTGCACCATCCGCAACCTTCGGCTCACTGCCTCCAACAACTTCAAGCACATTGAAAATGTAGACACTTTCTTACTCACTGTATCTGGTAGCCTTAAGCATTTAAGCTCACACTTAGATCACCAAACTCGATCACATTCACATCTTTTCACACTTCACAACACACCACCCAACATCTCCAACAATAACCTTGTTTATATATCCTCCACAACCTCAGACAATCTTTTTTAGGTTGGCCTCAATGAAATGTATGTACCTCAAATGTGCAACCAACAAATAGGTTAGTACCAAACACTTCTATGGTGGAAATAAGTGAAGGAAAGCCACACAAAGGGTTAACTAGGACCCAAATCTACACTGACACACTTTTCCATGCTTCTACAAACAACAAGCAACCTCCACAATTAGTGCTAGTGCACCAAGTTGACCAAACCTACACTAACACTAACAAGCGACCACATACACGCATCTCCAGGTCTAGAAACACCATGTGGACCACATAGCAGCAATTCCCAACATGAAATAATATTCAACTTCATTAGAATATCCAACACCACTGACACAACCACTTGAAACTGAAGAACACATTCATTTTGTGCACCAAACATATTGTCGTAGAACACAACTTATGAATCCACACTTGTGGGGTAATTGAACACAAAAAACTCCAAGGAAAAATAGATATAGACAATGTTAGCATGTTCCCAAATCCAAAAGAAAAGAAACCTCAACATAGAGAAATGCAGAGCAATATCATTTCTCCCAGAAAACCTTCTTCATAGGCAACACATTGTCAAACACAACTTCCACTATCGCATGATTCAAAACTTGAAACTCTAGATATAGTGCCTCTGAACACCTCTAATCATCACATCCAAACCACATAATCATATCTTCAACCATGAATAAATTCAAAGTACAACATTGAACACACCTTTTTCACACTACATACTCTTTTATTCAAATTTTCTCAAAAGCAATTGTAAACAAAGTGAACTAGTTGTATCAACAACACCACAAACACCTGCTCAACATATCTACAACATCTACAACACCTGATCAATACCACAAACACTTGTCAACATGACCCCACTAGAGGTTGACATCAAACCACAATAATAATGCCAACATAGTGCAACAATCTCTAGCAATACATTGAACACACCTTTTTCACACTGCATACTCTTTTATTCAAATTTTCTCAAAATCAATTGGAAACAAAGTGAACTAGTTGTATCAACAACACCACAAACACCTGCTCAACATATCTACAACATCTACAACACCTGATAAATACCACAAACACTTGTCAACATGACCCCACTAGAGGTTGACATCAAACCACAATAATAATTCCAACATAGTGCAACAATCTCCAACAATATCATTGACCATACTAGAGGTTGACATCAATGACAACACCAGAAAATCTCCAACAATCTCCCCTTTTTTCATTTATGGAAAAACTAGCTCTAAAAACCATCAATCAACAGAAGCAACTCTACAACTCCAACACTCAAATAGATCTCCCCCTTACTTCAATCTCTCCCCCTAATTAAGAAATTCCTTACAATTCTACCACTTTCTTAGACTTCACTCTCTCTTTCCATTTTCCTTCATTTTTCTCCCCCTTGAGGAGCTTTTTAGGCCTCAATCTCTCTCCCCCTTTGACATCAATGGAAAAGGGCAACAATTTCTCCCTTTGACATCACCTGAAAGCTTCACTTTAGGAACACTAGCACACTACTTTCTTTCTATTGTTCTCTCTCTCCACTTACTCCTCCTTTATTACTCTCTCCCCTTAGGGGTACAAGATATATTCCCCCTAACTGCACCAACCAAAGACACCACTACTTGCTCCCCCTGAGAGGTAGCCTCCATCATTCCAGGACCAATAATGTATCTTGAATAGCTCACCTGGAAAAATGCACTAGCTTATGCATCTAGTTGAAAGGAGGGGCAATAACCCCTAACTTTTGCTGGAGATACTCAAATGTATCTTTTGGAAGAGCCTTTGTGAAAATATCTACAACTTGATCCTTTGTAGGCAAATACTAGAGCTTCACCTCATTCTCTGCAACTTTCTCTCTTAGAAAGTGATACCGGATAGAGATATGCATTATCCTTGAATGTATTAGCAAGTTTTTTTAAATATTGATAGCACTTGTATTATCAAACAAGATAGAAATAGGTTCATCATATGAAACCCTGATATCCATCAATGTCTACTTCATCCACAACACTAGTGTGCAACATGATACTATTATAATGTATTCTTCCTCTGCAGTAGATAATGACACTGAAACCTACTTCTTACTCAACCAAGAAACCAACCTACTTCCAAGAAAGAAATCACCTCCACTTGTACTTCTTCTTTCATCTACACAACCTACCCAATTTGCATTTGTATAAGTACTCAAGGAAAAATCTATATCCCTGGGATACCATAGACTAAAATCCAAAGTTCCCTTCAAGTATCTAAATATCCTTTTAAATGCTACAACATGTGATTCTCTGGGATCTTCTTGAAATCTTGCCACAAGACAAACTGCATGCATGATATCTGGTCTAGTAGCAACAAGATATAGTAGTCCACCAATCATTGACCTATACATGCTCTGATCTATATTAGGAGATTCATCATTTTTCTCAACTTGCAACTAGTAACCATGGGAGTACACACTGGTTTAGAATCCTCCATTCCAAACTTCTTCAATATTTCCTTGACATACTTTGACTGTGAAATGAAATTTCCTTTTTCTAATTGACAAATTTTTAGCCTAAGGAAGAAGTTCATCTCCCCAAACATTGAAATCTCAAAATCCTTTTGCATTTGCTCTATAAATCTCTTACACATACCTTCATTTCCTCCAAATATTATGTCATCAACATACACAACCACAATCAGGATCTAATCTCCCTCAACCTTGAAGTAAAAATTGCTATTTATAGTACCCTTTTTGAATCCTTGCTACAACAAGTATCTATCCAATCTTGCATACCAAGCTCTGGGAGCTTGTTTGAGTCCATATAATTCCTTTTTTAATTTGCAAACGATATCAATATCTTCTCACAATGAAAAACCTTCCATTTGTTCAATGTAAACCTCTTCTTCTAACTCACCATTGAAGAAGGAAAACTTGACATCCATCTAATACACCTTGAAGTCTTTATGTGCTGCAAAAGCCAAAAACATTCTAATGGCTTCTATTCTTTCCACCGGAGCAAAAGTCTCTTCAAAATCTATTCCTTCCACTTGTGAGTAGCCTTTACACACAATTTTATCCTTATTTCAAACAACCTTTCCATTCTTATTCAGTTTGTTCCTGAAAACCCATTTAGTTCTCATCACATTCTTGTTTGTTGGTCTTGGGACCAATTCCCAAGTCTGATTCTTTTCTCAATCTATCTCAACTCTTCTTCCATAGCTTTGATCCAATTCTCATCCTTGCATGCCTCGATTACAATTTTAGGTTCTACTTTTGAAAGTAAACAAAATTTTACCTGTTTCTCTATCATAGCAGCATTTCTCCTTGTCAAAACGCCTTTTCTCTTATCTTGATCTTCAAAATGATTCTTCTGCACATACTTAGGAGTCTTAGGGATCTTTTCTGGAGCTTCTTCCTCTTCAATTGTCATCTCTTTTTCTTTCTCTTCATCTTTTTCTTCTTCACTGCAAGGGGGCTCATTAGACTCATATCCTTCTATCAACATATAGCTTTGACGTGGTTCTTCATCCACTTTGACACTTGCACTTTCGAAAATCTTCTTCAACCTTTTGTTATGGCATCTGTATGCCTTGCTTTTTGTAGAGTATCCAAGGAAGATTCCTTTATCAGATATTGCATCAAAATTTCCCAAATTTTCATCTCTCTTGATATAGCATTTTCTTCCAAACACTCTAAAATATTTCATAGTAGGAGGTTTCCCATAGCATAACTCATAAGGAGTCTTTGAATTGTTCACTCTTGCTTTTCCTTTGTTAAGTATGTATAATTTAGTATGAATTGCTTCTCTCCAATACACATCTGGTATATTTGCTTCCTTCATCATGGTTCTTACATCTTTTTGAACTATCATGTTCTTCCTCTCCACAAATCCATTATGTTGAGAAGTCCTAGGAACTGATAACTATCTTTTTATTCTATGATCTTCACAAAAACTATTAAACTCATTGGAGGTGAACTCACCACCTCTGTCAGACCTCAAGCACTTGATTTTCAAATCCATTTCATTCTCAACCATAGATTTAAAGGCTTTAAAATTATCTAGAGCTTATGATTTTTCTTTGAGAAATGTCACCCAAGTCATTCTAGAATAATCATCTATTAATAACTTGAAATACCTATCACCTTGAGAGATTCTTATTCTAGTAGTTCTACATAAGTTTATATACACCAACTCCAAAGGTCATGTGAAAGAATATTCTTTAGTTCTAAACCTCTTTTTTGTTTGCTTTCCAAACTGACACTCTTTGCGGATTACATTGATAGGCTTTGTAATCCTTGGAAAATCCCTCACTGCATTAGTAGAAGTGATCTTCATTGGTCTATCAAAGTTCATGTGACTCATTCTTCTATGTCATAGCTAGCTTTCATTGATTTGTGACATAAAGAACTTAACACCACCACCATTGAGTTGATAAACATTTCCTTTTGTCCTTGTCCTTGTAGCAACCAAAATTTTGAAGCTTCCTTTTCTGATTTTACAACCATCATCTTGAAACACCAAATTGTATCCTCTATTGCATATTTTTCCTACTATGAGAAGATTGTGTTGGAGACCCTTGACATAAAGAACATCATTTGTTTTATGCTTTCCATTAAAAATAATTGAACCTTTTCCATAGATCTTAGCAAATGTATCATCACCAAACTTAACATGACCACCATCATACTTATGAAGTTTAAAAAACTTACTCTTATCACCTATCATATGATTTGAGCATCCACTATCAATTATCTAGTAGTTTCTCTCCTCTCTTGCATGAAAAGTAGTCAATATAGTTCCTTCAATATTGTGACCTATTTTCAAAGCATTTTCCTTCACACATCTTTTAGGATTAGTAGAATTAGTTCCAATATTTAGAGCCATGAACAATAATTCATCACTGTCATCATCAAGATAATCTGATTCCTCATCATCATATACACCATTGTCTTTTTCAACATAATAACTCTTCTAGACAAATTTACCTTTATGATCCTTTGCCTTGTCATTTGTAACTTTGATTAGAAATTTACAAGCATAATGACCTATCTTTCCATAATTGAAACACTTAAAGGGTAACTTGCCTCTGTATTTGCCAATTCCCTTTTTCAATCTCCTTACAAAATTTTCTTCCACCTCATCAAGATCATCAGAATTCTCTGCCTTGCTGACTTTAAAGGAAGTTTCTTTCTTTGTAGCATCTTGACCAAACTCTATCAATTTTAAAGAAATTAAAGCATCAAGCATCTGATCTCTAGAATATTGATCTAAATCTCGAGCTTCCTCAAAAGCATAAACTTTAGAACTATAAGATTTAGGATGAGTTCTCAATACCTTTTTTACAACTTCACTTTCTTCCAACTTACCACCAAGACCATTGATGGTATTAACAACTTCATCCACTCTAAACATGTAGGATGTAATGTATTTATATTCAAACAACCTTAGGTTTTCAAATTTGACTTTGAAATTCTGCATCTTTTCTTGCTTAACCTTATCATCTCCCTCATAAGTGCTCTGCAACTTCACCCAGACCTCTTTAGCAGTTTTAAGACTTATCACTTTCCCAAGTTTGAAATTAGAAAGACCACTCAAGATAGCATTTTTTGCTTTGTTGTTATTCTCATAATCTTTTACCTCATCATCACTTGTTGGACCATTAGCAAGCATAGTATATCTAGTTTCAATTGACTTCCAAAATCCAAACCCTAGAGATACAAGAAAGGCTTCCATTCTAGCTTTCCAATAAGAATAATTCATTCCATTGAGCATAGGAGCTTTGACACTCTTCTTGTGCACCATCCGGATCTACCTCAAGTAGCTAATCTTCTTCCAAGGAACCATAGATCTAATACCAATTGTTAGACACATAGGAAAACTGAGAGGGGGGATGAATTAGTTGTACATTAAAATCATTAAACCCTCATAAATCCTTAAACCCTTAACATTTAGATCCGTATTACGCATCAGTAGAAAGTAAACATACGAAACATCAACATAATAACACAATGCATAAGAGAACACTAAATTTACGTAGAAAACCCTTATCAAGGAAAAACCATGGTGAGGATTAGCTCACATATATATGAATAGCAACACCAAATATAATAGGCTCACTACCAAAAGGGATCACTGCCCAAAAGAGAAGAAAGGATTACTGCCTAAAGGACTCATTGTCCAAAAGAAAGAAGAATAGAATATTGTTAAAGAGAGATTCACTATCTCAAAGAAATAATAAAAATCCACCACTACAACTCTGCACCATCCACAACCTTCAGATCACTACCTCCAACAACTTCAAGCACACTAAAAATGTAGATACCTTCTGCTCACTGCATTTAGTAGCCTTAGGCATTTAAGATCACACTTAGATCACCACACTCAATCACATTCACATCTTTTCACACTTCACAACACACCACCCAACATCTTCAACAATAACATTGTTTATATATCCTCCATGACCTCAAAAAATCTTGTTTAGGTTGGCCTCAATGAAACGCATTCATCTCAAACATGCAACCAACAAATAGGTCGGCACCAAACACTTTCGCAATGGAAAGAAGTGAAGGCAGACCACACAAAGGGTTAACTAGGACCCAAATCTACATCGACACACTTTTCCATGCTTCTACAAACAAAAAACAACCTCCATAATTAGCACTAGCACGTCAAGTTGGCCAAACCTACACTAACACTAACAAGTGACCACATACACACCTCTCTAGGTTTGAAAACACCACACAAACCACACAGAAACATTTCACAACATCTCAACTACCTATCATGGGTTGAAAATTTCTCAATCTAAAGGATTCATGAAGGTTTGGTTAGAGGGGGATTCTCTAAATGTTATCAATAACCTAAATAATTCCACACCCACTTCATGGACAATTGAATCTCTCATTTTAGATGCGGTGGAAATATTAAAATCCTTTGATGAATGTTGAATTTCACATACTTTTAGAGAGGGTAATGGTTTAGCTAATGTTTTTGCTAACATTGGGGTTAGTGAACATATAATATGGGAAGGGGATGATCCCCTTCCTATCGATGCCCTTGTTTTTCTTAATAATGATTTACAAAAATGCTAAGGAGGGGGTTTGCTTCATCATGACCTTTTTCCACATGAGCCTGTTCATGTGGAAGGTTACTTTTTGGTGTGACTCCCATTTGGACTTGGCCTTGTTTTCTGATGATTTGAAAATCATCCATAAGGGGTGACCTTCAAGAATTATTATTACCTTCTGCCACCTTACCGTTTCCACATGGATTGTGGTTTGTTCTATAGCTTTTTTCTCGAGTCTTCTCATTTCTTGTAAATTTCTCAAGCTTCTGGGGTTTGTAGTGTCTGTGATCATGGGTAGAGAATGGAACAGAGCCGAGCCTTTCTCTTGTGACACTTTTAAATCCAATGCTCAAGTTTGGGAAAGTTTGCAACTAGGAGGGATTATGCCTTATATTGAGAGACTTCATGGGCATGAACTAAAGGTGATGGAGATTTTTGTTAAGGGCTGGAAAAACAAGGTATTAAAGCTAGGTGGGATTGAATTTGACATAACTGAAGACCTTATTGTTGGTCTCACGAGCCTTTCTACTAAGGGTAGGAAATTTTATAGAGACAAGAAGGAGTTGAATGTTGCATTGGAGATTTTATTTAAGGAAGATGAAAGGAAGAAATTGGAGAAAGCTAAATGCGGAGGCTACTATCGAAGCTCAACTAAGGCTATTTTGAGAGACATCGCCGAAGAACTCATGAGGTACATAACACTTGATGGATGTTTATTTGTCCTATCTAGTTATCATTTTGTTCTTCTCATCCATTTTAGGCACATGAAGAAGGTCTCTCTTTTCCTTTCTATTTGTTGGAATCTTTGGAATATGGTATTAAGGATTGTAGGTGCAATCCTAAAAACCCTGTTCTTCATGTTGGCCTTATCCTCCTTATTTCAGATTATGCTAAGTCCTATGTTATTCCTAATCACCCTAAGAAGGTTCCTAAGGGTATGTAGAAGAAGTTGGATTTAGAGTATGAGATCAAGTCTTATGCTGATGAAGATTATGAACTTGACACGGAAGCCTCAATGGAAATGTACTCAAAGCCTCCTGATCCTTTAAAGGGTGGTAAGAAAGGAAAAACAACCCCTATCTCTATGGAGTATGATATTGGTAGTAAAGAGGAGGCTGGTGATAATTCCCTTGGATGCAATATTGGGTAGGGTGAGTCCTCTGCCCTGAAGAAAGGGGAAAAAGTTATTGTTGGGGAGACGATTGGGAAGCCCCCTATGTCTAGGTCTAAGAGAAATTTGGGCTTGAAGGGTGGGAGTATCCAAAAGATGGCTAAGTGAATTGATAGTCCTGTCCATGAGGAGTCTATTGGTACCGAGTCACCTCTAAATGTTGCTTGTGGGCACGATAATATGGGTATGCAAGAACAAGGTTTGAAGGCAAAGAATAAAGGGAGGAGTGTTGCTAAAGAAATTGAAAATAAAGACGCCAGTTGCTAGCCAAAAAGGGAAAAAGGTTATTGAAAGTGAAAATCTGAGCAGGGACTCCCAGGAGAATGGGGTGGATGCTATGGATGTTTTCAACTTTAACCAGGAGGATCTTCCTAATGTGCTTGGCTTGGCAAAAGAGGGGTCCATCTCTCTATTTAGGTTGTTTAAATGGGCTTTCCATGAATTAAATATTACTAATGTGAAGGTACGTGGAGTGGTTAGTAAAGTTGGGGAGTCTTAGGAGTCCTCCTTGCAGGCTCAAATCAACCAGCTTTTTGATGCTTTAAAAATTATCATTGATGAGATGTTAAAGTTGAAGCAATTTTTTGAAAAGAGGATTGTGGCTCTTGAAGATAAAATGGAACAAGTTAATCAAAAATTGGACAAGGTTGTGGATGTTATAAATTCTATTATGAGGAATGAAGCTAAGGATTTGACCATCCTCAACGAGAAGGAAAGGCAGTGGATGGAGGAAGCTTCGGGTGGTATGGACACTGCTGGGAATGATGTTGGTCTGCCAAGTGTTTTGATCAAAGAGGTAAGTGAAAAGGGTCCATGTACTTGGACCCATAATAAAACTAAGCTGAAAGCTAGGATACCTGCCAAAGAGATCACTGAGGTGATGGAAGTGCATCAAAATATAATTGACAGTGATATGGAGGCTGCTGATGTTTTAAAGAATATGTAGTTGTTGTTTCTGCTCCTCTTTTTTTGGTAGCTATTTTGCTTATGGTTTGTTGCTTGTTGGTTGTTTGTTGATCTTAGTGCTTATCTTTTGAAGCAACTCTCTTTTTTGTAAAGGGTTTTAGGGCCCCTTCAAAACCTATTTTACCTCTAATCAAAAATATTTCACAACATCCAAGAATATTCAACTTCATTAGAATATCCAACACCACTGACACAACCACCTGAAACTAAAGAACACATTCATTTTGTGCAACCAAACATACTGCCACAAAACATAACTTATGAAGTCATGCTTGTAGAGTAGTCAAACACACAAAACTCCAAGGGAAGGTAGATACAAATCATGTTAGTGTTATCAACAAAGTATGCACCCAAAACTAAGCTATTAACTCAGCTACCTGTTAATACATGGGAACACTCCTAGGCCTGTGGATCACCTAAAACTTGGAGTGAACCTCCAAAGAAGGTTGGTTCCTCTTGCTTGATCACCTAGAACTTGATCAATCTTACTTATTTTGAAGGAAAAGGGTAAGAAGGAGACTGAAAATAACTTAAAATGCCTGAAAATGATTAAGTACAATTAACTAGGTGATGCACCAAATTATTTTCTTAGACCTATAACTTGTTGTTTTGGACTTACAATGACTTAAAAAGAAGTACTATTGCACAACCTATGTCTTTTAACATGTCACCCATCAATATTTCATAAAAAGGGCACCAATTGATGATGTTCTGGAAGGAAAATGAGAAATTTCACAACTAAAATAGCCCAATAAGTTTTGCCACAGTTTACAACCTATTTGAATATGCTTGAATTTGTTTACAAGTGTTTGTTTGATCATATTTTGAGATAAAAAAAAAAGTAAAATGAACCAATAAAACATATATAACCAGCCACATAAAAGGAAAAAATTGAACTAAAATTGATACCAAAGAAGCATTACACAAGTGTTGATCCAAAATACACAGTCTTCATTTCTTGAAAATTGAAATTACATGAAAGAAATTCAATCATATGCTTGACTGGTTTTGAGTTACAATACAGTGAATTTTGTTGAGAAGAACTCATAAAGTTACAACCTACAATAAAATAGAATGCAAGAACTAACTGGAAAAAGGCCTGAAAGATAAGCCTTATAGTTGTGCAACAACTTGCTAGAAGATAAGAACATGCATTAAGGAGAAAAGGATAAATCTTTACTTCATCTTGTTGAGTCAATCTCCTTTGGTCATCTAAAACAAATATGCCTATTTTGTAGCCCCTAAACAAGCTCCAAAAAGGTGTTAGAGTGCTAAAGAATATTTCCTTTGACCTCTTATATCATTAAAACTCTTAAATATGCTCCTCTATGCTCTCAACTACCCATAAACTGGGTCAAACAACTCCTTAGATATTTGCAACTGCCCCTATATTCTCTCAACTTTTTTCCAAGTCACCCCAATTTCCTTTAATGCTTGCAACTACTGATTTCAAAAGCTCCAACTGTTATCCCTTATTTGCTCATAGAAGCCCAAACTGGTCAACCTCTTCATAAATGCTTTTAAGATATTTATCCACATGTGCTAAAACTATTTAACACCTTTATAGGATACGTACAAAGTTACTAATAGTAACTAAGTATCATACTTATCCTTCACTTAGATCTCACTTAGTTCAAGAGCATGGAACCAATCGAATGAACAAGTTTCGGAGCATGGCACCAAGATGCAACATAATTTTTTTTGATAACCATCATTAGTTCAGTGTGAAGATTGAGCTATCTTATGAAGATTGCCACTATTGACTGTTAAGATCACGAAGGCTTTGATGTATGCTCATCACCAACTTGAAGGCTTACCTTGAAAGAAACTATCATCTTTTACTGGGAACTGCCCTCTTTTGCACTGTCATGACTATATCGGTACTTTTGATCACTATTGTCTTTGTAATTTTCCATCATTTGTCATCCACATTTTATTTCTACCCTTATCATGCTTTAATTCTATCCATTTGCATTTGAAGATGACCCTGCCCTTAACTAGCATGGTTATGACTATCCTTCAACCTTGAAATCATCCTTTATATTGTTGAAGATGGTTGTCCCATATCAAAAACAAAGGACTATCCCTTTTGTGACATTTGGTGATCTATGTATGATTAGTTGTTCTATATTCATTTTGCACATTCATAGCATCATCCTTCAATTTGCATACATTGTTTATTCCACTGCCCTAGGTCTTGTCATAAAACCATAAAAGTCCAAGTCATGTATGACTGACATACATCTTATAATCAAAGAAAAATCACTTAAGACTTACAATCCTAAATAACTATGATCCCCTACATTGTGATCCTAAACATTTAATAGGTTTATTCACAGGACCTCTCCTTTGATAGCTTCTACCTTCTGAAACAAGAGCATAAATGACAATGGCCACTATATTTTGTACTTTCCTTGAAATGCTTCATCAAATATACCTTTGTAAATATCTCTGAGTTTGCATCAATGGAGGAAAATCTTTGAAATCCTATTTTCCAAGGCAAAAACCCCTACTATGTGACTCCATGATGTATCTTTGGTGCTCTGCCTTTTATGATGGAATTCACTGCTATAGGAATTGCCCTCCATTATTACTATTTAATAGCACTATCAACTACTCACTTAAGACTATCAACTTCAAGAATGTCTCCTTATCTCTGACAATGTTTTTTCTTTTCCTCTTATGAGTCCACTATTTGGACCTTGCTTTGTGACCTCTCATGTGATTTACAACTTTATTCATCTTCGCTATCCTAGACTGGTGAATTTTTCTCTCAAACCACAAATTGGGTTTTTGTAAAATTTAATGGGTTTTTTCATCTATCTATTTTCTAATTTTTATCCAAAAAATCACAAAAAACTAGTTCATGGTTTTTGAGATATGATTGTCACTGTCATGACTATCCTTTGTGATTTCTTGCACTTTATATCTAAGGAATGTCCATTGGTTTGGCATTGCTCTCATTCCTTTTCCCAAATGCTCTTCACAACTTCTTATACAAGAATTCTACCTCCCGCTGCCCAATGATAAATACTAGTATACCATCTGGTGACAACCTCTTGTGAATAACTAAAAAAAAATTGTAAGCTTGTCCCAAATAATCTACCAGTTTTGTCTTTGAAAATAGGATTGAACTTTACTATTTTACTTGGCACTATTCACCTAAAAATATAACAAATTTGTCTTTGAAGAATTGTATTTTATGAATGCTTAGGCTGTCATTTGATTGTCCATATATGGATTACCCCTCAGACCTTCATTTCATTTGACCTTGCATGGAGGCTATCATTTACCACTATGTAGCAGCTGGACATGATCCTTGTATTGGATTTTATCCTCACTGAGCATGGTATTCATGACACTATCTATCATTATTTAACAAGTACTTGATAACTCAAGTAAACTCTTTTGAAATGGCAATGCACATACTTCATGAGGTGTAGAATACATACCACGTAGCAGCTGGGTATTAACAACACTAGAAACGTGTGGATTAAATGTGAAAAACTCTTGAAATTCCTCCTACCTGCCTCCATTTCCCACTACAACATGCCCTAAAAGCTCTCCTCGTGCCTCTATGGAAGACTTTCTCAATGCTAGCAAACAGAAACCCTAACCAATTTCTTGCAACATGGGTGGAATCTAAAATCTTTAAGAGAACAAAGTTAATCTTTTCCCTCCCATTTATCACTTTAGTGTTGGAAGTGGAAGTAAACCTTTTGACTCTTTCCCCCTTTTACATTATATCACTTAAATGTAGCCCAAAACTTTATTATTTCCATCTTATATCTCATATTCACTTTTTTTTGGATACATTTTTAAAAAAAATTGAAACCTTTTTCTTTTCCATTTTTCCAAAACATCATTTGGTGATTTGACACAAAAAATGTCAACAGTTGGCACATTCCCAAATCCGTAATACAAGAAAACTCAACATGGAGAAATGCAAAGCAATCTCATTTCTCCTAGACAACCTTCTTCATAGGTAACACACTATCAAACACAACTTCTATTGTTGCACGATCCAAAACCAAAAAATCTAGATATAGCACCTCTAAACACCTTTGATCATCACATCTAAACTGCACAAGCATATCTTCAACCATGAAGAAATTTGGAGCACAACATTGGACACACCTTTGTCACACTATACACTCTTTAATTTAAATTTTCTCAAAAGCACTTGGAAACCAAGTGAACCAACTACATCAACAACACCACAAACACCTTCTCAACATATCTACAACATCTACAACACCTGCTCAATACCACAAACACTTCTCAACGTAACCCCACTAGAGGTTGACATCAAACCACAATACTAATGCCAACATAGTGCAACAATCTCCATCAATCTCCCTGACCATACTGGAGGTTGACATCAATGACAATACTAATGACAACACCAAAAAATATCCAACAAAAACTAATAGTCTACTATGTGCAAAGTAATTTCAACCAATTTCTCAACCTTTTCCTTTAGTTTGTTTATTTCCAAATCCTTATTTTTCAACTCCTCATTAATTTTTTCATCCAACTCTTTCTTATATTTATCCCATGCATTCTAGATATCCCTGTCCATTTTCCAAAATAACATCTTAAGGTTGAGTCTATGTATATTGTAATCAGGGTTAAAATTATCAAGGTTAGGCAACAATGCATATAAATCAAACCCTAATAAGCAATGAAGTATAAATAAACATAAAGCAATATCACCATAGAGTCTTCATGCCGCCATTGAATCGCCTCCATTTCCCTTCTCCATTTTGCTTGGTATGAATAATTGCCCTCAGATTTTTGAGTATTCAAATAGGCCTAATGACAAGGACAAAGCAAAATATTGAATATTATGATTGACTAGAGTGTACTTGATAGCATGTAGATAGACTAGATAGCAAGAGGTAACAAGGTAACTTGACAATGACAAAATAGATGTCTTTTATAGAATGTCAATTTTGTCATGAAGAGCTAAGATTCAAAGATTGATTTGACCTAATGATCAATTGCCAAGAATGAAAGTTGTAATATGGAATATGGTTAGGTCAAAATTAGGGCAAAGATAGGACTTGGTTAAGGATGAATGGTTGAGATTGAATTATGAGATAATTCAATCAAGGGTGTAGAATGAATGAGACAAGAGATTTGATTTGGCACGGAAAAAGAGGTTGTTGGAGGACTTCAAATAAATATAAAATTATTTATTTGAGAGGGAGATGAATAATTAAATAATAAAAATATTATTTAATTATAGAAGACATGTGACAGGTTTGACTTTTGGATTAAATAATGATTTAATTCAAAATTAGGAGATAAGGACAAGTTAGTAAGCAATTAAATAAATAAAATTTATTTAATTTAATGATAGAAAAGGATAATGAATAATTAAATAATTGAAATAATTATCTAATTATAGTAGAATGTGACAATAATTAAATAAATGAAATTTATTTAATTAATCAGGAGAAAAGAAGTAGAGGAATTAATTAATTAAATAATTATCAATTATTTAATTAATAGATAAAAAATGACACTAGACGAAAGGGGACAAGGCAAGGAAAATGGAGTTCCTAGGCCTAGGACAATTTTTAGTGTCTACATATATGAGTTGATATTGTTTTAAATTTATTAAAATAATTATTTTTACAAAAGAATTTTGGGGAATAGTATTTGGAATACATATGGTAATTGTTGCATGTTGGTCTTTAGATGGTACCTCTTCAATTGCATGTTACACTAACTAAAATTTTGTGTATTTTATATCTTCACTTGCTATCTAAGCCAATGTGTTCAACTCACTTCTTTGATTATCATATTCCCAAAGCCTTTCTTCTAGTTCATTTTTTTCAAGGTATCCCCTACTGTTGTAGGTATTGTTTCTTCGTTGGACTCATGAGCTATAGGCTTAGAGGAATGGGTTGAATTTACATTTGGATAAAATCCAAAGCTCCTACAATTCTTCACTTATTATTTGACTAAAAAGTTCTTCTCACTCATAACTTGTATCTCTCAATAAAGGCAACCTTGGAAGATGATTTAGAGATGTGTGATGTCAAGCCATTTCCTTAAGCTAATGTGAGTGCTTGTATTTGGGAGGGTTTGGCATTGAGGTAACATTTTGTTTCTTTTTAGCTGGTTTGGAGGAAGAAGGGATGTCGACTATTATTGGAATTATTTTATGTGTGGAGTGTGATGTTGTAGGTGCAAAGGATGAGGTTGCAAGCATAATATGTGGCTACATTTTTTTCCTCCACGTTTCACTCTTCTCCTTCATCCGAGTATGGATATAATCATAACATTATCCTTATCTAGTATTTCTCTTGTTACCATTTCCATTACCCCTCCCTTAAACTTATACCATGAGGGCCTTGCTCTATGTTTTCACAATAAATTCTTCCCATGAAACTTTATGAATATGACCATTCAATATTTGCTTAATAAAAAAAAAATTAAATAGTGGTGTTATAGAGCATTAGGCCTCCCTTTTTAATATTACTTGGTCATTATTCTAAGAAAATTAAGTAAGAAATTTGGGGCAGTTACCAACTTATTATGTGCATAGGTGCTTTGGCCCAAAATGTAGGTAGCATTAGCCTCCTAGTTCCTTGTGAGGAGTGTTTGAACTCTTCTAGCAATGCAAATTTGTTTTTGGCTACAACTACATTAGGTCTTTTTGGGCATAGCTCTCTAGCTACAAGTAATCTTAAAACTTTTACAATAATTCCTTTGAAAAAATTTAGTCAACCATTTCACTAATACCACATCATTAGCCAAGGACCCTACAAATTCATGAGCTAGTGCTTCATTATATTTTTCCACTCTTTGAAAGCAATCTAACTAGCCTACTTAATGGAAGATAGGTAGGCATGCATGATCCTTCTATATTATTGTGTGTTTTGTAGGTTCTCTATGAATGATATCTTCACCCATTGTGTCTTAGAGTACTAAAGCAAGAAGCTTGCAAAAAAATCCTTAAGCTCTTGGAGGCTCTATTCCCTTAGGTTGTTGGTAGCTCTTGTGATGAAGGTTTTTTTCAAAATGGTTAAAAATCTCCAACAGGAAAATTCAAAAGAGACAATTTAAAAAATGGTGATAGTTGAGGCCATAATGATTAAGATTTCATGTGTGTGTGAGTACAATAAGACTAAGGTGATAGATTTGGGAATTTATTAGTTCATTATTATAGTCATTCACATTAATTGCTAATATGATGGTGAGTTAGGCTAGGCATGTCAACCATCCATCATCGAAAAGTCACTTGTCCACAAGTGATATGGCTTAATGAAAAGTAGTTACAAGTAAGGGTTGGTATGGATGAGGCACAAAGGAGTAGGGATTATTTCAAATAAACCACTAATTTGAATGTAAGTATAATTAAATGACACATAAAAGGTAACTATTAACAAAATATATAACATATTATCTTAGTACATAAAATTTATTAACAAAATTGATTGATGTGACTAGAGAAAATATGGATGTGTTGATGATGAAAGAAATGATGTTGAGGTAGAATTGGTGATATGATGGTGTATGATGGAGCTAAAGATGATGATGTTGCCACTAGAGGTGAACTACATTACCAACAACACATTGTATATATGGTGGAGATAAATGGAAACACAAAATGATCCAAAAAGTTGACCAAATGCAATAGGTGAATTGTATGTAAGTGTTAATGAAGGACTATATAAACCACAATTTATGGAGTAGTGTATCTACTGAATATGTACTTGTAGGGGTTGTAGGTTAGCCTATAGTACTATTATAATAATAACACCCATGAAAGCACATGTATAAGCTACAAAAAATGCTTAGTATGAGGATTTTGTGAACTATGTAGTGGCTATGGATTCACCTAAAATGGTGGTGCAAAAAGAGAATACTAGTAGAAACCAACATAATTCCTATAGAGAAGATTTTGTGAATTATGGAGTAGTTATGAGCTCATTTGCAATAGTGGTGCAAAAATAGAACACCAAAAATAAATCATATAAATTATGTATAAATTATTAGGGTCCCCTGCAATGACTAAAAAATATTGTCAAGTCATTTGCAATAGATATGATGTTGAATAGAAAGTGGTTTATTTGCCAACAATCCCTGAGGATTTTCATTGTTGGCTTATTAATTTTTTTTTATTTTTTATCATTTAAGATAAATAAAACCATACATGTGGTGGGGAAACTTTTGAGTTGGTAGACTCATCCACTACTTCTTTGGCTTTACCATAATTTATAGCTAGTGATCGAGATAGTCCTTTATCAATGCTAAGTCATTTTTCCTTCATAACTTGTTAGGTGAAGGTTTCCTTTTCAATGAGTTTCTTATAAAGCTTAAGGTGATGTTCATTGACTATTAGACATAATTTGTTTAGATCAATGAATGGTTTTCAACTTGACTACTCTAACAGGAAACACTTCTTCTAGAACTTTCATTTTATGATATTTATACTTATAACAATGCCCAATTTCTTTAGTGAAATTCTTTAGTTTTGATAAACCTGCCATGTCACTATATTTTCTTTTTTTGGATGAATTTTGTGTGATGGAAAACTTCCTTTCTTAATTCACATAATGCATTTAGTTTAGTGGTTGTATATTTTTTTTCTTTATTTCATGCCAAGTTCAAGAGAATTACTTGGGGTTTTATGCTTAAATTCAATGGGAAGGAATTTTTTTAACAATAGACCAGTTCATAGGGTGTGAACCTTGTTGTATTCTTCCACATATTTTTGTATTTACACACCATTTTGAGAATGAATTTTGTCCAATATTGATGGTGTAAAGCTACTATTTTAGTAAGAATTCCTTATACCTCCTTATTTGTCACCTTAACTTGGAAATTGCACTATGGATGGTATGCACTAGACTTCTTATATTGAATCTCATACTCATGAACAAGGGATTCTATCAAATTATATGTAAATTACAAGCCTTGGTTAGTATCCATTTCCCTTGGAACTCCATAGAAAGTGAAAAAAATTCTCATACAAGAACTTAGTTACTTTTTCATCCCCTACATGTGTCAAATCCTTCACTCCTATCCACTTAGTTATATAGTCATGCACACTAATATGTACTCTTTCTAGTTGGGTGGAGGATCAATGGGGGTTATTAAATCTAGTACTCATTTGTAAAATGGATCCAACACTAGTTGTGGTTAGGGGAATTTCATCTAATCTTGTTGGCTTAGCGATTGGATGACAATTTTCACACCATCTTGTATATAGAATTACATCTCTGTGCAATATTAGCTAATAATATCTAGTGGTCAAAACCTTAGAGGATATCTTCTTGGCTACAAATTTCCACCCATAAGGTTCATCATGATAGTATTGGAGGATACCAAAGATGTCATTTTCTCAAATACACTGGTGCATGACATTATCAAGGTCAATGTAGAAGAGAAAGCTAGAGATCCATGAATAAGAAAGGCTCTTTTCCACTAAATTGTAATTTTCTCTTGGTGGAAAATATAGAGGATATTTTCCTACAACCAAATAGTTAGCAATATTTGCATACCATAGTGTGTTAATGGTTAAAAATAAATGTTCATTAAGAAATAAACCATCAACAATAGGGTTGTATACATCAAAATCAATTCTAAAAAGAAAATATGACACCACATTAGCTTTATCAATTTTATCTATAATGACGATGTAAAACTCTTGTAACAATAAACAACACACTAGTCTACTACTAACTACAAGTTTGTTCATCAAATATTTTATCATTTTATGATCAATATAAATAAAGATAAAATAAGAAATGATCTAGTGACAAAATTTGTTGATTGTATACACTACTACATGTAGTTATTTTTTAGTTATGGTGCACTTAAGTTTAGTTGCTTGTAGATTTTTATTGATAAAGTAAATTAAATATTCTAGTGGGCCATCTTTCTATATGAGGATAACAACTATAGCCGAATTAAATGCATTAGTATAAATATAAAAAGGAATTTTCCATTTTGTTTTATGCAACACAAAAATTATAGTAAGCAGATCTTTAAGATCTTGGAAGGCTTCTTAGCATGTAATTGTCTAAATAAAGTCAACATCTTTGGCAAGTAACACAAATAAAGGTGATTTTATTTTACTAAATTCCTCAATAAATCTATAGTAGTAGCTTGCATGTCTAAGGAAGCTCCTAACATCTTTCTATGTTTATGGCGTTTTCAATTTTATAATGATATCAAATTTAGTAGGGTCCACTTGAATCCCACTTCTAAGATGTATTGTCCTAACACTATCCCTTTTTCCATCATCATGGAGAAAACTTCTTAAAGGAAATTTATGGTCTTGTAATCATTGTAACAATTTCTCCAAGTTGTCCAAAACTTCACCATACTAATTCCCATAGGCTATGAAGTAATCCATGTATATTTACAAATAGTCAAGGGTGAAATCAAAGAAATGCTCAACACAACCCTCTAGAAAGTAACAAGGGAATTACACAACCTAAATGGAAGGACTATGTAAGCATGTTTACCCCAAGAATAGGTGAATGTGTTTTTTTCTTGGTCCTCAGGGAAATTCTAATATGGTTATAACCACTAAAACCATCCAAAAAGGAAAAGCATCATTTTATTGCTAACTTACCCAAGACAGTCAATAAAGGGAAGGGAGAAATGATCCTTGTGCCAACATTAAGTTTCCTATAGTCAATATAGACATTCCACTTGCCTCTTTTCTTAGGCACTATCACTAGAGAGGAAATTCATTGGTTGTTTGATATGGGATACATGAAGCCTACTTCTAAGAGATTTTGTAGTTCGTCTTTGACAATATCTAAGACTATAGGGTTCATCCTACATTTTGGTTGCCTTATAGGTTTAAAATCCTCTTTAATATAGACATGATGGGTGTAGAGGTCTATATTAAGCCCTTTCATATCATGATAATCTCTTGCAAAGGTTATTTTATGGTATTATATCATAGATAGTTCATTCTATTATTGTGGGTCCAATTGTATCCTAATGTTAACTGGCTTGTTGGGAGATATCTCAACTTGTTTAGAGAATGTTATCATCAAATAAATTCTTTTATATAATGTATAAAGAATGTAGCTATGAGGTAGTAATTTATGGAAAGTATAAATTTTGTAAGGAAAATCAGATGCGGAAACAATTCTCCTAACGTCAATACCTCAGAGAAGAATGTAGATATACTTTTAATTTTTCCAATTACAGTTCAACTTAGATGCACTATGAAGTAATATAACAGAAACAGAGTATTTGACAATCACACAGGAACACCAGATATACATGGGAAAAACCTTACGGGAGAAAAACCCACCACACCAAGAGAAATCACTTTGTATTACAGTAATAAAGATTACATACAAGTTTCAGACTTATCTTTCCGATGTCTATTTACAGCAGCATTCACCATGAACAATATTTGAACAGAAACTTTCAAGTTACAGCCTTTATAGATTAGAATACATTTACTGGTCATACAACAATCTGTCGAATCAACCTTCGAACCAACAGATCACAATCTGCAATCACAGAGTATATCCCTGTTGTTCCATGCCCGTCGAGCTTCCTCACAGAACCGTCGCAACGAACCAACTACTAATAGTTCACATTCAACTCCTCCTATTCGTCTACAAGATGCCACATCGGAAAGTCTTACTCGGTCAACAGAATTCACACTGTGTTGGCATCTCGGTGAGACACTAACAGTGTCTCACCGATGCCACATAACCTTCATACCGATGTCTCCAAGAGTAACCGATATCGCCAAGACGTTCTATCGAGCTTTCAGTGTTGCGCCGAAACACCAAGCAGTCGCCCAGACCTATCGCTTTCGCCAGGAGATCATAGCGAGTCACCAAAGGTTATACCAAAGTCACAAGTCATATCGAGCTCCAAAGAATAGTCGGCAATACTTACATCTTTCGCCGAGAGAACATACCGAACTCTTAGACTTACCCCGAAGGCTTCAACATAAAGCACTGTCGGCGAGACATGTTACTTTTGCTAAGACATCACACCGATCTCTAGGACTTACCCCGAAGTGTTCATCCATCGCCAAGAGTTATACCGAAGATCCCAAAAGGTGTTTGTCAGTGAGACCTTCAACATTTGCTGAGACGTCTTCCCAGGACCTTTGAGTTACCCCGATAGCCAACACTTGAGCCTCCGTCGGTGAGACATTTGCACATCGTCCAAACTTCATAACGAAACCTAAGTGTTACATCGATGACTCCTGAGTGTGTCCCCGTCGGCATGACTTTCATCTATCACTAAGACCTCACACCGGGATCTTTATATTATGGTGAAGATATCATATGTATTCCTGTCGGCGAGACATTCACTATTCACTGGGACTCCTCACCGAGCCGCTATAGGCTATCCCGAAGCCCGTGGTCGCCATGAGTCTCTCTGATTCATGATTGAATGGCCTGTCGGCCAGAGGTTTCCCGAGCGCTAAGAGGTCATACCGAACACTCCTTGTCACAGCGATAGCTACACAGTGAAAGCATTCGGCAAGACAGAAACTAGGTCACAGTGACCTGTACAAAACATGATGTTACCAATCTGCTAGTCGGCCAGACATGATAGATATCATACCAACTTTGCTCCAATGGAGGTTTCAGCCTGTATTAATTGAGGCATATTTCCAACAAATTTTTGATATAAATTTGTAAGCCTATAGTACAAGAAAATAATTATGAAGTAGATAGGACACACATATCGAGTGGTTATCCACTTGTGGTCAATTTTGTAAGTGTTTTGTACAATATCAAAAATTATGGTATCCTCATCTTGATTTTTTATTATAGGTATTATTTTTATACTCATCAATTTTTGGATTGAATATTTGATTATTTCCCTCAAGTTCCAACCACTAGGTTGTTCTTGATCCAAGGAGGTCTGACCTAGTGGATACAAAAATATTTTCTTAGTCACATTTCTAATTAGAAATGATAATATTCATTGACCTATAGTTAATAAATATATTGAATATAGCTAACAATGGTCTTCCTAAGATGAGCAGGTATTATCCTAGGTTGTCCTTTGGTTGCAAGACCATGAAATTGGTAGGGTACTCCAAGGAATCAAGTTAGATAGAAAAATCTTTTATTACTTCCTTTAGTTTGATAGTTGGCCAATATGCTAGTTGCAACACTATACAAGTGGGGTGAAGATTGATAAGTTGTAGTGATTATATGGTTTCCTTGGTCATAAAATTAATGGTTGCACCTATGTCAATCAAAGTGTTTTGTATGAGAGTTTCATTGGTGTGGACATCTACAACTAGATTGCCTAGGTCAATATATCTAAGAATGATAATATTTTCAAGCACAATATCTACAATCTTTCCAAAGACTTGAAAATTTTGTGGGTCCTTCCCCTTCTACAATGGTTTCTGTTAGGAATAGGATCATAGAGTAATATACAATAAAATGAATACAAAGATAAAATATATAAATAACACAAAACATAGAGACACAAATATACGTGGTTCACCCACTATGGGCTACATCCATGGAGAAACAACTAGTCCATTTATTTTTTCTAGAAAAATGAAGGGATACTGTAAGGAAAGCTAAGGTGCAAAAACAAATCTCCTAACGTCAAAACCTCAGGGAAGAATGCAAAGACACTTTTAAATTTTCAATTACAGTCCAATTAAGATACACTTGAAAGAGATAACAGAAACAGAGAATTAGAAATACACATATGAACACCAGATTTATGTGGGAAAACCCTTACGGGAGAAAAACCCACCACACCAAGAGAAGTCACTTTGTATTATAGTAATAAAGATTACATATAGAGATCAAACTTATCTTTTTGATGTCAGTTTACAGCAGCATTCACAATGATCAACCTTGCTACAGAGTATCCAAATTACAATACTCTCATAATTACATTCATACACTAATCACTCGTCGAACCATCCAACAATCCATTCAACCATCGAACTGATCCTTCAAACCAGACTAATTATGCAATCTCTGAGTATATCCATGATGCCCCTGTCTGTCGAACTTCCTCTCAGTAACGGCCGCAATAGTCCAACTGCTAGCGGTTCCCATTCGGCTTCTCTGATTGGTCAAATACAAGCCATGTAGGATAGTCTTCACTCGGTCAAAGGCATTCACAATGTGTTGGCATGTCGGTGAGACACTAACCTTGTCTCCCCGATGCCACCAAGCCATCATTCGATATCGCCAAGAGTCCATACTATCGGCAAGATGTTACACTGAGTCTAGAAGGCTATCGCTCAGACTTCGCCTTGTCACGAAGACCTCATACCGATGATCATCATTTGTATCGCTATTCAGCAAGACTATCATCCTTCTCCAAGAGATCATACCGAGCCTTCAAGTCATTCTAAAATGACCAACAATCGGCAAGACTTACCGCTATTGCCAGGAGGTTACACCGATGTTCAACTGTCGGCGAGACATATCGCTATCGCTGATAGTTCTTACCGAAGTCTCCAAGTTACCCTAAGACCACATGTCGCCAGAAGTCATGCCGATAACAAACTATAACATCGGCGAGACAAACACTCATCGCCAAGAGTTCTCATCGAGTGTTCAAGTATCTCACCAATGACCACGAGTGTAACGCTATCGGCGAGACTTTCCATATCGATAAGACTTCATCCTGAAACACATGAGTTACTCTGACGACCACAGGTGTATAACTATCAACAAGACTTCTCTTGTCGGTATGAGACATACCAAACGTCCAAGACTCTCCCCGATACCGCTTGTCGCCCAGAGCCTCCCCGATATATAATAAGAGTGGCCTGTCGGCCAGAGATCTCCACTCGACAGAGGGTTACAATGAACACCATGTCACAACAACAACACCAGTCGGCAAGACAGTGACAAGGTCTCAATGACCAGAACTTTTCACAAGGTTCCAAAGCTGCTAGTCGGCCAAACAAGATGGATGTCACACCGACTATGCTCTTCCAGAGGTTTCAGCCTGTGAGATTGAGGCACATAATTCCAACAATCTCCCACTTGACAAAGATCACACAAGCACCTCCAGAGCATAACAAAACTACCGAAATTCATGGGCACTAAGGCCCATCGAATTGGCACACCACCTGAACTTGTCTGTGCTCACTGGCTTCGTCAATGCATCTGCAACATTCTTCAGAGTATCAACTTTTTCCAAAATGACCTTTCCTTCCTCCACCATATCTCGTACAAAATGGTAGTGTACATATATATGTTTCGTCCTAGCATAGAAAGTAGGATTCTTTGCTAGACAAATTACACTCTGACTGTCACAGAAAATAGTTATTTGCCCTGCATCAAAACCAATG
>VDFB02168118.1:212981598-213015374 GCA_007258455.2 Sequoia sempervirens
TTAGACTTTCTATCTGCAAGGTCCCAATCTTCTTGCTTCATGCCTGTAGGCTTTGTTCTAGACACAACAATCCAAAGATCACGATCAACCAACAGATCTTCCATTTTGAGTTTCCACAACTCAAAATTGCTACCATTGAATTTCTCTATTTCAATCTTACCTGACATGCTAGCCATCTCAATCTGTAATTAGAATTAACAAACTTCTACAAGACTCCCACTAAATAGAATTGACTCAAAAAACCCAACACACCCACAAGGATAACACAACTGGCCATCCTCTGATACCACTTGTAAGGAAAGCTAAGGTGCCGAAACAACTCTCCTAACGTCAAAACCTCAGGGAAGAATGCAAAGACACTTTTAAATTTTCAATTACAGTCCAATTAAGATACACTTGAAAGAGATAACAGAAACAAAGAATTAGACATACATATATGAACACCAAATTTACGTGGGAAAACCCTTACGGGAGAAAAACCCACCACACCAAGAGAAGTCACTTTGTATTACAGTAATAAAGATTACATATAGAGATCAGACTTATCTTCTGATGTCAGTTTACAGCAGCATTCACAATGATCAACCTTGCTACAGAGTATCCAAATTACAATACTCTCAGAATTACATTCATACACTAATCACTCGTCGAACCATCCAACAATCCATTCAACCATCGAACCGATCCTTCGAACCAGACTAATTCTGCAATCTCTGAGTATATCCATGATGCCCCTGTCTGTTGAACTTCCTCTCAGTAACGGCTGCAACAGTCCAACTGCTAGCGGTTCCCATTCAGCTTCTCTGATTGGTCAAATACAAGCCATGTAGGATAGTCTTCACTCGGTCAAAGGCATTCACAATGTGTTGGCATGTCGGTGAGACACTAACCGTGTCTCCCCGATGCCACCAAGCCAGCATTCGATATCGCCAAGAGTCCATACTATCAGCAAGATGTTACACCAAGTCCAGAAGGCGATCGCTCAAACTTCACCTTATCACCCTCATACCGATGATCATCATTTGTATCGCTATTCGGCAAGACTATCGTCCTTCTTGAAGAGATCATACCGAGCCTTCAAGTCATTCTAAAATGACCAATATTCAGCAAGACTTACCACTATCACCAGGAGGTTACACTGATGTTCAACTATCGGCAAGACATATCGCTATCGCTGAGAGTTCTTACCAAAGTCTCCAAGTTACCCTGAGACCACCAGTCGCCAGAAGTCATACCGATAACAAACTATAACATCGGCGAGACAAACACCCATTGCTAAGAGTTCTCACTAAGTGTTCAAGTCTCTCCCCGATGACCCCGAGTGTAACACTATCGGCGAGACTTTCCATATCGATAAGACTTCATCTCGAAACACATGAGTTACTCCGATGACCACAGGTGTATAACTATCGGCAAGACTTCTCTTGTCGATATGAGACATACCGAACATCCAAGACTCTCCCCGACACCGCTTGTCGCCCAGAGTCTCCCTGATATATGATAAGAGTGGCATGTCAGCTAGAGATCTTCACTCAATAGAGGGTTACAATGAACACCATGTCACAGCGACAACACCAATCGGCAAGACAATGACAAGGTCTCAGTGACCAGAACTTTTCACAAGGTTCCAAAGCTGCTAGTCGGCCAGACAAGATGGATGTCACACTGACTATGCTCTTCCAGAGGTTTCATCCTGTGAGATTGAGGCACATAATTCCAACAGATACAACCTACAACACATCCATTGTAACTTCCTTTTCTCTCTATCACAATCTCCTTATAATGCGATATAATATAATACTCAGTTGTAATACAATTCCCTCCTTAAAGAGGGTTTCCTTTTAGGGCAATAAAAACCAACATATTCTCTACTGTCAGATCTATGACCTAATGATGAATGGTCCAAATATACAATGAATAAATACATATCAAATGTGTATTCTAGGGGAATTACCCCTAAACCCCCATCAAGGTGTGCATCCCTTGGACCCCCCACCAAGGGGATGGGCCCCTCGGATCTTGTAGGGAGTACCTCCCCTATACTTCCTCACACTGAAATGGGCTCCAAAACCAATAACATTAGGCTCCATAACCAACAATATCCCACTTAGAGACTAATCAAGGCAACTCCAGAAATATAATTAGGCTCCACCAATAATCTCCCACTTGGAGATTGATTACAACAACTCCACCATTATTGCTCCCACTGGACTAGGCTCCAACTTTGAAGTTGGAAAGTTTCCCATTTGCACCATCATCCTTGAAGGCCAAGTGAAATTGAGCAGGAAATCAGTTTCTCCCTAGTTACTACCTTTGTCAACATGTTTATAGGATTTTTGCTAGTGTGTATCTTTTTCAACTTCAATTATCCATCTTCTAAAATTGATCGTATGATATGGTACACTTGAGCTATATATTTTTAGCCTTAGAATGAAGGGTTGAGTTCTTTGTAAGATGAATGACACTATGAATATCACTATATAACACGATATCCTCTTTCTTCTTTCCCAATTCCTCCATAAAATATTCTAACCAAATCATCTCTTTACTAGCTTCTATAGCAACATCATATTTTGCTTCTATTGTTGAAAGTGCAACAACCTTTTGTAACCTTAAAATATAATTTATTGTTATTTGACCTACAGTAAAAACATACCTTGTGGTGCTCTTCTATCTATCAATATCACTTGTTAGATTTGAATCAACATATCCTTACAATGTAGAGTTGGAACCTCCAAAACATAATTCTTGAGTATTAGTACCTCTCAAATAATTGAGAATCCACTTTACTACATTTTAATGCTCTTTTCTTGGATCATTCATATACTTTCTCACAACTCCCACTACATGTACAATATTTGGCCTTGTACACATCATTAAATACATCAATATGACAACTACTGATGATTATGGAACCTTGGACATGTATTTTATATCCTTATGTGTCTTGGGACACATCTCCACAGTCAATTTCAAATGACTAGGTAAAGGTATACTAACTAATTTTACAACCTGCATTTGAAGTATTTTTAACACCTCTATGTACTCACTTTGAGACAATTGATGAGTCATAATAATGTCCAATTTCCTTGTTGTAGTTCCATATTTTTATCTTATTTCTACTAAACTTCAAAAGACATTACTAGACCTTTTTCATATACTTTAAGTATTTCAAAGTATTTGAAGATGATATATATTATATTAATGAATGTGTGTGTGAACTTTGAATGTCTATGAGTTCAGTAGAATTTCATGATTGATCATAGTTAGTAACAATAAAGAAATTCCTTAAGAAATAAGACTAACCCCTACAGTGAAGAACCTGTCAACCCACAACAAAAGGATTCTCAACCTACAACAGAAGGATGACATTTCAACACAGCTAGAGGAATTAATCTAATACAACATGTGCACATTTCTAGAATGAGATGTAGGTGATGATCTAAGGACATGAACATGGATTGCCATGTTTCACTCCATTTTTTCAATAAATTGTGGAGGAAGAAAAGTCTATTGCAACAAGTAATAACAGTTATAATAAGGTTTGTCCTATTGGGCACGTCCCTAAGTTATAACAATTATCTTAAATGATGTAGAGTCCTTCTTAGACTTCTAAACTCTTTCTATCACTAGTAGTCATTTTTGTTATGTTAAAAGATTTGGTCCTCTTCCTATTTTCATGGAAGAGTCGACATTTTTTTTAAAGTTTGTTTACAACTTTTGAATAAATAGACTCTCGTAGACCCTATATAGGAGGGTACTTTGTCAAGAAACCAAGAACAATTAGATATTTGCATGCATTAGATTGAATTGGAGATTTTGTTACATTTTGTTCATAATTTTGCATATGATTGGAATATAATAGAGAAGATATTTCAGCTACATGTTTTTCTTAGTTAAGTAATTGAAGAAGATACTGTGGATGTAGTAGCTCAAGCAAGAGCACTTGAGGTAGTGCAAATCCATGTTAGTTTAGATGATTAATTAGATTATACATTGTAAGTTATAATTTATAATTGCTAGTTTATACTACAATGAATGTTGTATTGTAATTTCTAAACTGTAAGTCTCTAATTTATATTTTGTTTAATAATCCCAAATGATTAGTTGAATTAGGACATGTTCCAACATAAACAATCATCAGTTACAGTTATGAATGATAGGTACTTGTAGAAGTTGACGGTAACTAGCAATTGCTTGCCCCTGTTTTCTTTATATAGGAGTTATTTTTAGTTAAAAGCTTTTGATGAATTTATTCTTATTTAATCAACTATACTCTGTTGATATAGGAAGTCTAGGATTCATGAATGCATATATAGTGCTAGCATCATTTTAATTCTATGACTCTCTAGTTGACAATTGAATGAAGCCCTATTTTGAATAATTAACTACTTAACTTGGGGATATGTAGGTCCGTTAAGTTGTGTGTATGATTATCTACATTAGTTAATTAGGCATTAGGGGAAGCTCTACATTTTTTGAGTCATTGTTGGGGATGGTGCTAAGTTTAGAATTCCTATTTAAATTTTAAATTCACCTTCAATGCTTTCATAGATTAGTAAGTTTTTGTTTCCAACATTAGGACCAATAGACACTCACAAATAATCCAAGAACTATTCACTAACAATGTGCAAGGACAACCATTTAAAGATCAAAGAACTATTGTATGCAGAGGCAAAGAGACACTTTGAGAAGATTTATCCCCTCAATCCATGAATAATTTAAATATATTGGTACAAATGAGGAACCTATTGAGAGGATCAATGAAATAGAACAACCCCTCACTCCAGTAGCTACTCCATGCCTAGGGGAGACTTTCATAAGGCATCTTAATACTATGGTGGAGGAAGTAGTAGAAAGTCTAGCAAAACATGTGGCATTTGAGTTTCCAATAACAAACCAAGAAAGGGTCACTGATCTCAATAATATACCCCCCTCAGCCTTGCCAATTTTCTATAGATTGGTTATTGAAGACCCAAACACATTATTGTTTGAATTTGACATTCTATGTAGAAGCTATTATTATACTATGCAAATACTCACAAACTAAAACTCTTTCCAGCCACATTGAAAGATACTACCTTGTGTTCATTTATGGGGTTAGAAAGAAATGTAGTACCTAAATGGGAGACAATGAAAACCAAATTCTTGTAGAAGTATCAAGATTATTGTTGAGGGGTAGATAGTAAGAGAGATGACATCTTCAGGATGTCACAAAGGGAAGATGAACCACTTGATGATTGTGTGGAAAGGTTTTAATTTTGTTTGAGGAAATCACACCAGAATAGGCTCTCTCTTGAGTCATTAAAGCTAGTATTTTTGCAAGGAGTACATAAGGACTACATGGATTCTTTAAACCTCATAAGGGTATGGGATATTTCTCAAATGCCTTTTGAGGAAATTTTCCAGGTATTTAGAAACTATTCAAGGTCATCCATGAAGAAGAACAAGGTTGATAGAACCTTCTCTTCTAATAAAACATCCACCAAAGCTTCTAGGGTGGAACTTAGTAACCTTCTATCCAACATGAAGGAGGACATAATTAGCCACCTATCTACCCAATTGTATACCTTGCACATAAAAAAGAAACAAGAAGAAGAAGTAGCTCTTACCACGAATATTGTCCACATTAGCGTCAAAAGAGGGTAAACTACAAATACATATTTCTAGCATTACAAAGGAGAAGTAAGGGAGACTAGAAGTTTGAATCCTAGAGGATTAGGAAGGCCAAGTATTTTAAATTTCCCAATGAAAACCATGCAAAAAAAGGAAAGGTATGCCTCAAGATCCCTTATCTTATAATGTTTCCTTTCTTGGGGGTAATACAAACTTCTATAATTGGAATAATTATCCTTGGAGTAATATGCAAAATCAATCCTAGCCAATGACCCAATCACCTAATTGGGCTATAAAGCAAGAGGTATAGCCACCAAAACCTTAACAAGCCCTAAATTACAATTCCCAGTGTCCACCCCAACAGAACTAATCGCCACCACAGTGGTGTGGGAACCAACAATGGTAAAACTAAAATGTTAGTTAAATAATATTTACAACCACAAAAACCCACCATAATGCCAAAACCAACCATTGCAACCCCAATGCATCATAAAGAATCTCAATTTTTGGCTCAACTTGCACTAAACCCTAAAAACAAGCTTGTTTTGTAGGCTTATATTAATAAGAAAATTCAATACCCAACCTATGAGGTTGAGGTGAGTGATGTCCACCTCCATTCAAGAAGGATGCTTGTTGGTCCATCATCTACTCACATTATAGAGCTTATTGATGAGGAGACAATGGTGGAGAATATTGATAATCAAACAAAGTAACCTAAACACTTGGTAAGACATAACAAAATATCATGTCCAGAAACACCATTTCCAAAAATATTAACACAAAAATCCCATCCTAAACCTGAATCTAATCTATTGGGCTAGCTTAAGAATGTTTGTATAAAGATACCCCCGATTCAAGAAATTAAATAAGTACCTATTGTTAGCTCTCAAAAACGCAAGTAGAGGTACCTCAAGAGGCTGCCAATCTCTTGATACATTTTAGGGTAACTGACAAGGTTTGAATTTCTTAAACCTTCTACTCTTCAGGTGCTGTTGGACCTAGGCGGGTGTACCTATATGAATTAGGCAGACTTGACTTATGATCTTCTCTTTTGCAGTGATTTTTCCACGATGGTAGATGGAAGTGGACAAATGAAATCAAATTTTCTATAGATTGTATACCAATGTTCCAAACTAAAACCTAATATGCTCAGTTAACAGATGTAAAGAAATGAATGAGTCAAAATGATGAAATTGTAGATACCAGTGCCTTATTGGGTATGTGGAGTCAAATGAAAAAGAAATGGGCAACTTATTCTGGCAGAACCTCAAATTGTTGGCATAGATTTTGTTTATAACTTGTATAAACATGCAAGATTGTGACTACTAAGCTCTACTTTAATAATCCAGATGAATCTCCCTGATTACTGTGATCAACCAAAAGGATTTAATCTCTCCTTGAGAGAATCAGTTAATTAACCACACAGATGCAGCAAATGTGCACTGATAAAATGAATATAAACTTGTTATATTAATTTAAACAACCAGAAAGCATCAATCTTGGAGACAGCTTAGCAATACTTTCAATAAATTCAACAAACAATTGACACCAGAAAGAAACTACCACACCAACTGATTTTCATTGAAATCGCCATTTGAAAACATGCATCATAGTCTCTGATTTGAAAATTTTATTCTACTGTATCCATTCCTAATCTACCTATTGTATCTAATCTAAAATCTGATTTATCTCCTTCATTCACAATCGGGAATGAATATTTATACATATGCATCTGAATAGACACATCACTTCCAAATCCATGTTAGCCAACAACAGTATTTGAGCAAATCCCATGTAAGCCAACAATAGTATTTATCTCCTTCATTCACAATCAGGAATGAATATTTATACATATGCATTTGAACAGACACATCGCTTCCAAATCCATGTCGGCCAACAACAGTATTTTCTCACTGCTGAGCGAACAAGTCTCAACATTTTCATCACTACAGTTGTATTCTTTACTTTTGTCATCATCAAAAAGAGGCCCAAGATCATCAGAGAATGAAAAATCAGAAACATTATCAGTGCAATCATCTATTCCATCATTTTGTTTGAAATTATCTCCTCTTTACCATAAAGTGAATTTTAAAATACCTCTTCTTCATCAAATGTGTCTTCGTAGCTTTCAACTGCAGTTGGAGGTACTATTTTTTCACTGTCAAATGGACACACTTTGTCCATTGCTTCTTCCTCTTGATCACCACAAGAACTACAAGAGTCACCGTGTTGTAAATCAGAATCCACAAGTTCCTCAAGCTCTTCATTATTGTGACATGATACACAATCCCCTTCCATTTCCTTTTCCAATTCATCAACATGGCAATTTTCAAGATTATTATAGCTATTCCCTTCATATGTTGATGTACTCTCCTCCTTATTTGAGCATGTTTCATCCTAATTTCCAAAAGGGTTGTTAGAATCCCTTGATTGCAGATCAAAATCCATAGGTCCATCTTCAAAATTTGAATACTCACTGGATCCCTCATAACATGCATTGCTTTCCCCGTCACAATATGTTATGCAAGAGAGATCTCTTGTATTTTCATCTTCCTCGTGCAAGTCATCACATGAACCATTTCGACTTGCACCTATCTCATCCTCTATTGGTTGCATCACCTGAGCAATGCCCAGATACTCATATGTGATATCACCATTGTCGTCACACCTTCTCCTCTGCATGTTATCAATAAATTTATTCACCAGATCAAAGGTACGCTGCTTTTCTGGACAATAAACTAATTCAGGCTCCCATGCTCTTACAAACTGTTCAACAAACATGGCCCTTGTAGGCCTACAATGAGAAGGAATTTGCATACAAATTTTTGTCATTCTGTTGTATAGAAGAATTATATCTTCTCCTTCGTATTTCCTTATGTCAAGAAATGCATCCAACGGGGAAATTTTGCATTATGATTCTGTGACGGAGTCCTGGCTTTGAGTATGTACATACTCAGCTTCTTCTTCTTCGAATTTTTTATTCTAGCAGACATATTGTTGCATGTTTTGATCAATGTCTCTGTCTTCATCAATGATTTCACCATTATCTTCATACCTTTTCCTATCTACAAGGTTTGTCCATTCATCTAGTTGATCAAAATAAATTGGTATGCATGATTTAGGCCAATATATTGGGTCTAGCTCATACACTTTTATGAACTACAGAATGACCTCGGACCTACTAGGTGGGAATTTAATAGGTATTCTCCTGCAAATATCTATCATTCTGTGAAGCAAGAGCGCCCAGATTCTCCTCTATATCTCCTTATGTCAAGAAAGGCATCCAAAATATTTTTGAAATATTCATCATCTCTAGATTGTTGGCTCTGATACGTACCTTGTTGCAGATTCTGACTGATATCTCCAAGTGGACTAGAATTGTACTGTACTTGACATTGATCACATTGACAATCTTGATAACCTGCCAATCTTTGTCCAGGAGGGACTGGATAAGTATTTACTTGCTTTGATGGTTGTGATGAATAAATGTTCTGTTGTGCATGAAGTGCATTGCCTCCATTGTAAAAATTTCCAATTGTATCATGAGGCACTTGATGGGCCCAATACCCTCCTGCATTTGTGTATTCATCCTTATTGCAAAATTCTCCTAATTGTAACGGTTGTTGGTCCAATTGCAGATTTTTCTTTTTCAATTCTTCAATTCCTCTTATTAACTGCTGCTTCTCAAAATATTCTTTTGTTCCATACACGAATTCCATTCTTCCTCAATTTTTTTCCAGAGTCGCCACCTACTTTTCTGAAAGTAGGAAAATGTTTCATAGTTCTTATTCCCAGCGGAGTCTATTCAAAGTTCCTGACTCTATGATTAAGGCCCTGATTCTAAATTTAGTCCCCAGTATAGTCGCCAATTTGTTAGCTCTCAAAAACGTAGGTAGAGGTACCTCAAGAGGCTGCCAATCTCTTGATATGTTTTAGGGTAACTGACAAGGTTTGAATGACTTAAACCTTCTACTCTTCAGGTGTTGTTGGAACTAGGCGGGTGTACCTATATGAATTAGGCAGACTTGACTTATGATCTTCTCTTTTGCAGTGATTTGTCCACGATGGAATATGGAAGTGGACAAATGAAATCAAATTTGGTATAGATTGTTTACCAATGTTCCAAACTAAAACCTAATATGCTCAGTTAACAGATGTAAAGAAAATGAATGAGTCCAAATGATGAAATTGTAGAGACCAGTGCCTTATTGGGTATGCAGAGTCAAATGAAACAGAAATGGGCAACTTATTCTGGCAGAACCTCAAATTGTTGGCATAGATTTTGTTTATAACTTGTATAAACATGCAAGATTGTGACTACTAAGCTCTACTTTAATAATCCAGATGAATCTCCCTGATTACTGTGATCAACCAAAAGGATTTAATCTCTCCTTGAGAGAATCAGTTAATTAACCACACAGATACAGCAAATGTGCACTGATAAACTGAATATAAACTTGTTATATTAATTTAAACAACTAGAAAGCATCAATCTTGGAGATAGCTTAGCAATACTTTCAATAAATTCAACAGACAATTGACACCAGAAAGAAACTGCCACACCAATTGATTTTCATTGAAATTGCCATTTGAAAACATGCATCATAGTCTCTGATATGAAAATTTTATTCTACTGTATCCATTCCTAATCTACCTATTGTATCTAATCTAAAATCTATTTTATCTCCTTCATTCACAGTCAGGAATGAATATTTATAAATATGCATCTGAACAGACACATCGTTTCCAAATCCATGTCGGCCAACAACAGTATTTGAGCAAATCCCATGTCAGCCAGAGTGTTTGAGTCTTTGTTAATCATTCGTTGAGACAGCCTGATAGTCATGTCGAAGGAAATTATATTGCCAGTCATCCCGTGTTCTTTGTGTTTTGTTGAGACTCACGAAGTCGGGAAGATATCATATAGCATTCAAAATGTGTTACCGATATGCCCCTTTTTTAATTTGCTTTCCATTCGCTGAGACACAAGTATCTCTCTCACCGATGTGTTCTTTTTGTTTCATTCATAGTCGCCGTAACATTCTGATATCGGGGAGACTCATGTAGATCACAATATGTTTCACCGAAAGTTCCTTCATGTCTTGCGCATCGCTGTGACCTTCTACTGTCGGGGAGACATTATATAGATAATACTTTGTTATACCGAGAGTCACCCCGAGCTCACTTTAGACCACCAAGACAAATCAATTTTCTCACCGATAGAGACCTTTTGTATTTTATCGGCGAGACCAAAAGTATTTGTTGAGACAACACACCGATAGAAAATTTTCTCACCGATGAGCCTATTGATAGAAACCCCTTGTGTAATGTCGGCGAGACCGGAGGTCACTCGTCGAGACCTCACTCTGATACCGCTTAGCCCGGCCGATACAACTTAAACTCCTCCTGATATGTATTTTCCTATCGGCGATCGGCAAGACAAGGGAAGTTTTCCATGATATTACAACGAAGAAAAACCTCTCGCCGATGAGCACCTTTTGTCGCCGGTCGGTGAGACCAAAAAGATTCGCTATGACATCAAAAACATCTTGCCGATAGGCAACACAGACGTTTATCAGCAAAAAACGCAACATAGGTCGGGGAGACCTTGACCATCTCATGCTGATATAGACCATGATATGAATTATGCAAGACCCGATGGAATTTATGGGGCTATATGGGCGAAATGTTAGCAAAATGTTATGAAAAGAAGGTCAATGCATATGGTGATGATTAATTTGGAAATTCAAGGGCAAGAAAAACTTGTGAATTTATTCAAGATTTTATAGTTCTAACAGTGGCTCCATCTGGGGATGAATGATAGTAAGATCATTGCAAGGATCCAGATCTTTGGGTGAGCAGACCAGACACAAAATGATGAAAAATGAGAAAAAAATGGAATGAATGTGACCCTACACTATTGTACATGGAAAAAAATTTAAAGAGGATAAGCAAGAGTTGTCCATGCATTGGCAACCCTTAATCCTTTGTGTTTCAACTTCACCTGTTCTGAGCTATTACGATCTGAAACTCAAACCATACTTTCCCCTGTCAAATACCTGATTTTGTCTTGAGTTCATCAGATTCTTCTTGAAGACATTCATGCAATCTTCCCTGTCACTGTTATTTAAAGTTCTTAGAGAATCATCAGGCTCGGTTTGACCCAAAATCCCTACACCATTCAGCAATTTGAATTCTTCATCATCATGGGACAAACCCTTGTTATTTTTAACATACAAAATGCATGCTTATTCAATACAACATTTTATATTATCTCTCTCACTGTTATGAATTGTGAAACATTCTCCCAGCTGTATTGAAAATTGACCTTCAAAGTGCTTCTCTTGAGAAACAAAAAATTCTATCATATCAATGATGTCTAAAACAAACAAATCTGAAACCTTTTGCACCTCCTCCAAATCGTCATTTGGAGACAATACTTGAATATGACTCTTATCTTCAATATCAAGCATATATGAACCAATCAAAGCTGAACTTCTGTCATCCTTGGCATGCAAATAAACGTCTTCTCCAGATAAGTTAGAAATTTTAAAATCATATACCTCATCTTGAACGGACACATGTATTTGGTCAACATCAAAGGTTTCTCCATCATCTTGAGAAATGTACTAGGAGTCATAAGAATCATTACACAAAGAACTTTCACTGTCAATACAAATGTAAGCCTGACACAAAACTTCAAAATCATCCTTGTGTACACATTTCTGATATTCAAAAGTTAGCAAATCTGAAATTTTCTCACTGCTGAGCGAACAAGTCTCAACAATTTCATCACTACAGTTGTATTCTTTACTTTTGTCATCATCAAAAAGAGGCCCAAGATCATCAGAGAATGAAAAATTAGAAACATTACCAACACAGTCATTTATTCCATCATTTTGCTTGTCTGAAATTATCTCCTCTTTACCATAAAGTGAATTTGAAAATACCTCTTCTTCATCAAATGTGTCTGCATAGCTTTCAACTGCAGTTGGAGGTACTATTTTTTCACTGTCAAATGGACACACTTTGTCCATTGCTTCTTCCTCTTGATCACCACAAGAACTACAAGAGTCACCGTGTTGTAAATCAGAATCCACAAGTTCCTCAAGCTCTTCATTATTGTGACATGATACACAATCCCCTTCCATTTCCTTTTCCAATTCATCAACATGGCAATTTTCAAGATTATTATAGCTATTCCCTTCATATGTTGATGTACTCTCCTCCTTATTTGAGCATGTTTCATCCTGATTTCCAAAAGGGCTGCTAGAATCCCTTGATTGCAGATCAAAATCCATAGGTCCATCTTCAAAATTTGAATACTCACTGGATCCCTCATAACATGCACTGCTTTCCCCGTCACAATCTGTTATGTAAGAGAGATCTCTTGTATTTTCATCTTCCTCATGCAAGTCATCACATGAACCATTTCAACTTGCACCTATCTCATCCTCTATTGGTTGCATCGCCTGAGCAATGCCCAGATACTCATATGTGATATCACCATTGTTGTCACACCTTCTCCTCTGCATGTTATCAATAAATTTATTCACCAAATCAAAGGTACGCTACTTTTCTGGACAATAAACTAATTTAGGCTCCCATGCTCTTACAAACTATTCAACAAACATGGCCCTTGTAGGCCTACAATGAGAAGGCATTTGCATACAAATTTTTGTCATTATGTTGTATAGAAGAATTATATCTTCTCCTTCGTATTTCCTTATGTCAAGAAATGCATCCAAGGGGGAAATTCTGCATTCTGATTCTATGACGGAGTCCTGGCTTTGAGTATGTACATACTCAGCTTCTTCTTCTTCGAATTTTTTATTCTGGCAGACATATTGTTGCACGTTCTGATCAATGTCTCTGTCTTCATCAATGATTTCACCATTATCTTCATACCTTTTCCTGTCTACAAGGTCTGTCCATTCATCTAGTTGATCAAAATAAATTGGTATGCATGATTTAGGCCAATATACTGGGTCTGGCTCATACACTTTTATGAACTACAGAATGACCTCGGACCTACTAGGTGGGAATTTAATAGGTATTCTCCTGCAAATATCTGTCATTCTGTGAAGCAAAGAGCGCCCAGATTCTCCTCTATATCTCCTTATGTCAAGAAAGGCATCCAAAAGATTTTTGAAATATTCATCATCTCTAGATTGTTGGCTTTGATATGTACCTTGTTGCAGATTTTGACTGATATCTCCAAGTGGACTAGAATTGTATTGTACTTGACATTGATCACATTGACAATCTTGATAACCTACCAATCTTTGTCCAGGAGGGACTGGATAAGTATTTACTTGCTTTGATGGTTGTGATGAATAAATGTTCTGTTGTGCATGAAGTGCATCGCCTCCATTGTAAAAATTTCCAATTGTATCATGAGGCACTTGATGGGCCCAATACCCTCCTGCATTTGTGTATTCATCCTTATTGCAAAATTCTCCTAATTGTAACGGTTGTTGGTCCAATTGCAGCTTTTTCTTTTTCAATTCTTCAATTCCTCTTATCATCTGCTGCTTCTCAAAATATTATTTTGTTCCATACATGAATTCCATTCTTCCTCAATTTTTTCCAGAGTTGCCACCTACTTTTCTGAAAGTAGGAAAATGTTTCATAGTTCTTATTCCCAGCAGAGTCTATATAAAGTTCTTGACTCTATGATTAAGGCCTTGATTCTGAATTTATTCCCCAGTAGAGTCACCAATTTGTTAGCTCTCAAAAATGCAGGTAGAGGTACCTCAAGAGGCTGCCAATCTCTTGATACGTTTTAGGGTAACTGACAAGGTTTGAATGACTTAAACCTTCTACTCTTCAGGTGTTGTTGGACCTAGGCGGGTGTACCTATATGAATTAGGCAGACTTGACTTATGATCTTCTCTTTTGCAGTGATTTTTCCATGATGGTAGATGGAAGTGGACAAATGAAATCAAATTTGCTATAGATTGTATACCAATGTTCCAAACTAAAACCTAATATGCTCAGTTAATAGATGTAAAGAAAATGAATGAGTCCAAATGATTAAATTGCAGAGACCAGTGCCTTATTGGGTATGCGGAGTCAAATGAAACAGAAATGGGCAACTTATTCTGGCAGAACTTAAAATTTTTGGCATTGATTTTGTTTATAACTTTTATAAACATGCAAGATTGTGACTACTAAGCTCTACTTTAATAATCCAGATGAATCTCCCTGATTACTATGATCAACCAAAAGGATTTAATCTCTCCTTGAGAGAATCAGTTAATTAACCACACAGATACAGCAAATGTGCACTGATAAACTGATAATTTAAACAACCAGAAAGCATCAATCTCTGAGACAGCTTAGCAATACTTTCAATAAATTCAATATACAATTGACACCAGAAAGAAACTGCCACACCAACTAATTTTCATTGAAATCGCCATTTGAAAACATGCATCATAGTCTCTAATCTAAAAATTTTATTCTACTATATCCATTCCTAATCTACCTATTGTATCTAATCTAAAATCTGATTTATCTCCTTCATTCACAATCGGGAATGAATATTTATACATATGCATTTGAACAGACACATCGCTTCCAAATCCATGTCGGCCAACAACATTATTTGAGCAAATCCCATGTTGGCCAGAGTGTTTGAGTCTTTGTTAATCATTCGCTAAGACAGCCTGATAGTCATGCCGAAGGCAATTATATCGCCATTCATCCTGTGTTCTTTGTGTTTCGCCGAGAGTCACGAAGTCGGGAAGATATCATACAGCTTTCAAAATGTGTTACCGATATGCCCCTTTTTTAATATGCTTTCCATTCACTGAGACACAAGTATCTCTCTCACCGATGTGTTCTTTTTGTTTCATTCACAGTCGCTGTAACATTCTGATATCAGGGAGACTCATGTAGATCACAATATGTTTCACCGAAAGTTCCTTTATGTCTTGCGCATCGCTGTGACCTTCTACCGTCGGGGAGACATTATATAGATAATACTTCATTATACCGAGAGTCACCCCGAGCTCACTTTAGATCGCCAAGACAAATCAATTTTCTCACTGACAGAGACCTTTTGTATTTTATCGGCGAGACCAAAAGTATTTGTTGAGACAACACACCGATAGAAAATTTTCTCACCGATGAGCCTACTGATAGAAACCCCTTGTGTAATGTCAGCGAGACCGTAGGTCACTCGCCGAGACCTCACTCTGATACCGCTTAGCCCGGCCAATACAACTTAAACTCCTCCCGATATGTATTTGCCTATTGGTGATCAGCAAGACAAGGGAAGTTCGCCATGATATTACAACGAAGAAAAACCTCTCGCCGATGAGCACCTTTTGTCGCCGGTCGGTGAGACCAAAAAGATTCACTATGACATCAAAAATGTCTTGCCGATAGGCAACACAAACGTTTATCAGCAAAAAATGCAACATAGGTCGAGGAGACCTTGACCATCTCATGCCGATATAGACCATGATATGAATTATGCAAGACCCGATGGAATTTATGGGGCTATATGGGCGAAATGTTAGCAAAATGTTATGAAAAGAAGGTCAATGCATATGGTGATGATTAATTTGGAAATTCAAGGGCAAGAAAAACTTGTGAATTTATTCAGGATTTTATAGTTCTAACACCTATATACACAAAAACTGTGAGAGATTTGAGCCTTAAAAATTTAGGCAAAAAAAGGAAAGACCTCTAAACTGTTTACATCTTAGAAAAACTAGCTGACATTATGTTAGGCAGTATAGGTGTCCCAAAATATGCAAACCCTGGGAGCCCAATTGTCAATGTGAAAATTAATGGCACCCTTTGACCTAGGAGCAACCATCAATGTAACAACTAGAGAACCATGCAACAACTTCAGTTGATGGATATCTAGCCCACACCTACTATCCTACAATTAGCAGATAGGTCAATTGTCAAGCTACAAGGTATTATTGAGGATTTGGTTATCACCCTAGATTCATGGGAATATCTAGTAAACTTTATGGTTTTACAACCTAAAGCAAACCTTGCAGGATACCCCTTAACCTTAGGAAGATCATGGCTAGCCACTACAGATGCATTCATTCAGCTTAACACTGTAACTGTTAACTCCTAAACCTGAACTCTCTGATTCACTAACACTTCTGACTCTTACTTATAAATGCTTGACCTCCCCAAATAACAACTCAAGGAAACATCACATAGCGTAGTTCATAATACAAGATATGATTCATGTGCATGTAATTGAGAATCTACTTGAAATGAATTCAACAATTTAATCTTCTAATCTAATAACAGAAATTAAAGAGGGTGAGTAGTACCTTGAGTGTCCCTTGTTTGAGTTCTTGTACCCACATGAGAAATCAAATATGTGCTACTTGAATCAACTAATCATAATAGTAAACTAGAATATATTTATTGCATATAACTGAACTCTCACAACATGACAAGAATCTTTACAAATCTCTCATTCATGAGTGCATATCCATTACAACTAAATAATAGAAAACTAATAATGAACTATTGTCCATGAAACAAAATTTGAACTATCAAAACATATATCCTCTAATTATATTTGCTCCTCAACCACCAATCCAAATATATAGGCTTGGGAGTAGTTTTATTTGCATAAGGACTAAAAATAGAAAACTAAATGCAAATGTCCACTCTCCTTCAAAATAGGGAGAGGACTAGTCTTTGCAACTGAAACAAAAATTGAAAAGGATAAAAGAAGACAAATAGAATTGAAACTCTACCCTAGTGGTTTGACAGAGACGTGCTCTATGAAACTATCACATTGGCTTCCTTTTCAATATAGACTTCTTCCTCCTAACATCTTATTAGATGATCTGGTGACTCACGATTGATCACTTCAATGATCACTTCCATAATTTCCTATAACTATCACATTCTAGACTCTCCCCTACAATCTACCTAGAATCCTTTAGGTGCAAGTTGAGCCCTTCAGTTGTTGCAGGTCACAATTCTTCTGGCTACAAGAGATTAGTTTCATCTAAAGTACACACACCATTAACAACCATGAATTAAGCATAGAATCATATTGAATTTCATACACATTCACAAATGTATCCATGCAAACATATCATATCATAATTTTATTTCCACGTATCAAAGTTTGGTTTATGTTGCATAAAATAAGCTTGAAATGTTAAAAGATATAAACTAAATGGAAGAAAACTAGCTATTAACCAAGCCTACCATTCCCCCCAGCTAGAGTATTTGCTTGTCCCCAAGCAACTTTTAAGGATGAAGGCTATATTGTAGATTTATTTCCTTGAAATTCGCTACAACATCAACTCCCTTTTCTTGCCTCAGATAGTAGCCTTGGTAGTATGAAAGCTTTTCCAATTTGACAGTCTTTGTCTCTTCCTCTTCCACATGCTTCTTCCTTGTCCAATGTGGCATTGGATAAAGGAGAATGGGTGGATGAAAGGTAAGTGGAAACCATTTAATTCCATTATCCCTGGTGATATCTATGTATTTGTGAGACCTTCTGATAATAGCTACAAAATTATATAGGGAGTGTGGTTCCTTTTTCTTTAGTTCAGGGGTTAACTCTTCCCATCTTAAATTCTATACAAACTTAAAGGCTTGATGGATAGGTCTTTTAGCTAGTTGCTTCATTCTAATATAATAATTTTCTCTAATGCTCATTATCTTTCTTCCTGCACCTTTATAATCTAGGAGATTTGACCACTATACATTGGGATCCTTTGATTCTTTTTGGAGCTACAAAGCAATGGATTTTTCCTTCTCATTGTATTCTTGTAAGATCTTGCCCCTTTATTGTTCATTCCTGATATAAGAGGCTAATGCTCTAATTTTTAGGTCTCCCACAAACATCAATGGATTTCATTATGTTTCATCTGAGAGAACAAAGTTATGCAAGTAAAACTCACACAACTAGTCTTGCATGTTTGGTGTATAATCAAAGAAAGTTTGTAAAAACACAAATTTCTTATTCATGGAGATTGGTAAATCACTAATTAGCTAACTGAATTGAAAACACAAATACTTTTCCTCTAAAAATAATGAATAGGCCCTAGCAGGTGGTCTGCATTTGAGCAGTTGAACAACTTAATCTACTATTTCTCCAATTCTTACTGTCGGCCTTTTCCCTTCTCTCTCTTATTGTTCAAGTGCCCTGGTTTGGTTAGTTATCATTTCAACCTTTTCTTTTTCCCAATCTTTCTTTTCCTAAGAGAACTCTTGGGTTCTCTTCCACAATTCCATACCCAAGACACTATGGTAGGACCAGTGGGGGTTCCATCATGAGGAATTGGTTTTGGAGACATGGGATCTTTATTTCCTACCTCAACCATAGCAAGTTGTGCAAGGATCTCCAATTTGGATCCATGCTCAAATTTATACAACTTTTCCTCTAATTCTTTGATCTTTGCATCCCTTTCATTGTCCCTATGTTGGTGTGACCTTACCAATTCTTCCAATTGTTTTATTCTCTATAAGGCTTCCTATAATTCTTTACCAATATTTCTTTCTTCTATAAATAGTTTTGCATCCTTTTCCAAGAAGTGATCATTATCCCCCATTATGTTGGTATATTTACAACCCTCTGAATTAGGGCTCTTTAGGGATCTTCTTCTCACTTTCCTTGCTACAAATGCATCCTTTGAATCTGATTCAGAGGTACTTGTAAAGTACCATGTTTGTGTAGCTAGTGTATTCCAGGGGAATTCCCCTTTAATTTTGAGTCTGCCTCAACCATCATGACATCCTCCTCTTCCTTCTTTTTAATTGTCCCACCCCTTTCTCTTCAAGCAATGTGATTGCCTTTTAGGCTATGTGGGTCTTTTTTCCCTCTTCCAAGTGCAGAAGAAAATCCACCTTACCTTTTCTTGGCTCTTTGTGTTTTTTCAGAAACAGGGGTTTCTTCCTTATCCTCTATTGCAGGTTGCTCAACAAAGGATGTAAGATGAGTATCTTGCAAGCCCTGCACCTCTGGATCCCTCGTGTTGTGGGTAGGTGGTGCAGCAAGGGAGTCAGAGGGGTACTTCTCCTTATGATACAACAAGTTTCTCTACTATTTCTAGGACAATAAGGATTGTCTACCATCACAGGTTAAATACCTAACTATGTAACAAGCAACTAAAGCCCAAACTAGGGTAAAGGTAATCTTTTAGTACCTTGAGAAGATGAGTCCAAGTTTTCTCTTGGCTGTCTAAATTCATTTATAGCATTAATAGTCTCTACTTGTTCCCTATTTTAGCTACCAGCTCAAACAAGTAGAGCTATTTATGTTTTTCAAAGTGAAACAAAAGGCACATTTTACTTTGCTATGTCATATCCATGTGCATAAAGAAAATTATCAAAAGACTGCATTTCTACAATTAGGTTATGAAATTGCATACAACAAAGAAGAGAGTGAAACAATTTTTGCAAAGGTAGTCTTAATTGATAATAATAAGTGTATACTGTCCCACTCAAGCTATGTGACTAATTATTTGAATGAAAATGATGGAAAAAACTATACATTTATAGATACATAATGAAAGAAATGCATATATAGAGATAGGGGACCCATCATTGCCTGAATGATGAATCCCAGTTGTCTTGTTATTCATCATCTTTAGCTCCTCCTGCTTATCCAGCCTCTAGTTGTTGCACTCCCTGCTGCTCCTAGGTTTCCTGCATGTGTAAGAAGAATTTTGTTAGAGCAATGAAGGATCACCAATCAATACATATGCAAACATCCATAAACATATAGCTTGATCCTCATAAGCATTAAAATAGCTTGCATACAACAAATGTCTAGGAAAATAAAAGGGTTATCAAAAACATCTATCATATGCTCTGTTTTTATCTAACATGTTTGTTCATTGTGCAGGTATAGGTGCAACTACTATTGCAAGTTCATCTTTTTCAACGTCACAACATGTGGAGTGAAATGGGCTCCCACAAGGGTTGAGCCTAGCATGCTACCCTCTTGTGTTTTAGGAGGGGTGAGAGTATAAATTCATCTCATTTTTCATCAATTAAATAGGTACATATCACCTATGATAGTGAGTTGGTAGGTCACTGTCATAAATGGCATATAGCTGCTCAATTGATTCACTATGAATTGGAGGCAATGATTCTATGCATAGAAGCAGTCACAATGACTCTTCAGGGGGTAGCCAACATAAAGGATTGTCATAGTTATGAGACACAGGTTTGCAAATTTAGAAGAAAAAATGCAATAGGCCTAGAAAGGACATAATGGTGAAACAACAAGTTGTTGAGAGAGAATGAAAATATGTAGTCAAAATATGCAAAAAGACTAAGACAGTCATGACTTTATGACTGAAAACAAGCAAACTGCCATATTGAAGATAGCAACAGTGGTAATGATGGAGTATGAAGAGGTCTATGGTGCTGGCATTACCCACAATATCTATGAGGAGAGCCAATGCTATGAGAAAAATGACAGGGGTTGATGACAAGGTGATAGTCACCATGACATGAATGACAGTAATGTTATGAGAAATACAGTCTTTGTGTTGTTCAATAGATGGGAAGGTAGTGACCTTAACTCTTGTCAAGACAAGCTATCCTGTGAAGACAGTGATATAAAGGGTAAGTAGTAAGACTGTGTAAAGATGGGAAGGAAGTGACCTTAACACAAGGGATAGTGACTTTGCTCATAAAGTAGTCATTATGAAGTATAATGACAATATTGTTATAAGATATGAATGGAGGCCTCACACTATCCTACGTGGTAATATTCCTAGAAATGCTTTATATAGAAACATGAAGCAATACAAGGGAATTTTGAGAGTGCCAGGATTTCTCATCCTTGTCATTGAATCACCATTTTACCTTGCTAATTCCACCTACTTTTGAGAGAGGATACTCAAATGGGAATAGTAAAGATAGTGGGACAATCAGTTAGAGAAAAATGTGAAAGTCATGATTAAGGTAGTTATGAGGATAACATTTTGAGCTCCAAGAAATAGGTGGACAACATTTGAGTAATTCCATACAAAGTTGTGATAAAATAGGAAGTTTTGGATGCAAAAAATATATGCATGCCTGTACAATTTATAGGTGAAGAATAGAAATAGAGAATTAAGAGAAATGATTCATTTCTTCAGATGAGAAGATTGCACTTTTGGCATCTATTTAGTCATTGTTTGAAGTTATATTACCTATTGAGAGTAATGTTGTTGTTAATCTATTATAGTAGTGAGGTGCCCTAGTGTTAAGTGACACATGACAAAATTCGTACAAGTTTGATATGGTAATATTATGGCTTGAACAAAACCATACTAAGTGGGCTCTTGTTGATTTATCTACAAGTCCTTTCATTGGTTTCCAACAGTGGTAGTGAAGGTGTTCACACAAAGAAAAGTTTATTTTGGAGGAGATACCATTGTTAACCCATTACTACACTTCCTTTGGAGGGTTGATCAAGTACAAGTTATATTGGACTATATTACTCTTACAGGTGTAGAATGGATGACAATCATGAATCATGAAACAAGGAAGGGTAGTGTTCATGAAGGAATGGAAACGATGTGGAGCCTTTGAGTTATACCCATACTGTGCAATGGCATCAAATCATTTTGCAAACCATTTTTCCTTCGCAGGGCAGCATTCTTTTTTTGAACAGTTGACTAAGATAGCTCTTGTTTCAACTGTGCGCCCTCTCATGAAGTCTCTTTCATATTATGATTTTGCTCGATCTTATCATAGTAAAGGGGATTATGACACTGTTGGCCGCTATTACATGGCATTAAAAAGAAAATGTAGGTACCCATGTTTTTTTTTAAAACAACAGAAAATGGAGAAACTGCGGCCTTTTGAGGGTGAAACCATGAAACCCTCAACCAAGAAAGCTAGAAGCTTATAGAAGCTCAGAATGAAGTTTTTCTAGGAGAAGCAAAAAATAGAACCTTCACAAATTCTTGTTCACAGAGCAGAAATATGCTATGGATAAAATAAAAGAGCAAAAACCCAGGAAATGTCTTCATTATTTTTGTGTAAATGAACTTGAAACAACATTTTTATTCTCAGACAATGATGAAAATCTGGATTTTATGTAGAAAATGATGTCTTACCATGTGCTCTCCTAACATGAATGAAGTTGAGAAAATCTTTATAAACCCCATGAAATCTCAGATGCAAGGAAAAACCATGGCGGCACCTCAACATAGCAGTAGAGAGAGAACAAAAGAATGAATGAAATGTCAAAATGAGTGTTGCATTTTGTGTTTAGGGTTTTCTTTACCCTAAAAGTAGTCGGCCTTCACTTAGGCATTTTTTTCCTATGTTTTAAAACATTTTCCTCATACTATACCCTTTGCTTATATTAAGTGTTTTTTGTATGTTATTTTTGCTTTTTATTTTTTGCATAAAATTTGAATGTAAAAATAATATTAAAGTGATATGTTATAAATCATTTTAACAATATTTGTGGTGCAAAAATAATAGCAATTATCTTTAATTATTAAGTCAAAGGGGAGATAGTTTGAAAAATTATGTTATGCAAGCATATAGGGGAGGTTGGAGAGGTTAGCCAACACATGCCAAAAATATAGGCTTGTTTGACCCAGTTTGGAGATAAGGTTGAATAATGATAACTTGTGCCAAACATGTGGAAGGTATGTGGGCTGTTTTTTACTAGGTTTTTGGAGGGAATGAGAGCATCTTGGAGCAGTTTCTCATGCTTTTATTGAGGGTAAAGTCATGGCTTGAATTTTTCTTCACTTTAGAGGCATTTTGGAGAGGTTTTGAGGGCCATTTTTAGGGTTTTATGTTGCATACGACCAAGAAGCTTCTAGAAGTATTTGTGTGGGGCAGGTTTCAAAAAAGCATAAGTAACTTCAAACATGGGTTTTGAAGGGAGTTCTTTCTTCTTTCAGCATGCATTGTAGCTTATTTTAGAGCTCTTTTAGGCAAAATACAACATTGTGACTCAATATCAAGCATGTACAGCAACTGAAACACCTTCATATCAATAAGATAATCTATTTTACCTTCTCATTTGTTGTTTTATTGTGAAATCTTTTTAAAATGGTTGATGAAATCTTATGGTGGAACTATTTTCCCTTTGATTTTGTCCTATTTTCTTTTCCTCTATGCAGTTAATATGAACTATTGTAGGTCATAACATGTGTTGAGTTAGTTCAAGAGAGAGTCTAAGTTGTGAAGAAATTTTTTACTTCCTTCCGGATGCTTTCCTTGACATTTTTAGCCTAGCTATGGAGTACTAATGCAAAGACATATGAAGTTTTTGAGTTGTGTAAGCCACTGTTTAAGTTGTTGATCATTCTTGTGTGTAAAAACAATAGTATTATGCTCAGGATCATTTTGGTGAATCACCCATAATATAGGTTTCATTTCATGTACTCTTTCTTACCCTTTTCCTTGGAAAAACAATAGGATAGTATTAGGTGATTACCATTTAGGAGCTAGCCTTATCTGGAGGTCCACTCCAAGTTTAGGTGACCCACAGCCTAGGAGTGTTCTCATGTTACTCCAAAATGCTAAGTTTTGCAACTTAGCAAGGGTGCAATTTTGAGAGTTAACACTACTCTCATTGGAAACTCTTCTCCTTCCTATGGAAGTCTCGATACTTCAACAATGGCAGCCTTCAAAGTATCTACCCTTAAGCCTCTCACAATTGCTTCATCATTTTGTAATGTGGCAACAAACTTTTGTGTCATGACCTCATTGAACTCTATGAGTTTCAAGAAATACTCCAACCAACCAGCATGTTAAAAAATGGACAATACTAGCTTGTATTCTAATAGTTGGGTGTGTGTTGTTGGTTCCCTACAAATAATTTCACCACCCATGATGATGTTGTGTTGTTCTTCAGATCCTTAATTCTCAATTTTGCTCTATTCTTATTCAATTTTTGTCTGTCACTCCAACTACACCACTTCCACTATATTTGTATGTTGTAACCTCTTAATTCAATTGTCTTTAACCATTTTCCCTCCTCTGAGCTTGTATTGTTTGAAGATGGAGGAAAATAAAATGGAAAAAAGGTTGTAGAGAGTTTGTGGTTTTTTAAAATGAAGAAAATAAAGAATATCCCTCCCCCCAACCAAAGATATTAAGTGTCCTCACTTAGTGATACAATTTTGGCAGAGGGCTAATGAAATGTAGAAGAATATCAATTAAGATATGAAACATGTATGAATTAATGTATAAATATTCAAAATTCAACTATCACATATGTAAATTATGATAAGTTAATGTGTGTACCTATAGAATGTTGTTGAAGTGAAAATTAACTTGTGTGAAGTGATTGATGACTACATGTAGTAGGATGTGAAATGACTTACCGTAATTACAATGAATTTTGTATAGATGTAATTTGAAATGAATGACAACGTATACATGACACATGGTGAATGATGAAAGGAAAAAGTTTGTGAAGTGTATATAATAGGTGAGGTAAAATGAATTGCATGGTAAGTGGTAATCGAGAAATTTGGTGGAAATACTGCATGTGAATGGATGTAAGAAGCGACATGTGATGAAATGAAATTTGTGTGGTTGCATGTACAAAGGAATAGGATATGAAATGATAGATATGTAGTGAATGTGGGTGGTAATGTGAAATGACTGTCAGATAAGTGCTATGGGTGCTTGCAATAACAGGTCCCATCTAAATGTTTGTCGCCTTCTGGGGTAATACTACAGGTCCCTGTTGTTTCTTTGACTATTCAAAAATTTAAATGTTGTTGTTTGTCACCTATGCAGTGTGTGCATGTGAATGATTTGGTGGAATTATACCTATGAAACATCAATGGGTGAGTTGTAGAGCTTATCGACTAATTCATTTGTAGAACTTGTAGTCTTCATTGTTGAATTATTATTTGTAGTTTTAAACTATTGGATTAATGAAAGAAGGAATTCATCCTTCTACAATAGTTTCGTGTAAAGCTTCAATCTGTGTCCATTAACCAATAATGAGAACCTAACTTCATCAATTTTTTGTAGTTGTGTTGCTCCATTTGGAAACATTTTTTTTTATCTCATATGGACCAAGCCATCTAGTTTGTAATTTCCCTTTGTAGTCTTTGTATTCGAAGTCATAAAGGAGAGCCCAATCACCTACATTGAATTCCTTTGTCTTTATGAATTGATCATGCCAATATATTCTTTAATTTTGGACAACTTCAATGTGGTGTATGGCTTCCATTATAATTTCATCAAGTGCATTTAGGTTGTGTATTCTCTCATGCTAGGATGTTGACAGATCCATGCCTCATGTAATTGTTGTCATCAATTTTTTATACTCAAATTCTATAAGAAGTACTACTTTATTTCCATACATCGATTCATATGGTGTAAATCGAGTTGTGGTCTTCCACATTGTCTTATAGGCCCAAAATGCCTCAGGCAACCTGGTTGCTCAATCCTTTCTATGAATTTGCACTATTTTCATTAGAATGTTTTTAATTTCCCTATTTGTGACTTCAACATGTCCATTAGCTTGAGGGTGATAAGGTGTGGACTTTTTGTATTTGATCTCATACTCTTGAACCAATTTTGTGATCAACTCTAATGTAAACTGGGGTCCTTGGTCTATGACAATCTCTCTTGGAACTCCATATCTTGTGAATATGTCCTCATACAAAAACTCTTCCACATTACCATCTCTTGCAAATTGTAAAGCCTTAACCTCCACCCACTTTGTAAGGTAATTTTTGCATACCAGTATGTACTATTTGTTGTTTGATGTTGGTGATATGGGGCCAATAAAGTCTAATCCCCATTTGTCAAATGGTGCTCTTGCTAACTATGGTTGCAATGGCATTTCATCTATTTTGTTGGCCTTCCCATTATTTGACACCTATCACAGCCCCAAGTGTACTTCGTTGCATCTTAATGAAGATTTGACCAATAGTAGCTAGTGTTGAGAATCTTAAGAGTTGTCCTCTTTGCTGCAAAGTGTACCCTACAGGGTTCATCATGGTATTCTCTGAGGATGTCATATACTTCATCTTCTTTGATACACCTACTCATTATGTTGTTTGGGCCTATGTAGAATAAGTATCCGACTATCCAAGAGTAAGGAAAACTCTTATGAACTAATTTTCTCTTTTCTCTTGGTGAGAAATGGGGTGGTGTCTATCCTACTACAAGATAGTTGGCAATATCTACATACCAAGGTGTGTGTAGAGATAGAGAAAATACATGCTCATCTAGGAAAGAATCATCAACAACATCTTCTAATTTGGTTGGTAGTATGGATAGAAAATATGCCACTACATTTGCTTTACCTGGCTTATCCACAATGGTAATGTCAAATTCTTGAAGTAATAGTAACCACCTGACAAGCCTAACACCAATCGTTGGTTTGTTCATTAAATATCTTATTGTTGTATGGTTAGTATGTATGAAAATTGGATATCTTGTAATATAATGCTTGAATTTGTTTATTACATATACCGTTGCCAACATCCCCTTCTCTATCACTGTGTAATTGAGTTCTACCCCTTGTAAATTTTTTGTTGATGTAATATATGAAATACTCTTTGTTTCCTTGTCTCTGCCCAAGCACAACTCCATAGCAAAATCAAAAGCATCTTTATGGGTATGAAAAGGTAAGGTCCAATTTGGTCCTCTCAAGATAGGGGTTTTGGTCAATGCCACCTTTTTTGCTTTAAAGGAGTATTGACAAGTAGTTTTCCACTTGAATTCTACGTCTTTGGATAGTAAAACAAATAGTGGAGTTGCAAGTTTTCTAAAGTCTTGAATGAATCTCTTGTAATACCCAACATGTCCTAGGAAACTTATAACATCTTTTCATCTTTTAGGCATAGGGAGTGTTGAGATCACCTCAATTTTGTTGGGGTCCACTTTAATTCCTTCATTTGACACAAAATTTCCTAATACAATCCCTTATGTCATCATCATGAAGCATTTTTCATGACTCAAGGATAAGTTATGTTCTTGACACCTTTTTGTCACCTTCTCTAGATTTTCAAGTGCTTCATCATATGTATTCCCATAAGTTATGAAATCATCCATGTAAACCTCCATGGAATCATGTGCAAAGTCTGAGAATATGCTTAGTATTACCCTTTGGAAGGTGGTTGGTGCATTACATATCCCAAATGGTAGGAAAAAATAAGCATATGTGCCCCAAGGGCATGTGAAAGTTGTCTTGTCTTGGTCTTCAGGGGCAATCTTAATTTGGTTATAGCCACTAAATCCATTCAAAAAAGAAAATTAGTTATTTCCTAGTAATGAATCAAGTACTTGGTCAATGAAGGGGAGTGGAAAGTGGTCCTTCCTAGTTGCAACATTCAATTCTCAGTAGTCTACACACACACTCTACTTTCCTCCTTTATTTGGGACAATTACTAAAGGTGAAACCCATTGACTATTAGAGATAGGATAGATAAAGCCTGCATCAAGCAATTTTTCAATTTTGATTTATTTATGTCTCTGATTGTAGGGTTCATTCTCCTTTGGGGTTGCTTTATGGGTTTAAAACCATCATTGATATAAATCCTACGCATGCATAAGTCTAGGCCTATCCCCTTCATGTTATGATAATCCCATGCAAAGTTTGTTGCATGTGCTTGCAACACATTCATTAGTGAGGTCTAGTGTATATTGAATTCAATTGACTGTTAACATTCAATGATTTACTCGACATTATCTCCAAAGTCTTGGATGTTGTTTGAACTGATGAGATGTCAAGTGTTGCTATGTTTGGAACACGTTGGTGTGGTAAGAAGGTGTAGAATATTTGGGAAATTCAATCAAATGAGATTTTAGGAATCATATTTTATAGAGGATCCTAGAAACATGTTAAATAGTCATGATATTGCGGGTCCCTACCATAGTTATTTTACATGATGTTTACTATCAACTCATCTTCATCTTTGTTTTCTAACAAAGGATTATGTTCAATAATCATTAGGGTTTACAAGGAGTATTGATCCTCCTCATCTGGGATAGGCCAAATGGTTTGTTCTAGGTCTGCATGTGGATGGGCTGGTGGATAAAGGACCAATTTCTTAATCACATTTCCATTAGAGATATCATATTCCCATATCTGCAACCTATAAAGGCATTTAATGTTGCCAACCAAGGTCTTCCTAAAATGAGGGGGTAGCCTACAAGATTAGCTTTAGGCTGCAATACCATGAAGTTAGTAGGGTACTCCCATGAATTTAGTGTTATTACCAAGTCTTCAATAATAACCTCAGGTTTAACTACAGGCCTATCTGCCAGTCATAGAATATTAGGTGTAGGTCTGAGTTCTATTAGCTGTAACAACTTCATGGTCTATTTCGTCACTACATTAATAGTTGCTCCTAAGTCAATTAAGGTGTTCTTAATGAGAGTTTCATTGATCTTTACATCCACTACAGGACTCTCAAGGTCTACATACTTGGGGACAATTATGTTTCCCAACATAGTGTTTGCGAGTTCTCTTAGGACATCTACATTCTAAGGGTCTTTTTGCTTCCTGCTTGGATTTTTAAGGCATAGTTCTCTCACTATTTAGTATAGATAGGAACCTCCTTAATGGCTTGGATAGGGTTATCTTGATGCAAACATCCTTAAGTTGTCCCAATAGGTTAGTTTTAGTTTGTGTTTGATGCCTTTGAATTGTTAATCTTTCAAGGAATGGAGGCTTTGGACTTGGATTAGTTGGGCTAACCTGATTTGACTTGGGCTCCTTATATTGATTGTCCATTGTCTCTGTTGGGGGTTCTTCGTCAACCAATTTAGTGATTTGAGGATGTAGGCACTGAAATCTGGTCTAAGCCTGCAACTTCATATTCTTCATAATTCGTATTTCTATGGTCATGATTAAATAATGTCAATTATTTAATTATTTTCTAAAAGTCTTCATTTCTTCTATTAATTAAATAATCTTAATTATTTAATTGGTTCACATTTTCTTTATTCTATTTGATTAATTAAATAAATACTTTTTATTTAATTATGTTACTAATTAACCTTATCCTTCTTGTAAATAAATTCTTATTTAATTTACTCTTTATCATATGTCAACTATAATTAAATAAATCTTTTATTTATTTAATTATTCATTTAATCCCTTCGTCACTTAATTAAATAAATCTTATTTATTTAATTATTCTTCAAATATCAAATCTTGAATTAAATGAATTATTTAATTCATAAATTCTATTTTAACGCATTCCTCTATATTTGGATAATTGTGTGAGTTATCAAAGTATTCACTTTGACTCGACTCGACGTCTATTTAAATCGCTCAATTAACTCAGGATTTAATGTCTGAGTGGCTTTCTCAAGTAATCTCTTTGTCATATCATTCAATCATCTGGTCCTAACTCAATTGCGTGTACATGCGTATTAATTAAATATTTCTATTTAATTAATTAAATCTTGTTTGTGCATTCGAACAAAGAGTTGCTTTAATCCATCTTTATCTTTGTCATGCAAAGACTATTATTCTATTTTTGAATACCAAACTCGAAGATTAAATCATTTATTTAATCTTTATTTCTATTTCTAGTTTGTATCACTCATGTCACTACTAACAGTTATCATAATGCATGTCTAATATTTTGATCTCATCCATCCGTCGATCTTTCGATCCTGGCCTGTCATTTGAATGATCAATTTTCTATAAATTGATGTCTTTCATCATTCCAATCTCTCCCGAAATCTTCTAACTTTTGGAAGCATACCTATTATTTGAATCTTCGATGTTTTGCTAAATCACTATCACAGACTATACTTGCACAAGAGAAATTTGAGGGAAATTATACTACAACGGAAAAATGGAGAAGGGCAATCGAGGTTATACATGGAATTACATAGATATTGGGTGAGATTGTTCAGTTTATTTATGTTTTATCTTTCCTTTGTTCTTTGTTGTTTAGCTTAGATTGTATTAGAGCTTAGATCGCATTAAGTGTGTGTTGTTTAACCTTTCTTCTGCATTTTCTAGATGTTACAAAGGAGATGAAGGCCCAACCAACATTTTCCCTAATCTGAGGTGGACATCACTCACCTCTACCCATAAGTAGGGTATTGAACAACTTCATTAGCATAAGCTTGTTGAATATGCTTGTTATTGGGGTTAGGTACAGGTTGGGATGGCAACTGAGGTGCTCTAGGTGGTTGTGGTGTTGGTTTTGTTAGGTTTGGCATAATGGTTTGTTGTGGCTACAAGGGTTGTTGTGGATATTGATAATTCATGTTTTGGTTTTTTTATTGCTAACCTCTTTGCCACTAAGGTTGCCCTTGGTCTTGTGGTGGCCATTGATAATTATAGTTAGATCCTTGAAAAAAATTTCTGGTGGTCGCATGTTTTACTGTTGTTGATTGCAATTGGTTTGAGGTATTGACCATTGTTGGTTTTGCATATTGGACCAAGACTAAGGGTTCCAACTAGGAATATTTGCATTGTTACTAGGAAATGACATGTAATTCAAAATATCTTGAGGCATACCTTGTCTTGGCCGCCATGGTTTCCTTTAAGTTATGTAAAATACGTGTCCATCTTCACCTTCCAATGTATAAAATTCTGATGTACCTTACTTATCTTCAGAGATGCTTGCCACCTTCTTGCATTTGTATTTATTCCTCCTCTATCTACAATGTGGGTAGTATTTTGTAAGAGTTGCTTCTGCCTCTTATTGCTTCTTTTTGAGATGGATGGTGTCTAATTATGTAGCAATATGGTTGATAATATCCTTCATATTTGATAGAAGATTACTCAATTCAACTCTAGAGACTCCATTGGATGGTTTTTTGATGGAAGATGTCATGTATCCTCTAACCTTCTTAGTGAAAGACCTTGAGTAGTTCTTGCATGCTTTGAAAATTTCTTAAAATTGTGCCTAAGAAATATCTCCCACCCCAATGAGGTTAAGTGAATCCATGCATCCTCATTAATCCCTCTCAAGAATATCAATTTCAAAGACTCATCTGAGAGTATGTTCTGGTGGGATTTCTTGAGGAAAAACTAAAACCTCTCCATATAGTCTTCCAAAGATTCATCTTCCTTTTGTGACATCCTAAATATTTCATCCCTCTTTCTGTCTATGCCTCTACAATAATCCTAGTACTTTTCCAGGAACTTTTTTTTCATAGAATTCCAATTTGGAACAATGTTTCTTCCTAAACCCATAAACCATCTCAAAGCAACATCCTTCAATGTTGTTGGGAACAATTTGAGCCTATGTGCATCTATAGTATAACCATAACTGCTTCATAACACATCAAACTCAAAAAGGAAGGTATTTGGATCCTTCATGACCAACCCATAGAAGATAGGTAATGCTAAAGGCGGTATGTTCTTCAAGGTAGTTGCTCTCTCCTGGTTGGAAATGCGAAACTCAAAAGTCACATGCTTTTGTGGGTCTTCCACCACCACATCACCCATAGTGATGATTTGTGAATGGGAAGTCTCCTCCATATCTGATGTGGATATTAGTGTCAGGGATGACTCTTCTTCAGGAATACCCTCACTCTATTCACTTTGATCACCACTATCCTCTAAAGCTTCATGTGTTGAGGGGAAAAATCTTCCCAGAGTGTCTCACCACCTCTGCATACAATAGTTGTAACTCTTTGGATCATATGCTCTTGCACATTGTTAGTAAAAAAAAATTTTGTTGGATTAAAAACTAATTATCCTAATGCTAAAATCAAAACATTTGAACTATGAAAGCTTGAAATTACACAATAGAACCTTGAATGTAGCACCATCCCTAACAACGACACCAAAAATGTAAGACCTTTCTAATGCTTAGTCAACTTGATGCTAGACACACAATTCAAAGGAGGAGTTCCTAGTTGAATAGTTCATTAAACCCTCATAAAGACTTCATTTAATTATCAACCAAGGCTTCATAAGCTTTTGATGATGTTGACACTTTATGTGCATTCACAGACTCTACATGGCCTATATCAATGAGTGTAGGTGATTTACACACGTACAAGAAAATGGTAAAGGTTGGAAAAGTAAATAAAGCATTAATCTGCTACTAATGCTATAGGTTCCTTTAATGTGTTGTAACTGTTAACTGCTAGACCTGAACTCTACAATTCACTAACACTATTGACTCTTACTTCTAACTTCTTGACCTCTCTAGAGAATGACTCAAAGACACATTACAAAGCATAATTCATGATACAAGATATAATTCATGTGCATGTAATTGAGAATCTACTTGAAATGAATGCAACAATGTAATATTCTAATCTAATAATAGAAATTAAGGTGGGTGAACAATACCTCAAGTGTCCCTTACTCGAGTTGTTGTACCCATAAGAGAAATCAAATACGTGCTACTGGGATCAACTAATCATAACTGTAAATTGGAACATCTTTATTGCATATAACTAAAATCTCACAACATGACAAGAATCTTCACAATTCTCTCATTCATGAGTGCATAAATATTACAACTGAATAACAAAAAAACTAACAATGAAGTATTGTCTATGAAACAAAACTGTAACTATCAAAACATATATCTCTAACTAGATCTGCTCCTCAACCATTGATCCAAATATATAGGCTCAGGAGCAGTTTTATTTGCATAAGGACTAAAAATAGAAAACTAAATGTAGATGTCCAATCTCCTCAGAATAGGGAGAGGAATTAGTCTTTTCAACTGAAATCATAATTGAAAAAGATAGAAGAAGACAAATAGAATTTAAACTCTACCCTAATAGTTTGACAAAGACGTGCTCTATGAAAACTGTCACGTTGGCTTCCTTATCAATACAGACTTCTTCTTCCTCTTTTCATCTTATTGGATGATATAGTGACTCACAATTGACCACTTTAATGATCGCTTCAATCATTTCTTTTAAATATCACGCTCTCAGCATTCTGGACTCTCCCTTGCAATCTGCCTAAAATCCTTTGGTTGCAAGCTGGCCAATCCAATTGTTGTGGGCTACAACTCTTTTGAATGCAAGATATTAGTTTCATCTAAAGTATATAGATCATTAATCAATCATGAATTAACATAGAATCATATTGTATTCCATAAAAATTCACACATTTATCCATGCAAACATCATCATATCATAATTATATTTCCACATGGTAAAGTCTAGTTTAGGATGCATAAAATACATAAAAGATATATAAGGTTCATGATTGTTTATGAGATAAGTAGCTTGAAATGTTAAAAGACATAAACTAAAAGGAAGAAAACTAG